>CM052711.1:79774050-79801550 GCA_028551405.1 Uromys caudimaculatus | reverse complement strand
TCTTAAACTTGCAGCCAGAAGGAAAGAAAATTGGCAATGGACAGCTTCGTCTTGCAAAACACTGTGAAGCTGTCCACTCATTAGAAATGGTCAAGAAACCTTAAGTCTAAATGCCTCTCATTGAGTTTGTGTTTACAAAGTTAAGATGATCAGTGAAAGTGTGTGGTTATGCTTCACTTACTAGGAGAGCTGTATGTCAGTAAAGAACACTGGAAGAATGTGATGTTAGCAGACAGAGGTCAAGGCATTCTTTCCCAGGCAAAGAGTACTAGCTAAACCTAAGCATCCCACAGGAGATGTTGTGCACACTGCCAAAGAGAGGCTTGTCAGGAAATTGGATTAAGGGCAGATGATACAGTGCCACACTGGAGGGTACAGAGTTACTGGACGTCTTGTTTAGTATGTAGGGTGATCACACACTGGCATATTTCCTTTATTTTGTAAGCATATGTGACAGGATCTAGTTTATAAATGACAAAGTGGTGAAATTCCAGAAATTAAAAAGGGTTTAATATTGCTCATTCAATACTAGTTTTATATTATGATGATGTAATTTGAGCTGTTTTAGTAAGATTTCATATTTTAAGCTTTTAACTCCTTCACAAAAGATAAATGTTTTAAAAATATGGAGAATTTGGGTATTTCTGTTGTTCCTATGTGAGAAAGTTGGGCACATAAATTTGGACTCTTATCATGTTTTTTGACAAATATAATATTAACTGTCTCAATTATTAGTTAAGTATTTTCTTGAATTTTCTGTCAAATATAGACATTTCAAATACTTATAAAAGCAATTTTGCGTTTCTATTTGATAAGCTGCTATTAGCTCTACTCTGAAAAATAACAGAATAGAAATAGTCACTCCACAGATCTCTGAGAACTAAGTGTCTAGAGAAGGTTGCCAAATTTCACTTACTCCCAACTTGCTTTGATGAACTCTGAGAATGGAGAGTCTTTCCTAGAGGTACCTTTTCCATTATCCTAGCACAGAAGTCAGTCTTCCTTTAATAGCACTAAATATTTCCAGTTAAAGCCACTATAGCTGGACTCACTTTGTCCATTTAATTTGTATTCATCACCCCTTGTTTCCAGTATGCATGTTTTACAATGTTGCCATTCTACATTTTTATCACACTTCTTATGACACTCAAGCTAAAAGCAGCTGGCAACAGCCATGCTACAACTTGAATTCAATGATGCCTGGGTATTTCTTCCACCAGGCTAATTGACCCATTATTTTACAATTTGACCTTATTCAGTTTTTCAGGACACCAGCAGAATGTGGCCAGAGTCTTTGTCATAACATAGTATAAGTTATGTGTATTGTAATTCCTGATGGAATTCTTCATATGAGACTTCATGAACACAACCTTACACTTCATAGTTTTAATGGTATCTTTGTCTTCTAAACAGTTTCCCAAAATGCCTTTTAAGTTCTACTTATAACACACTATGGTTTCTCCAGGTCACATATGTTCCACATTCACCCCACAAACCAGTTTCAAAGACCTGAAGACCACTTGGTCAAGTCTAACATAGAAACAACTCCACTGTCTGGGGCCAATATTTTAATTAGCTCCTTTACTCATTGCTGTGACAAAACACCTGATATAAAAATTTAAGAGAAGAATAGAACGTTCATGAGAGCAGGTAGATTTTAACCATCATTTGGACAAGGTAGAAACAAATTGACAGCAGAAACTTTCTACCTGAAAATATTTTTTTAATTTATGCAGCTTACACACAAGCCTGTTTTTCTAAATATGACAATTGTGGTTTTTTTGTTCTTGCTTTCCAGGAGGAAGGTGGACAAGAAAAACAAGACATTTTACAGTTTAGGTATTAATAGACTAACAATCTCTATTTTTTTTCTAAAATAAAATGTCTGATTTGGGCTTCATGTTTTCATAGTTTTAAGGAAAATGATGGCAAACCAAAGGCATGGAAGAAGAAAAAGTTTAGAATTCAGAGCTAGATTTACAAATTAGAGGTGAAGAGAGAGAGAGCACAAGAGCAAGAGAGCAAGAGAGCAAGAGAGAGAGTGAGAGAGCGAGAGAGTGAGAGAGCGAGAGAAGAGTTTAAAGTTCACAGGTAGTTTTACAAATTAGAGATGGAGAGAGAGACACACACACACAACAAGTTCATACTTCACATCATTCCCAAGCAACTCCACCAACAGATGACCAAACATTCAAAAATATGAGCCTCCAAGGCTCATTTTCATTTAAACTATCACATACAATTTTGGCCTTGTGGCCCCATTATAAAAGAAAATATGTATAGTTCAACTTCAAAAGTTCCAAAGGTTTTTTACAGTTTCCATACTGTTTAAAAGTGCAAAGTCTAATGTCATTCTGAGATTCGAGGCAGTATTCTAATTCTAATGCTTAGAAAATAAAAAGTCATATCACATATTTCCTGCATTCAAAGACACTGAATATAAATTACAATTCCAAAAGCAATGAACATGGGTACAGTGAGGAAATACTGAACCAAAACAAGACCAAAGCCCAGCAGGGCAAACTGTGAATCATAGTTCCATGTGTCATGTCAACGTACTTCCAGCTTTCTACAGATGTTTTAGTCTTTGTGTTAAAAGAATATACCTAAAAATTTCTACACTTTTTAAAATAAAATGTCTGATCTGGGCTTCATGTTTTCAGAGTGAAAACTAAAAGAGAAGTAATTTCACTTCTCTCTGTTAGACTGGTTCTACCGTCTGTCTGTCCCTCTCCTTAAAAGATATTTCACAGCTCTGTCATCTGCAACACCTTGGGATCTCCAATATGGTCTAGACTTCACTTTCAAAACTCATTTCAGGGGTCTTTCACGACCTCTATGCAGGGACTCACCTACCTCATGTATAAACTAAGAGCCTCCCCTTAATTTCAGAAGAGGATTCCACAACCCATTCATTAATGTATTTGTTATGACAATAAAGCTATAAAAGACATGGATAGCATTGCCAAGTTGGCCAATGCTAGTGTGCCTTGAAATACCCATATCAAAGTAATCATCAAAGTATTCAGTCAATTTTTTTAGTTTTGCCTCAGGCATAGTTTTAGAACAAGGCCAGAAATCAACCATATTCTTTCACAAAGTACCACAAAAACGGTCCCTTGCTCAGTTGCTGATATTCTTCACCTCTGAAACCCCTGGAGTTGAGTGTCTACAAGACTGTCTCTGATTATGGCATTCAACAGCGGTCCTAGCTCAAAGTCCTAATGTCTTCTGCATTTCTCCAAAATATCTGGCACAGTTATGGTCCACTTCTATTACCAAATTCTGTCTTCTTCATTTTTCTATTACTGCTATAACATACCATGAGCAAAGCAACTTTAAAAATAAATCACTTAGTTTTGAAATTCTCATTTTAGAGAAGTAGAGTCAATGATGGCTGAACAAAAGCATGGTGGCAAGCACAGCTGAGAGCTTATATATTCTCAAACTATCTGATGTGTTCGAGACAAGAGGGAGAGTTAGAGAGGGAGAGAGAGAGAGAGAGAGAGAGAGAGAGAGAGAGAGAGAGAGAGACTAATCTTGTATTTTTGTGACAGTCTTTCTGTGTAGCCTGTGTTAACATTGAATGGTTGATCAATTCCCTTGCCTTACCACCCCAAGGCTTGAAATTACAGGCGTGTGACTCCATAACTAGAAAATACAATACCTGTGTCTCTGATTGTCTATGTTTCCCCTGAAGATCATTTGAGATAATGAATAAGAAAAGCCCTGCAAATTTCCTCAATTGAGAATTCTCTGTTTAGCTCTGTTCCCCATTTTTTGATGGGATTATTTGGTTTTCTGGACTCTAACTTCTTGAGTTCTTTGTATATGTTGGATATTAGCACTCTATTGGACATAGGATTGGTAAAGATCTTTTCCCAATCTGTTGGTTGCCATTTTGTCCTATTGACAGTGTCCTTTGCCTTACAGAAGCTTTGCAATTTCATGAGGTCCCATTTGTTGATTCTTGATTTTAGAGCATAAGCCATTGGTGTGCTGTTCAGGAACTTTTCCCCTGTATCCATGTGTTCGAGGCTTTTCCCCTCTTTCCCTTCTATTAGATTCAGTGTATCTGGTTTTATGTGGAGGTCCTTGATCCACTTGGACTTGAGCTTTGTCCAGGGAGATAGGAATGGATCAATTTGCATTCTTCTGCGTGTAGATCGCCAGTTGCACCAGTACCATTTGTTGAAAATGCTGTCTTTTTCCACTGGATGGTTTTAGGTCCTTTGTCAAAAATCAAGGGACCGTAGGTGTGTGGGTTCATTTCTGGGTCTTCAATTCTATTCCATTGATCTACCTGCCTGTTGCTGTACCAAAACCATGCAGTTTTTATCACTGCTGCTCTGTAGTACAGTTTGAGGTCAGGAATGAGAAGCACCTAAAGAAATGTTCAACATCCTTAGTCATCAGGGAAATGCAAATCAAAACAAGTCTGAGATCCCACCTCACACAAGTCACAATGGCTAAGATCAAAAACTCAGGTGACAGCAGATGCTGGCGAGGATATGGAGAAAAAGGAACACTTTTCCATTGTTGGTGGGATTGCAAGCTGGTACAACCACTCTGGAAATCAGTTTGGCAGACCCTCAGAAAAATGGACATAATTCTACCTGAGGACCCAGCTATACCACTCATGGGCATATACCCAGAAGATGCTCCAGCATGTAATAAAGACAGATGCTTCACTATGTTCTTAGCAGCCATATTTATGATAGCCAGAAGCTGGAAACAACCCAGATGTCCCTCATCAGAGGAATGGATACAGAAAATGTAGTACATTTACATAATGGAGTATTACTCAACTATTAAAAAAAATGACTTAATGAAATTTGCAGGCGAATGATGGAACTTGAAAATATCATCCTGAGTGAGGTAACTCAGTCACAAAAGAATGAACATGGTATGTACTTACTGATAAGTGGATATTAACCCAAAAATCCGGAAAACCCAAGCTTCACTTTACAGTATCCGCTGGAGTGAGAGTGAGATCCCAGAGGGAGGAGTTAGAGAAGGGACTGAAGGAGCTGAGGGAGTTTGCAGCACCATGGAGGGAGCAATAGTGTCAATTGGCCTGAGCCCTGGTCCTCCTGGAGGCTGGACCACAAACCAAAGGATACACATGAGGGGACCCATGGTTAGGACCACATAGGTAGCAGAGGAGGGCCTTGTTGGCCATCAGGGGGAGGAGAGGCCCCAGTAAATGGGCATGTCAAGGTGGGAATATGGGAGTGGGTTGGCAGGTGGGTGGGAGGTGGAATTCCCTCATAGAGTTGGGGGAGGCAGAAGGGATAGGTGGTTTCCTAAGAGGAGACCTAGAAAGGGGGAAACATTGGAAATGTAAATAAAGTATCAAAAAATAAAAATTAAAATTAAAAAACAACAAAATGAACAAAAAAAAAAAGAAAGAAAAGAAAAGCCGATTAATTGAGAAATGTACAGTAACATCTGCTACAGCACAGTTTCATACAACAATTCAAATCTTCTACACCGGACTCCCAAAATGCTCTTTTGAAAACTACATAAGTATAAGCTCTTTTTCAATAGTGTGGGGTCATATATACAACATTTTCTCTAGTAAATAAAGAGAAGGGAAAGAACATCTTGTGCATGGTTTTCAGTTTTAAAACTGCAAGTTCATCTTCATAACGGACTCCTAGCACATTCTTCATTCTTAAGTGTGACTTCCTAATAATCAATAAGAAGAGTCCATTAAAAGAGCAGCTGGAATGGCATAGAGGTTACTGTCGAAAACATGTTCCAGAACAAGATAATGAGAGCATGTGAAAAAAAAGGAAGAGGGCTGAATCGAGGTTGAAAGTAATTTATTTGATTGCTTAGCACTGGACGTAAATGGCTGTGCAACAGAATTAATCATTTAAAATGGATTGTTCACTTTGACATTAAAAAAACATACATTCTACCTGGTGCTGTCTTTCCTTTTTTACTCTCAGATTAATAAATTTGTTTTTAAAAGATTTTTTTTTTTTACTTAAAAATGCTGAGAAACTGGATTTGTGGCTCCGTACTTAAGAGTATGCATCCCTCTTGCAGAAACACTGGGTTCTATTCCTAGCACTGACATCAGGCAGCTCATAAAATCCTAACTCCAGCCCAGAAGATATAACGCCCTCTTCTGGTATTCATGGCACATGTGCTCATATGTACACACCTATGTGTAGACATAAACACATGCATCTAAGTTTGAAAAATAACATACTGTTTTTAATTGAGAAAATAAAGAATAAAGGAAGTAGCAGTTTCACACATATCTTGTTTAGAAGAGGGAAGATATAGCATTTGTTGCAGGTAAAGCTTCCTGGAGAGAAGGACATCACCAACAAAAGCGATGGAGGGGACTAGAAAAGGCAGTAGTTGACTGCATGTAGTATATGAAGGGAAACTCATGGGCGCCTTGACAAGCACAGTCTAAGATTTCACATTTCTTGAATGTGAAATGAATGCTGTGAACTCACAACACAGAGATGCAACCTTGCACATCATGACCCTAAGAGCTAAACTTATTTGCTTGTTTCTGGTTTAGGTCACACTTGCATGGCAGAGTTCCAAAACTGGAAATTATGTGCACAGTGGATCAGTGTAACCTCCAGGCCTCTATATTGAACATTGGACTTTGAATTACATGCAAGAAACTCTATAGAAAAGTTTACTCTAACTGCCACAGCTCATTTTCCCTTTTTCTCTGGTGTGCTGGTACTGCCCATGGCTCCGCCCTCTTCCAGCATACTCAGTAAATGAGAGTCCTATTCTTGTTTAAAAGATAAATTCATTCATGACTCTCCTACTGAAATGCCAGGGATCCCAGTCTAATTCAGAGTAAATGAATCTGATAGACTATACTCCTAAAGAAAAAACAATTTTTCTAAGGGATGGCAAGATGGCTTAGTGATTAAGAGCACCTACTATTCTGCAAATGACTTCATTCAGGACTCAGCACCCACATTAGAGGGATTACTAGCACTTGTACTTCCTCATCTAGGAGAACTGATGCCGACTTCTGCCCTCAGTGGACACTGGTACTCATTCAAACACACACACACACACACACACACACACACACACACACACACACACACACACTCAATTAAAAGTATAATCTATTTTAAAAGAAATTCTTCTAAACATTTAGTTCATTCATAGCCACATTAACTGTAATGCCTTCTATTACTTGTTATGAATGACCTATTTCAAAAATCAACATTCTCATCACAGTTGTGACATAAGTCAATTCATTAACACAGTTATGTGAGACCTACATTTCTTACCTTCAGCCTTGACTACAAAATTACTGATGAAATATTTGTGAGAAAAAAGCTTTCCTCACTGTACATTTTGGAGGTCATGGCTCACAGTTATGTATGATTCTCTAGGATATAATATGATTGGGTTGAGATTTGAACAAAAGACTACAATTCTAATAATTGTGCCACACAGTTAATGACAGTCTTTGAGAAAGTGCTCTGGGTGCTATTTTATTTGCATATGGAATTCATTTTAATTAACTTAAAATGTAATAGAAAGTTATTGCCAAGAGATGAGGCAAGAGAACCAATATCGGGCTGCCACTAACCAATCATAGATCCTTGGTTATTTAATCTTTATCATGATTCTTTTTCATGGATTTTTTTATATATAAAAAGTCTATATCTCAAAAGGATGAATCAATCCATGTAGATCATAGGGCAGGTAGAAGAATTGAAAGACAGCTGGGGTCCAGTTTTGTTTCTAGACCATGTTTGTGTCTACTGTGTTTACTGAATGGTATAATGGATGACTTATTTTCAGCCAGAGAAGAAAATGAACAATGGAGAATTGTGCTCACACTAAGAAGCTTCAAATTCATAAAATTGTGTTATTCTAATTGATAAACATGGTAAGATGTTTTGAACAACCTGAAGCTCTTTCCAGAAATCACATTAAATGAGTTTCAATATGCACTAAGTTTAAAAGCTATGGAATCGCAAAGAATCTGAGTGAGTCAGCATATATGTAGAGGCAGAAGGAAATTACCCACTAAGTTGGGAACAAGGTAGAGAAGTTATAGTGTAAACAGCAAGCAAAAAGGTGGTGGTTGCTGTTAAAGTCTTCCAAGACCATGACTTGTATAGAGCAAGAAGATCTAAAAATTGTTCCCTGCATACCCATTTGTTCTGACATTACTAACAATAAGAATTTATCCCATAGTTCTGCAAGACATTTTGTTCAAAGAAAGCCCAACTGGAGGCATTAAATGATATGTGTTTTAATATATCACTCATTGATGCTCACCTGAATTCACTGATATATGTACCTGCCCAAACCTGTTTCTTCTTGCTCCCCCTCTCCTCTGCGCTCTTATTGTAACATTAAATTAGTGAAGTTATTTCTCTTCATGTACTTGGTTTCTTCACTTTAATGTCTTCAGTGCTTAGAGCTTGTGTATGTCACTGAAAATGTACATTCTTTCTATGATAAGGTCAGAAAATGGTGAAAATAGTCTCTCACACAGTCCAAGGATAAAATGGAGTGGTCTGAAAAAGGTTTGTTGCAAGCAGTGCTCACAAATAGTCAAAGTGGAGAGTTCTCAGGGTTTCAGAGATCAACAATAATATCCAGTTGGGTTAGAAACAAGATCTATAAATAATACAGCAGACAGAAGCTAATGTCTCTCCTATTATACACAAGAAATAGTCTACTTATCTGGAGACATCTGAGGAATGGGGGTGTGATATCCAATGGGTATGTGAGAATTACACAGGTTGTCTGAGATCAAAACTAATAATAAAATACAAATAATTTTGATCCCATTGTGTCTTGTACAAATTGCATAGTACAAATACTAATGAGACTCAGTTTTAGAGAACTAAAGTGAGTTTATAAATAGGGTTGCCAGATAAAACACAACATGCACATTTATTATTGAAATTAACACGGAATAACTTTTATATTAATATATTCCAAATATTGTATGAGGCATACTTATATAAAATAAATTGTATCTGAAATTCAAATGTAATTGGGTCTGCTATACTGTTATATTATAATTGTGTAACTATCTTTGTAGAGAATGTTAGAAATTGCTTATTCACATTAATTTTAAGCATCAATTTTCTTTTATGTGTGTGGATGAATATAGTGTTTTTGGTGTATTACACATATGGATACAAGAGAATGTGACCACGTGTGAAATATAACCAAAATACAATGTCCAGTGTATCCCTTTGTCATATTTCTTTAATACAGAGAAACTGTCTGAAGGTAGACCTAGCCTGGCTGTCAAGAAGCCCCAGGGATTGTGCTGTCTCATTCCTTTAGATTATTGGCTTTACGTGCTCCACCTTGGCAACACTTAGCTTATTATTTAGTAGCTAGGCATTTACACTTGAGTATCCATGTTTGCATAACAATTGGTCTTACCAACCAATCCATCTTTTCAGCACAGGATTTGATGTTCCTGTAAAAAGTGATGGTCAGAATAAAGATAGAAGGAACATGGGAAAATTATGTGATCTTATTTCCTTTGCAAAGTTGGAGTAAGAATAAAAAGTACAGACTGGAAAGATGGCTCATCCATTAAGAGTACTGTTGTTCTTTCAGAGGACTAGAATTCAGTTCCCCCAATCCACCAATGTTGAGCAGCTAACAAGCCTTTAGGTTCAGCTCCAGGGAATGACATACATATAGATAGACAGATACAGACATGAATACTTTAAAGGTAGGTATGTCCCTTTATATCAAATGTTGTTTGCCTGTGTGTGGAATGCTGAGCAGAGGGTCTTCCAGTTTAAGGAGCCCTGAGCACAGAACTATCCTTCCTAGGGGGACATGAATGCATGGCCCTTCCATATAAAGTGTGGTATTGCATTCACCTTCAGTGTAGGGAATGCTGAGCATAGATGCCTTTTAAGAAGGCAGTGCTTAAGGAGTACTGATAACAGGTAACTGCTCTTCCTGTATAAGATACAGAGCCTGTTCCTTTCCCTTATATTGCTTGCTGAGTGTACATGCCTCCTAGTTATAAAGTGCTGAGCACAGGCTTGACACATAGCATGTACTCAATACATAGCAAGGGTGATGTTTGTCAGGGAACCACAAAGACAAACACGAGAGAGTGAATGAGGAAATGAATAAAAGTCCTTAGTATAACAGCACTCTTGAAAAACCTCACAAGAGTTCGTCACAATCCACTAACCACCAGAAGCCCAGCATCTAGTCTGCTGCTGCTCTATGACAAGGAAACAGAACCCACTTACACGGCCAGAGGCCCACACAGCAGCTTCGTGGAGACACTCTGGTTTCTTCTTAAGGCAAAGCAGGAGATCTTCTCTAGGGCCTTTGACAAATGGAATGCTGATAACCCATGGATGTGAGTGTTGAGTACAAAATTGCAGTCAGTAGGAGGGCACTGGAGAGGGACAAACAGCCCTTATATATCACTGACCTTGTCCAGCCAGGCTTAGAAGGACTAGAAATGGTCTATGTGTGAATTAGGAAGAGGGAGATCTGTCAGAACAATTTTATCTTCTCTACAACAGATTATCTTCTGAAAGATTCTTTTGTCTTTTGGCCTGGGATATGGAGTTTTACTGAGAAAATAACCATAGAAAACATAACTCATCAGATATTGATGGAAAACCTTTTATTTTCTTGGTCATAAACTTGTCAATAATCCATAGTAAACATCAACAGTTATTGGAATATTCAGCATGGTTCTATTGTATTCATTCTGGAAGATGGGGTCCTGTTTTCTGAACTGTTATTGAAAACAAGAAAAGTATCCTCTAAAATGTATTTTGTATCATTTAATTTTCCTTTCCTCTCTTATGAGCCAATGAGCTTGTGCATTCTATCAAGTCAAGCTTATCCAAAATACTTTAGGATTGAGATTTAAAGTCTACATTCATGAATTAGGAACAATAAACATCTCGTGTATTTTTGCATATGCCACTGCTATGACTTTTACAACATGATGCAACTCAGAGCTGTTGTGTGTTGGTCTGATGCTGCTTGTATTTTAATGCTGAATACTGGTTTCTAAAGATGTGGTTCCCACTGATGAGCAGATCGTCACTTACTCAAATGATGTCATGGGAACATGCTCCCCATTTTAACTTGTTAATCAACAGTCAATCAAAGATCAATAAGAGCCTCTTATTTGGCAGTGCATGGAGACAGGTGGGACTGGAAGCTAGAGGCTAGAGGGGGTAGAGAGGCAGAGAGAGAGAGAGAGAGAGAGAGAGAGAGAGAGAGAGAGAGAGAGAGAGAGAGAGAGAGACGGAGAGAGAGATTGAGATTAGCCTCCACGGACCAGAACCACATTGCCAGGGGAAATAGCAAGTTATAAGGTGCTTATAAATCAGAATAAGTTAGAATAACCCAAATCTGCCAAATCTAGGCATAGGACTTACAAATAAAATGTTTGGTTTGTTTATCTTTTATATGGACTTACTAGGATTATAAATTCCAACAACACAGAGCTGGAGCATAAGAAAAGTGGCTAGTTTGTCTCTTTAAATGATGTCCACAGAAGTAAGCCATAGATGGTTCTGTTGTTATAAATTAAGGTTGATCAAAGAGACACAAATCCCTAAGGACTCTTATTTTAAGCCATTAAATTATGTGCTTGCTATTGCATTTTTACACTTCAGGTCCATGTTGTAACTGATGTAAAAAAAAAAAATGAGACTAATTACTGGACTGTAACAAATAGTTCACAGGCTTCCATGTGCATTGCTTGGGTTACCAACGGAATCTAAATGCAGAAGGAACCTCTATATTGGCCTGTGAGTAAGCTGGAGATTTGTGACCCACAGAGAAGATCCACAGGCTGATCCTGGTGCTATTTAGAAATTTTTGGCAGCAGAAACTTTCTCTCCAGGAAAGGGGCTGGAAGCTCATGAAACTCTAAAGTAAACAAACTTAACAGGCCTTGGGAAGATAAAATTGGTAAGAGTCACACGGGGCCTATCCTGAGGGTTATAAAGGAACCTACAACTTGGGGGCTAAGGAAGTAGGCCAGTGGAACTGCCAAGAGGACTTGTTTCCACCTGTTTAACTGCCTCGCAGTCATGCAGAGACCTCCAGAGTGTAGCTTTAATAAGTGAACATGCAGTCTGGGATGGGCTTTCAGTCATCCAGGGGCATTTCGCTCACCCATGCTTCTGCACATAGCTTCTTACCTGTTTTCCTGTAAGTAAAATCACGTTGTACTTTGATATAAACTCCATTTTGGTCTTTCATGGATTACTTGTAGAGGGAGAGTAATTGTGTGTGTGTGTGTGTGTGTGTGTGTGTGTGTGTGTGTGTGTGTGTGTGTGCGCGCGTGATGTTCCAGGACAAATCTCAGACACACAGGGTAAACGTAAAAGTCAGGCTATGTGTGACTAAATATGTCATCAGAATTGACGCAGTCAGTATGAAGGAGCAAGTGCTATAACCTGTGTCAACTAGACAGCGAATTTGCCAAGGAAAGACTGAAATAATGTAGACAAGGGCTGGTTTCCCCAAACTTTACCTGCTTAACTTCTGAGCCACATTTGTCTGAAAACCGAAAGGCTTCTTATTCCTCTACATAAAGTGTTTCACTACACGAAAGGGATCCTTCTTCGCAGATGTAAAAGGTCATGATATGTATAATTTGCTTCTTTGGGAGAAATGGTCATGCTTCATACAATGGAAGGTTACATGACAAACCCCCATGGCCTGCCCAGGGGGAAATTGCAAAGATTTTACTTTAAAATTGCTGCCCTCCTTTGCCTCAGTACCAAGGGTTTTTCTGAAGTTGGAGTCTGCTCTTGGTTAAGGACTCACTATTCTCTTAATTGGCTTAACAAAATGTGGGCATTTTAACTTTTTGGGTGGATTACTACTCCTCCAGTAATGAGAAAACAAGTACAACAGAATAGGTGTCCTTGGGAAGGTGGCCATGATGTCAAGATAAAGGAAATGGACAGAGAAGAAGGCAGGGAGATAAAAAAGGATGCTTTTGATGCAGATTACCAAGTAAATCAATATTGGCAGTATGTAAACTTGGTGCTAGGGATAAACCCCAGGTGTCCTGAATGCCAGGAAAATCCTACCAACAGAGCCTTAGCCACAATTAATTATACCTTTTTTTCTTCTTTGAGTTGGTGTTTATGCCTCCTTTGGCAGTACTACCATGTTTCTGGTGTTGGGGAAGTGGGATAAGGGAGTGGAATTAATCTTGGACATTACTTAGAAGACAGCCATAGTCTTGAGATACAGAAATGGAAAGCAAACTATGCACAGATGGAATAGGCATTTGATTATTCAGCAATTAAAGTAAAATTCTTAAGAATATTTAGAAATAACTATTTGAGACATGACAAAGTATTGAGACTTGAAACAAATATGCTTATGGAAAGAACTTAAAACTGGGTGTGGTAATATTAGTTTTCTAAAAGCTGGAGTCGGAGCAGGAGGATCACAAGGTCCAGGTCAACCTGAGCTTCGTGCTACATGGAGGGACCCTAACTTGAAACATAAAAAACACATTCCACATTACATTTTTGTATGTTAAGTTTGGAAATGAAGTCAGAGAAAACATAAAGACAAGGACAAAATTTTCTAGAAGGATTTTTTTAGCCACCCTCTAAACTTTTGATAATTTGCCAGGTGCCAGCTTCCTAACTTTTTTCCCCCGAGCCAGAGCAGCAGCAAGATGAAAAGAAGCAGCTGGGCGGCACTTAAAATGTAGGTTGAAAACTAAATGATAGTGGAGAGCTTGCCAATTATAAACATGTCCTCGAATTTTGGAGATGTGACAACTTTTCATGAGAACTAAAATGCTAAAGAAAGATGAAGGTCAAATTGAAGCACAGTGGAAACGTGACATCTAATTAAAATTTCTCTTCCACTGCATTCAGGGCACCTGTTTGCCCATTGACCAGGGGATTAAATGGCCACAGCCCAGTTGACCATTTTCAGCTATTGTAAGTGCTCCAAATCTGTGTTGTTCAAACCTGGATTGTTCTCAGACAAACCAAGATATAGGCAGCTATCATAAAAATCCCAAGGAATTGACAGCAAATCACAGTAGCTGCTGTCAAGGCCAGGATGGCAATTGATGTCTATCTTTCTAGTTCTATCATGTAACTATGATAAAGAGCAGTGGGCAGGGATGGAGATGAAGGGCCTTTGCTGTCCTTACAGAGCACACAGGTTCAGTTCCTAACCCCTACTCTGTGACTCATAATTGTTTGTTATCCCAGTTACAGGTGATCTGATGTCCTTATCTCTGTGGGCACTGCATGCATATGGCTCACATCCATCTATACAGTCAAAACAAGTTGACAGATAAAATAAAAGTAAATGAATCTTTAAAAATAGAAACGAAGAGGCAGGTGAATTTCTGAGTTCAAGGCCAGCCTGCTCTACAGAGTGAGTTCCAGGACAGCCAAGACTACACAGAGAAACCCTGTCTCAAAAAACCAAAAAAAAAAAAAAAAAAAAAAAGAAAGAAAGAAAGAAAGAAAAAAAGAACCGAAAGAGCAGGAGCTTCATAGAAAGGCACCTGAGATGAATCACCCTTCAGATGCACTTTAACTGTTAGGAGAGATACATCACAGCCTGAGGGAGAAAGCACATTTGCATGCCTGAGAGGGAGGCATTCTTTTTTTTTGTTTTGTTTTGTTTTTGTTTTGTTTTTTTTGTTTTGTTTTGTTTTTTTGGTTTTTTTTTCTCCTTTTTTATTTTTGATACTTTATATACATTTCCAATGTTTCCCCTTTTCTGAGTCTCCTCTTTGGGTACCCCCCATCCCCTCCCCAACCCGCCTCTAGGAGGGAATTCCACCTCCCACCCCCCTCCCGACCACCCATCCCCATATTCCCACCTTGACATTCCCCTTTACTGAGGCCTCTAACATCCTCAGGCCCAAGGGCCTTTCCTCTCCCCCTGATGGTCATCGAGGTCATCCTCTGCCACTAGGAGGGACAGCCACCGTGGGTTGCATAGCAGAGGTCCTGAAGGGATGCCTCCTTTAGTTTTAAGGATATTGAGAAATACTGAGCATCCGGAGGGGGCAGCTTTGTGGGATCCTGAAAGGAGAGGTGGAGGCTTCTAGGTGCCCTAGTTCCCTTTTGATCCCAAGAACCAAGGGAGTTTCTTATCCCTTTAAGGCTGCAGAAGAGGCAGGATATACTTAGCTTACCTTTTGGAAATCACAGGGCATGAAGTACAGTTATACCTCAAGGTCATGTCACAGCTGCAAGGGAAAGGAAGCGGTACATGGTGGTAACATGCTGGCTTATCCACTCTGCCATAGATATAAGGTACAGGGCACATGGTTTGAAGTGCGGAAGAGGAAACAGGTACAACTGCTATTGCACAGTAAGTAACACCGATAACTTCTGTGGTAACTGTTTTATGTACCCCTTCCCCTGTGTACCTTCCCATCTGCCTCTCTGCTTCTCTTGCTTCTCATTGATTTTCTGAGTCCACCTCAGGTTTCTGAGAAGTATCCAGCTACTATTGCTTTCAGACATAGATATACTTCGTCATATCCTGGAGAACTTTTAAAAGAGTTCACACTTGAGTGCCATACCATCTTTGTGTGTGATATGGCCTGGCATAAAAATATTTAATGCCTATGATGGTCAGTTTTGCTTGTCCACATTACAAAATTTAGAACCATCTAAGAGACCACTTTCTGTGTTCATCTGTGAGGGATTTTCTAGATTGGGTTAGGTTATAAGAACGTCTGTGAAGGTTCCTCTTGATTAAGATAGTTAAGGTTGGAAGACTCACTTTAAGTGGGGAAAGCACTATTCTTTAGTCCTGGGTCATAGACTGAAGGAAAAAAGTCAGAGGAAATTGAACATTAGCACTCTTTAAATCTCTGCCTCTTGACTGAGGCTGCCATAAGATCAACCCCTCAGCATCCTTTTATTGGGACTTCCTTGTCATAATAGATTATACTGTAATATGACCCAAAACAATCTCTTTTCTCTCTTTGCTTTGTCAAAGTAAGCCAACAAAACAGGAAACATAGAGCCAATCTGTGATTCCACAGTGTGGCTTAGTAAAAGAACCCTTGGCCTAGAACATTTCTCAGTGTTGGATTCCTCATCGCTACATCAAGTGCAGTTAGACCATAGAAAAACTAGCTGGGAACACAACACATGAAGGTTCAACTGGTAAGTTGAGGAAAAGGGGAGGTTGTGGGAGCTTGGGTGGTCCATGTTGTGTGTGTCCTATCCAGTAGAAGCTATATGGAACATGGCTAGATCCTCTTCCTTTTCAAAAGTAAAAGATATAGATTGCATCTTTATGTGAAACCTGCCATTTTTTAATTTTTGGCAACAAATTCACTTTTATAAAAAGTACTGAATAAGCTTAAGAAAACATGTCTATGCTCTGGATTCCACCAAGGAAATTGACAGTTTTGAGATTTTTCCTCAGAAGAATCCTATTTTACATTTTTAACGTTTAGGTTTTATGATGTACATATATTCATTTATGTGTGTTAATGTGACATATATGTGCCATTCAGGCTTCGTGTTGATTAGGGGTCTGGTGGTCATCATTGCCAACTTTGAGACAGTGTTTTCAGTTTCTTGTATTATTTAAAACAGACTAGCTAGTCTGAGAAATTCTGTGGTTTCTCTTCTTTCCACATCCTTTGAAATCCACTGTAGGAGTTCTGACATTACGGATGGTCAACACTTAAACCTGATTTATGTGAGCTTTATAACTAAGTTTCACACAACTATGTGACATATTCAAAGGCCCTGAGCAATTCTCCTTACCCAGTGAACTGTATTTTCATTTAGATTCATAGATATTCTTTTTCCAGAAACTTTCTTGCCTTTTTGCTCTCATGGGGATGTGACCTTACTGTTCGTTAGCTGCTTATAGGGAGCTGGGAAACCTTCACCCTCTGTGTTCGCAGCCTAATACTTAGTGAAAACTTTAAGCAGATAACCCACATTAGATTTTACCTCAGAGAAATAGTGTTAATTCATTGATGTCATATGCTAAATGTACAGACCAAATTTTGAAGTGCTCATGAATTTATGATGAGATAATTAGCAATCATTTCACTTCCAACTGAAAGGGGTGAGCTGAGGATTTTCTCTCAGTATATTACATATTAGAGAGAAAAAAGTGTCAACCAGCAGTGTAAAATGTGATGGTATGTCTTTCCCCACAAGCATCGCCACAGTACTAATGAGCCAGCTTTTCTGACACACTTGCAACTAGCAGGAGATGACTTAATAAGTCAGAGGAGATTTCTACTGGAAGAGCATTATTTAGTCTCTAAATATAAGTGAGGAAGTGGGTCAATTGTCACTAACTGAAGCTATTTATGTTCACTTGAAGAAAATCAACTGTAATAAACTTTGTAAAAGTTTTTCTCCCTATTTCACATGGAAAAGCATTTTAATTTGAAGTTGATGATTCTTTCTTACACACACACACACACACACACACACACACACACACACACACACACACACACGAGAGTAGAGGACAGGTTACTTGCCATTCGTCAGGCAATGTCTAGCCTCAGTTTTGATACAGGTTCTTTATTAATCTGTAACTCAAAAAGTACTCTAGGCTGGCCAGTGAGCCTCAGAGAAGTATATGTCTCCACATACCCAGTACTGGCATTACATGTGCATGCAGCCAAACTTACCAAGCAAACCCTTTGCTAGCCAAGCCATCTGCCAAATCCATGTTTTAATTGCTGAAGTACTGTTACTTTGGTATTCATGAGATGATTTGCTGGCTCATGAATCCAGCTCTTTTTTTACAGTCCATTTACCTCTTGCTGTTTTTTTCCTGTTATCCTACCACATGATCCCATTTGATATTTAAAAGTAAGTAGTTACAGAACTGGGCAGTAAGGCAAAGGCAAGCTGAAAGAAGTAATCAGATAGCTGGGTTCTTTATGGTAATCTGTGGCAGGCTGTACACATTTATCTAGCAGGTACCCTTGGTATAGCATGTAGCACTTCTCCACATAACTCTGTTGAAAAGAAAGACTAGTGATGCATTTGTGTATGTATTATTTTAGTCTACTTCAATATGGCTAGAACAGGATTCCGGAGACAGAGTTAGAATGCAAAATGCCCCACCTAGGGCTTGTGCTTGAATACATGACTCACAACTAAGGCTGCTGTGGGGTACATTTGGAGAACCTGGAGGAAGTTCAATGTTGCTGGACTGTAGTGGCTATTTCTGATTGTCAACTTGACTATATCTGGAGTGAATTACAATCCAGAATTAGAGGGCTCAACTGTGAGCTAGATCTTGAGTCTGGAAGACACAAGTTTCAAGTGTGGTGGTATCCAAACCTCTACTCTGGCCCACACCTGCTGCTGCAGACCTACATAAGAACATTGGAAGGAGGAAGATTCAATCTTTGCCTGTGAGCACTGTGGGACTAAGCGACTGCAAGATCCACGGGTTTTTATTCACAGCTATTGCTGACCATTGTTGGGGAGTTTGATTGCAGACTGTAATTCGTTAACAAACTCTATATAGAGACTACCTATAAGTTCTGTGACTCTAGAAAACCCTGACTAATATAGAAGTTGGTACTGGGAGTGGCTCTAGAGGAGCAGAAAGCAATATAAGGACGAATCTTTTAAGAATCTGGAGTTGGTTTAATAATTCACCAGCACCTTCAACTGCTGAAACCTCTCTAGATATGCTCTCTTCTGGGAGACTGGAGGATATTGAAGACTTGTGGCTGGAAATATCTTTTAAATTTAAGCTAATGCCATTGAGCAACTTGATGAATTGGGTGATTTTGTGCTCAAAGCTTTTTGCAATATGGGGAAAAAATGAAAATGAATTTACTGGCTGGTTGCTCTTAGTATCTCTGGAAAAGATGATGAAGAAAAAGAAGGAGTTGCACAATAAAATTGAATGGATCCAGATGCAAGTGACCAATCTAAAAGTTGCTAAGTGTGTCCTTGAAGAGAACCTTCTTTCCAGCAGCCATAGAGCTCAAGTTGCAGAAAATCAAACTGAAGCCCTCATTATAAGGTTGGCTGATTTGCAGCAAAAGTTCAGGTCTCAGCCTCAGAGGGTGTCAGCAGTTAAAGTAGGGGCATTAATTGGCAAAGAATGGGATCCGATAACTTCAGATGGGGATGTATGGGAAGACCATGTTGAAGCTGAGAATTCTGAATTTTCAGATTCTCAATGGTTTACCCCACCTGAGGATGTAGTATCCTAAGCCCCACCCCTTGAAATAATGCCTTCTCCACATGAGAAAGCTAATCCTTCAGAGTCTGATGGGCCAGCGGTGAATTTGCTGAAGAAAATGCCAGACAAGATAATATTGATGTTTCTCAAAGCCCACCAATAGTTTCTTCTAGGCCTATAACCAGACTCAAGGCAAAACAGTCCCCTAGAGGGGTGGTAGAAAGTGTAGTTCATGAGGAAGTGTGCTACACTACTAAGGATCTTGATGAGTTTGCTAATTCATTAAAGCAGAAGCCTGGAGAATATATGTCGGAATGGATTTTAAGGGTGTGGGATAATGGTGGAAGGAACATAAAACTAGATCAGGCTGAGATTATTGACATGGGTCCTCTGAGTGGAGATTCAAGGTTTAATATGAAAGCTCATACAGTTAAAAAACTTGTCAGAAGTTTGTTTGAATGGTTGGCTGAAGCATTTATCAAAAGATGGCCTAATGAAAAGGAGTTGGAGATTCCTGATATCCCTTGGTTTGGTGTTAATGAAGGGATTTTAAGGCTCAGGGAAATTGCAATGGGAGAGTGGATAAGCTGTGTAAAACCTAATTCTCCACAATGGGAAGGCCCAGAAGATATGTCCTTCACCAATCCTATAAGACACAAAATGGTGAGAGGAGCAACAGCATACCTGAAGAGTTTGTTCTTGCCCTTTTCCTTGTGCCAGACCTTAGGGTTGGAGATGCTACTGCTCAATTAGATGAATTAAATGCAATGGGTTTAATTGGGCCTCGGGGTAACAAGGGCAAGGTAACAGCATTGAGTCACCAGAAACAAGATGGTCGTAGTTATTATAATGAACAATGTAGACAAAACAACATTTATAATGACAAATATCATGATGGTCAGCACAGGAGAAGTGAAATTTATAATGGCATGACTTGTTCAGACCTTTGGTTCTGGCTAATCAGTCATGGTGTTTCCAGGTATGAAATACATAGGAAACTTACTGCATATCTGTTTGATCTGTATAAGCAGAAAAATTCTCAAACAAACAATAGAAAGGCTACATTGGATCCTGGTAAAAGGCAATCTTGGCCAGTGAATCAATTTACAGACTTGAGCCAGTTTGCAGACCCGGAACCCCTTGAATGAAGGGGTGACCAGGTTCCCCTGAGGAAGGATCTTGATAAGACACCTAAAAGTGTTGCTGTTAGCCTTTCTCCAGTCCTTCCCCAGAGGGACCTATGGCCTTTTACAAGAGTAACTGTACACTGGAGGAAAGGAAATAATCAAAACATCAGGGGCCTATTGGATATTGGCTCTGAAATGACGTTGATTCCAGGAGATCTCAAGAAACATTTTGGTCTTCCAGTTAAAGTAGGGGCTTAAGAAACATTGTGGCCTTCCACTTAAAGTAGGGGCTTATGGAGGACAGGTAATTAATGGAGTTTTGACTGATGTACGACTCACAGTAGGTCTAGTAGCTCCCTGAATACATCCTGTGGTCTTTTCCGAGTTCCATCCAGAATGTATAATAGGGATAGAGATACTTAGAAATTGGCAGAATTCTCACATTGGTTCCCTAACATGTGGAGTGAGGACTATTATGGTTGAAAAAGCTAAATGGAAGCCGTTAGAGTTACCTCTGCCAAAGAAAATAGTGAGCCAAAACCAGTACTGTATTCCTGGAGGAATTACAGAAATTATTGCCACTATCAAGGACTTGAGAGATGAAGGGGTGGTGGTTCCCACCACATCTCCCTTTAACTCCCCTATCTGGCTAGTGCAGAAGACAGATGGATCATGGAGAATGACAGTTGACTATCGAAAACTAAATCAGGTAGTAGCTCTGATTGCAGCTGCTGTACCAGATGTAGCTTCGATACTTGAGCAAATTAACACATCTCCTGGTACTTGGTATGCAGCTGTTGATCCAGCAAATGCCTTCTTCTCAGTACCTGTCCATAAGGACCACCAGAAGCAATTTACTTTTAGTTAGCAAGGCCAACAGTATACATTTACAGTAATGCCTCAACAATATATTAACTCCCCTGCCCTGTGTCATAACTTAGTTAGAAGGGATCTTGATCATTTGTCTCTTCCACAAAATACCATATTGGTGCACTATATTGATGACATTATGCTAATTGGACCAAGTGAGCAGGAAGTAGCAACCACTTTGGACTCACTGGTAACACACAAGCGTATCAGAGGATGGGAAATAAATCCAACCAAAATTCAAGGACCATCTACCTCAGTGAAATTCTTAGGAGTCCAGTGGTGTGAGGCCATGTAGAGATATTCCTTCTAAGGTGAAACATAAATTATTGCACCTGGCCCTTCTGACCACTAAGAAAGAAGCACAGCATTTAGTGGGTCTATTTGGATTCTGGAGACAGTATATACTTCACGTTGGTGTGTTACTCAGGCCCATTTACCAAGTGACTCAGAAAGCTGCTAGCTTTGTGTGGGGTCTATAACAGGAGAAGGTTCTTCAACAGGTCCAAGCTGCTGTGCAGGCTGCACTACCACTTGGATCATATGATCCAGCAGACCCAATGATACTTGAGGTGTCAGTGGTGGATAGAGATGTTGTTTGGAGCCTCTGGCAGGCTCCTGTAGCTGAATTACAGAAAAGACCATTGGGATTTTGGAGCAAATCTCTACCATCATCTGCAGACAACTATTCTCCCTTTGAAAAACAGCTCTTGGCCTGCTATTGGGCCTTAGTGGAAACTGAACGTTTGACAATAGAACATCAAGTTACCATGTGACCTGAACTGCCCATCATGAGCTAGGTGTTATCAGACCCTCCAATTCATAAAGTAGGACTTGCCCAGTAGCAAGTTATTATCAAATGGAAGTGGTACATCGTGATCGAGCCCGAGCAGGTCCTGAAGGCACAAGCAAGTTACATGAAGAAGTTGCACAAATGCCTATGGTTTCTACTATTGCAACAATGTCATCTGCTGCCAAGTATGTGCCTATAGCCTCATGGGATGTTCCCTATGATCGGCTGACTGAAGAAGAGAAGACTAGGACCTGGTTTACTGATGGCTCTGCACGTTATGCAGGCACCACCCAAAAGTGGACAGCTGCAGCATTACAACCCCTTTCTGGGACAACCATTAAAGATACAGGTGGAGGGAAATCTTCACAGTGGGCAGAACTTCTGGCAGTACACATGATAGTTTGTTTGGAAGAAGAAATAGCCAGATGTATGATTGTTCACTGACCCATAGGCTGTAGCCAATGGATTGGCTAGATGGTTAGGGAATTGGAAAGATCACGATTGGAAAATTGGTGAGAAAGACATCTGGGGAAGAAGTATGTGGATAGATCTCTCCAAATGAGCAAAGGATGTGAAGATATTCATGTCCCATGTAAATGCTCATCAAAAGGTGACTTCAGCCGAGGAGGAGTTCAATAATCAAGTGGATAAGATGATCCATTCTGTGGACAGGCAGCTTCTTTCCTCAGCCATCTCTGTCATTGCTCAGTGGGCACATGAACAAAGTGGCCATGGTGGCTGAGATGGAGGTTATGCTTGGGCTCAACAACATGGGCTTCCACTCACCAAGGCTGACTTGGCTACAGCTGCTGCTGAATGCCATATCTGCCAACAGCAGGGACCAACACTGAGCCTCAGATATGGCACCATTCCTCGAGGTGACCAGCCAGCAACCTGGTGGCAAGTTGACTACATTGGACCACTTTCTCCATGGAAAGGACAATGTTTTGTTCTTACTGGGGTAGATACTTATTCTGGTTATGGATTTGCCTTACTGCATGTAATGCTTCTGCCAAAACCACCGTCAGTGAACTTACAGAATGCCTTATTCATCATCATGGTATTCCACACAATATTGCTTCTGACCAAGGAACTCGTTTCACAGACAGAGAGGTGCAATAGTGGGCCCACGGTCATGGAATTCACTGGTCTTACCATGTGCCTCATCATCCTGAAGCAGGTGATCCGATAGAAAGATGGAATGGCCTTTTGAAGACAAAGTTAAAGCGCAAATTAGGTGGCAGAAACATGGAGGGTTGGGGCAGAGTTCTTCAGGAGGCAGTATATGCTTTGAATCAGCGTCCACTATATGGCACAGGTTCTCTCATAGCCAGGATCCATGAGTCCAGGAATCAATGGTGGAAAAGGGAATAGTTTCACTCACTATCACTCCTTGTGACTCTCTAGGAAAATTTTTGCTTCCTGTCTCCACAGTTCTAGGTTTGGCTGGGCTAGAAGTTTTCATTCCAGAGGGGGGGAGTGTTCCTACCAGGAACTACAACAAACACTTCATTGAACTAGAAAGTCAGACTTCTCCCTGGTCATTTTGGGCTTCTAGTTTCCTTATACCAACAGGCTAAGAAAGGAATAACAGTGTTAGGAGGGATGATAGATCCAGATTACCATGGGGAAATTGGATTGCCTCTCTACAATGGAGATAAGAAGGATTATATCTGGAGTGCAGGAGATTCCTTAGGGCGTCTCTTAGTACTAACATGTCCTGTGATTTAAGTCAATGGGAAACTACAACAGCCTAATTCAAACAGGTTAACAAAGGATGCAGACCCATCCAGAATAAAGGTATTTGTCACTCCTCCAGGAAAAGAACCAAGACCTGCTGAGGTGCTTACAGAGTGTGGAGGAAATACAGAATGGCTAGTAGAGGAAGGTAGTCATAAATACCAGCTATGACCATGTAACCAGCTGCAGAAACAAGGATTATAAAGCAATATGAATACTTCTGTTGTATTTTGTTAAGAACATATTTGTCTTCTAATTTCTTTAACATTAGTTGGTATTTAAGTTGAGATACTAAAGGAATGTTCCCAAGGGACATTGCCCCCTTGTAAGTTTATAAATATGTTTTGATTATATGAGGAATAGTTATATCATATTAAGCATATTTATGACCTGGCTATTGTTTCATGTGGATATGAGATATTATTTGTGTCAAGTTAACAAGGGATGGATTGTAGTGGTTATTTCTGAGTGTCAACTTGACTATATCTGGAGTGAATTGCAATCCAGAATTAGAAGGCTCACCTGTGATCTAGATCTTGAGTCTGGAAGACACAAGTATCAGGTGTAGTGGTATACACACCTCTAATCTGGGTCATACCTGCTGCTGGAGATCTACATAAGGACATTGGAGGAGGAAGATTGAATCTTCTTCACCTGCCAGCCTTGTGGGACCAAGTGACTGCTAGATCTTCGGGTTTTCATTCGCTGTTACTGCTGACCACTGTTGGGGTATTTGACTAAAGATTGTAAGTCATTAACAAATTCCCTTACTATATAGAGACTACCTATAAGTTCTGTGAATCTAGAGAATCCTGACTAATACATGGACTAAGAAAGTTCACTGGAAATAGGACTTGAGACTATACAGCCTATTTCTACTTTTTATCTACACTCCTTTATTTTAAAAAAGATTTATTTATTTTCATTTATATGAATACACTGTACCTATCATCAGACACAACAGAAGAGAGCATCAGACTTCATTAGAGATGGTTGTGAGCCACCATGTGTTTGTTGGGAATTGAACTCAGGACCACTGGATGAGTAGTCAGTGCTCTTAACTGCTGAGCCATCTCTCCAACCCTAGTCTTTTATTTCTAATGAACCAGCCTGCATTTGCTTCTATGATTTCTCTACAATGATTCAATGTATTCCCTGTAAAATATAAGCAAACATAAACTCATCCTTTCATTGAAGTTTCTCAGATACTTGTCATAATTTGAGACCGAAAGATAAAAGGTAAAGAATAACCCACATTCATAAAAGAAACTTTACTAAAGCTCAAAGTACACAATGCACCTCACACAATAATAGTGGGAGACATCAACAACCCACTCTCATCAATGGACAGAACTTAAAAGAACAAAGTAACAGAGACACAGTGAAAATAACAGATGTTATGGACCAAAAGGATTTGACAGATATTTATAGAACATTTCTTCCTAAATCAAAAGAATATACCTTCTTCTAAGCACCTCATGATACCTTCTCCTAAATTGACCATATAATCAGTAACAAAACAAAACTCCACAGATACAAGAAGATTGGAATAATCCCATGCCTTCTATCAGATCACTAGGGAATAAGGCTGTTCTTCAACGGCAACAACAACAGAAAGCCCACATACACATGGAAGCTGAACAATGCTCTACTCAGTGACAACTTGGTCAAGAAAGAAATAAAGAAAGACATTAAAGAATTCCTAGAATTTAATGAAAATGAAATTACAACATACCCAGACTTATGGGACACAATGAAAGCAGTGTTAAGAGGAAAACTCATATTGAGTGCATCCAAAAAGTAACTGGAGAGAGCATATACTAGCAGCTTAATAGCACACCTGAAAGCTTTAGAACAAATAGAAGCTAATAAACCCAAGAGGAGTAGAAGGCAGGAAATAATCAAACTCAGGGCTGAAATCAACCAAGTAGAAACAAAAAGAACTATACAAAGAATCAGCACAATCAGGAGCTAGTTCTTTGAGAAATTCAACAGGATAGATAAACCCATAACCAGACTAACCAAAGGGCACAGAGACAGTATCCAAATTAACAAAAACAGAAATTAAAAGGGAGATATAACAACAAATTCTGAGGAAATTCAAATAATCATCAGATCCTACTAAAAAGCCTATATACAACAAAATTGGAAAATCTGGATGAAATGGACAACTTTCTAGGTAGACACCTAATACCAAAGTTAAGTCAGGATCAGATAAACCATAAACCCTAAAGAAATAGAAGCACTCATTAAAAGTTTCCGAAACAAAAAAAGCCCAGGACCAGATAGGTTTAGTGCAGAATTCTATCAGACCTTCAAAGAAGAACTAATGCCAATACTCTTCAAACTATTCTACAAAATAGAAAGAGAAGGAACACTACCCAATTCACTCTATGAGACCACAGTTACAATGATACCAAAATCCCACAAAGACCCAACAAAGAAAGAAAACTTCAGATCAAATTCCCTTATGAATATCAATGCAAAAATACTCAATAAAATTCTTGCAAATGGAATACAAGAACACATCAAAACGATCATTCATCATGATGAAGTAGGCTTCATCCCAGGGATGCAGGTATGATTCAATACCCAGAAATCCATCAATGTAATCCCCCACATAAACAAACTCAAAGAAATAAAGGACATGATCATTCCATTAGATGCTGAAAAAGCATTTGATAAAATTCAACATCCCTTCATGATAAAAGCCTTGGAAAGATCAGGAATTCAAGACCCATACCTAAACATAGTAAAAGCAATATACAGCAAACCAATAGCCAACATCAAACTAAATGGAGAGAAACTTGAAGCCATCCCAATGAAATCAGAGACTAGACAAGGCTGCTCTCTCTCTACTTATCTATTCAATGTAGTACTAGAAGTTCTAGCTAGAGGAATTAAACAACAAAAGGATGTCAAAGGGATACAAATTGGAAAGGAAGAAATCAAAGTATTACTATTTGCAGATGGTATGATCATAAACCTAAGTTACCTAAAAAACTCAAACTGAGAACTGCTACAGCTAATAAACAACTTCAGCAAAGTGGCCGGATATAAAATTAACTCAAACAAATCAGTAGCCTTCCTATACTCAAAGGATAAACAGGCTGAGAAAGAAATTAGGGAAATGAAACCCTTCACAATAGTCACAAACAATATAAAGTATCTTGGTGTGACTCTAACCAAACAAGTGAAAGATCTGTATGACAAGAACTTCATGTCTCTGAAGAAAGTATCTGAAGAAGACCTCAGAAGACGGAAAGATCTCCTATGCTCATGGATTGGCAGGATCAATATAGTAAAAATGGCCATCCTGTTGAGAGCAATCTACAGATTCAATGCAATCCCCATGAAAATTCCAACTCAATTCTTCATAGACTTAGAAAGAGCAATTCTCAAATTCATTTCGAATAACAAAAAACACAGGATAGCAAAAACTATTCTCAACAATAAAAGAACTTCTGGGGGAATCAGCATCCCTGACCTCAATCTGTACTAAAGAGCAGCAGTGATAAAAACTGCATGGTATTGGTACAGTGAAAGGCAGATAGATCAATGGAAAAGAATTAAAGATCTGAAATGAACCCACACACTTATGGTCACTTGATCTTTAACAAAGGAGCTAAAACCATCCAGTGGAAAAAAGACAGCATTTTCAACAAATGGTGCTGGTTCAACTGATAGTCAACATGAAGATGAATGCAAATTGAACCATTCCCATCTCCCTGCACAAAGCTCAACTCTAAGTGGATCAAGGACTTCCACATAAAACCAGATACACTGAATCT
>CM052711.1:79751058-79768171 GCA_028551405.1 Uromys caudimaculatus | reverse complement strand
CCTCCCACCCACCCGCACACCCACTCCCTTATTCCCACCTTGACATTCCCCTTTACTGGGGCCTCTAACACCTTCAGGCCCAAGGGCCTCTCCTCTCCCTGATAGCCAACAAGGCCCTCCTCTGCCACATATGTGGTCTGAGCCATGTGTCCCTCAACGTGTATTCTTTGGTTGGTGCTCCAGCCTCCAGGAGGATGTGGGGTATGTGTGTGTCAGGCCAGTTGACACTGTTGCTCCCTCCATGGGGCTGCAAACTCCCTCAGCTTCTTCAGTCCCTTGCTAGGTCATGTCTTAAGCCCATGCCCCATTGGCATATGTACTTCCTCCAGTGAAGATCCATCTCGCAAAGATTCCAATTTTCTCCAACAGTACTATCAGCTGGAGGCATTCAAAGATGATTATTCAGGGAATCTTTGTATTTGAATCACACTTAAAATAGATAAGCACCATAGATCACATTCAAATGTAACCTATTGGCTTCTAAATCAAGAAGTTCTCTAAAAAGAGGACCACATTTCTCATCCTTTAAGCTGTTTCCCTGGAAATGAAATTCTTAGATATACTGGGATGTTTGAGTTGGACCAGTACAGCTGGGGAAATCTGAATCCTGGGGTAAGAGAAGGGATTTTTCAGGTGGCTCTATAGCTGTTTCTTTTTTTAAAATGTATTAGGTAAAACATGATATTCATGCTTGTACCTCTATCTGATATAGACAGAAGAAATCTTTGTTTCTCATTCCAACACATGTAAGGTAAAACAAAAACAAAACAAAAACAAAAACAATTCTGTTGTTTTTTAGTTTTTATGTCTATGTGATTTGCATACATTGCATATGCATGTTTTGTATATGTGTGCATGTGTGTGCTCATGTATAGAATTTTGCACATGCATGTAGATGTCCAAGTTTGATGTTAGGAATCCCACTCAGTTCCTCTCAACCGTATTCACTGAGACAGTGTCTCTTAATCCAAATCAGATCTTGCTATTGTGTTTAATTATCCTCTGAGGATTCCTATACCTGCCTTCCAAGTCTGGAATTTCAGGTGGGATGTCATGCTGCCTCGGGAATGGCGATCCAAGCTCTAGTTTTTATGCTTTTTGAGCTGGTGTTTTGATAACTGAGCCATTTTTCCAGACTAATATAATAAGTACGTGATGATCTCCTTCATCTTGAGGCCTTGGAAGGGAATTGTCTATGAGAGCTAATTAATTAAAAGAGTTCATTTCTCAGTTCACAAGATAATAGACAGAGAAAATGGAAATTTGTCCCTGAGGAATAAAACCACTATTTATTGATGATTTTAATATGACACATTCTCATTAATAATGATATATACTCTGGATATTCATCTTTTGTAGTGTTTGGGCCTCAGGGATTAAGTGTCTACTATGACTCCAATTTGCCATCAGTGACTTATTTTTCCCCAAATACATCTTGCTGTTCATTGGATAACATTGCCAGCAAACCATATATCTTTAAAGCGTTCATCAAGCTCATGGTTTATTCTGCTGACACACTATGCCCCCATGTCATCCTCATTCCGAACAGACATAATACATCAACTCAGCAGTACTCACTCTTCCCAGCAAATGCTAGGTTACAAGCTATGAAGTGAACTGAGATATATCTCATCAACTCATGTACTTTTATTTGCAGAGAAAGATGATATGAAACTATGTGAGCTGAAAAAACTTTCAGTCAACATCAAGACTGGCTTGATGGGTACCACTGACAATTTGAACGGATGTAGAACCATCTGTGAGACAAGCCTCCAGACAACCCTGTGAGGAATCATGATTATAATAGCCATGACTGTGAGGGCTTATCTTAATTGGGTCAATCGAGGATAGACAACCTAAAAGTGGGCAGTAACAGTTCCTAATCCGGAGCTGTGAACTAAATACAAAGGAGAAAGCTAGCTGAACACCAGTGTTTATCTCTTTCTGATTCTTGCTTGTGGATGCAGCGTGACTACATCTGTGAGGCATTTTATGCACTAGGTTATTTGATGTGAAATATCCACTGCACATTCAGAACACTAGGGTCCTAGATTGCATTAAAGGAAGAAAATGAGTTAATAACAAATATTCATCTTTTTACTTCCAGACTGCTCATACAATGATCAGCTACTTCAAACCTCTGCAATGACGGCTTCCCTGGAACAAACATGTTCTACTATACCCCCATTGTGAGTCATAATGACACCTTTCTCTTTTAAGTTGATTTTGTTGAAGTTTTTTGTTTTTTTGTTTGTTTGTTTGTTTGTTTGTTTTATCATAGCAATAAGAAAAATAATGTATCCGGTCACATGTCTTGGCCCTCAACCTCAATCAGTATTCTGTCTCTCCCTCCCTCTTTTTCTCTCATTTTATCTTCCATGAGGCAAGTTGCTCTGTCTGCTTTTAACACTCTAATTCCATTGAGACAACTCCTGTAAAGGATTGTGATAAAGTTAACTGTTTATCTAGCTATGTTAATGAAGCGCTTTCTCTTTTAGTCTCTCATGGACATACATTGTTCATATTTTCTTGAAACATTCTAGGTAGGAGAAGCAACAAAAGAAATTATGATTGGAGTTCACCACAGCTTGCATAACTGTAGTAAAGGGTCACAGAATTAGAAAGGTTGAGTACCACTGCCTTTGAAGATATCTACCTTATTTTCTTAAATATATTTTCTTTATTTACTTGTACATACATTACTATATCAGTACAGACTTAAAGATCTGAGAAAAACTTACGGGAGTTGATTTGCTTCTTATAAAATATAAGTTCCAAGGAACGAAATTACATCATCAGGCTTGATTACGGGTGCTTTCATCTGCCGAGCTATCTAAACATCTTCATACTAATTTTTCAAGATACACTATCTCATAGAAATTGGAGCTCAGTAATGCAACTAAACTGGCTGGCTGATCAGTGAAAACCAGGAATCTGTCTGTCTCCACCTTCCAAGTGCTGGAAATACAGACATGTAATTTTTATATGGGTGTTGAGATTGAACTCAAAAATCTCATGCTTGTGTAACAAACTCTTTATTACTTGAGTCATCTTCTCATCCTCCTACTAGAAAGATTGATGAAGCAAAGTCAACCTGATAAGAAGCTCAGCCAAGGAAAACAAATGATGAGAGCTTTGCATTTCTTTCTTATTGATCCTTTTTTGTTTGTTTGGTTAGGTTTGGTTTTCAAGACAGGGTTTCTCTGTGTAGCCTTGGCTGTCCTGGAACTCACTCTGTAGACCAAGGTGGTCTTGAACTCAGAGATTCCCCTGCCTCTCCCTCTTGAGTCCTGGTAGGAAAGGTGTGCAGCTGTTATAATTTCTTAGGACCCACTGAAACTTTACTTACTAAAGAATGTGATGCTTGAAGACATTAATCTGTTGTTAAAAAAAATCACACAACAATAAATTTATAGTTTACTGTCTAGCCTATAGTATTATTAAAATATGGTGGAATTTTTAAAAGATGGGCATAGTTAGAGCAAAATGGGCCAGTGTGTGTGTGCTCCTTTAGAGGGGTGTTGGGACGTAAGACTTTTTATTTACTTTTCACTTCCTAGCTACTGTATTATTCATATTCTTCATCTGCTTTGCCTTCACACCATGACATTTTGAACTACTATTGCTGTAGCCCCTCCCCTGCATTACTATAGTCATTTTATTCCATGCCTACCAGCTAGTTCATAGTTCACATTTTTGTTCTAATATGCCTGCCAGTCACTGACACAGAAAAATAACTTGACTCAGCAAGGTCATGCTGATGAAATATCCTGTTATGTTCAGTACGTTCTGAGGTTTGTTAATCTCAAGAAATTTGCCAACTATAAGATCCACTTAGGATCAGTCATAATAAAGGTCAGTTAGAACTGTTCTGTTTAACTAACTGAAGTACCTTAACCAGAGCCTATCCCTGCACAGTACTTCCTACACCTGCACATGAGCTCTTTTTTTTTTTTTTTTTTTTTTTTTTTTATTTATTTATAAGCTGGCCCTGAGTAATGTTCGCGGTCATACTCTCAGCACTAAATTCTGAACTACAGGCCTGTCCATCACTCTTAAAGTCTGTGTTCAATAAATAATCCCTGTCTAACAGAGATAACTGTTTGTGTGACTTGTAGGGTGACTCCTGGCCCCCAAAATTTACAGTGCTGAAGCAAAAGTGTCTAATAGTCCTGGACTGAATGCTCAGAAATTGTAAACCAAACTAAATCTCTGCTCTTAAGTATTTAGTCACAGCTACACGGAGAAGACTCATCTACTATTATGGTTTAAATGTAAAATGTCCCTGAGTAGTTCACATTCAAAAACTTAGTCCCCAGCTAGTGGGATTCTTTGGGATAGGTATAGAAATTTCAAAAGCTTAAAAATAACTAGAAGGGTCTGTCATTGGGCATTCCTATCTTTGATCTGTTCTATCTATGGTTCTCTTTAATCATGAAGTAGTAAACCTTCCTCACTACTCCCACCAATTTGTTGTTCTGCCTTTGCCCATGGGGAAGCATGGACTGGAACCACTAAAACCATGAGCTAAAATAGAGCTGTCTTACATCTGATGAGCTTACATGTAGCAAGTGACAGACAATGTGGCACAAATTATTGTGAATAAATAAAGGCTCTTCTGCCCACTAATGAGGTAAAGAAGGCACATGCCATTGACTGCAATTGAGAAAACTATCTTGAGCCATTAGAATGTACTTTCAAGTCAACCATGATGCTGGGGCATCTGTAAGAATGATGTCTGTTTTTGTGTGTTTGCTTGTTTGTTTGTTTGTTTCTGTTTTGTTTTGTTTTGTTTTTGAATTTCAGAAAAATCTCTATATTTAAGTTTTTAAAAATCTTTTCAATTGTGTTATTTATTTACATTTCAAATGTTGTCCCCGTTCCCAATCCCCACACCACTTGTACCCCTCTCCATCCACCCTTCCCCTTGCCTTTAAGAGGGTGCTCCCGCACTCACCTGCTCCCATCCCCCTTCAATGGGGTATAAAATCTCCACAGGACCAAGCACATATCCTCCCACTGTGGACGGACAAAGCAGTCCTCTGCTACATGTGTGCCAGGGGCCACAGACAAGTATATGCATGCTCCTTAGCTGCTCGCTTAGTCCATGGGAGTTCTGAGAAGTTTGGTTTGTTGATACTGTTGTTCTTCCTATGCAGTTGCAATACCATTCAACTCCTTCAGTCCTTCCCTTATCTTTTTCATAGGGGGACCCCACCTCAGCCCAATGATTGGTGGTAAGTATCTGCATCTGACTCAGTCAGATGCTGGTAGAGCTTCTCAGAGGACAGCCATGCCAGGCTACTGTCTGAAAGCACACCTTGGCATCAGCAGTAGCTTCAGGGTTTGGAGTCTGTGCTTAGGATGGATCCCAAGTTGGGGTGGTATGTGAATGGACTTTCCTTCAGTCCTTCAGTTTCTGTCCCTCTTTTTCATGTGTGCCCTTTTGGGTCTGGGTTACCTGATATTGTCTAGTTCTGTCCACTTGATTGCAAAATTTGTGATGTACTTGTTTTTAATAGCTGAGTAGTATTTGTGTAAATGTATCATATTTTCTGTATCCATTCTTTGGTTGAGGGACATGTGGGTTGTTTCCAGCTTCTGGCTCTTATAAATAAGTTAGTCCATAGGACAATGTACTAACCTACAGACTGGGAAAAGATCTTCACTAACCCTATAACCGAAAGAGGGCTAATATCCAAAATATACAGAGATCTCTATAAGTTAGACTCCAAAAAACCAAATAGCCCAATTAACAAATGGGCTACAAAGCTAAACAGAGAATTTCCAATTGAAAAATCTCAAATGGCCCAAGAAATATCTAAAGAAATATCCCTGAGATTCCACCTTACACCAATCAGAATGGCTAAAATCAAAACCTTAGGTGACAGCAGATGCTGGCAAGGATATGGGGAAAGAACACTGTTCCCTTTCTGGTGTGATTGCCAACTTGTACAACCACTCTCAATATCAATCTGATGGTTTCCTAAGAAAACTGAAAATAGTTCTACCTTAAAACATAGCTATACCTATCCTGGGCACATACCCAAAAGATGCTCCACCATGCCACAAGACATGTACTCCACTATATAACAAAATCTTAATAGCTGCAATTTTCCAGCTGTTGATCCATGGCCAGATGTCAGGGTGGCCCATATTACTTAACTGAGTATTAGTGCCTCATAAACTACAGGCTGCTGCTTGCTACAAAAGCTGTTAATTTCTGGAAAATGTTACATTAGATGCCATTAAGGTTTGGATTACAACAAATTTGCTAATGTGGTTCTAACATGAGTTGTCTAAGGAGTGAGTCTTTTGATATTAAAAGTAGAGGATTTATCTTTGGCAACTGTGTGGTACTATGTGGGCAGGTTTTCTCTTCTCTTACTTTCAGTGGGTACAGTCCTTTTTGTGCTCATTCAACATAACAGCACAGAGTCTTATGGAAAACCAGCAAATTCTTAGAACTGTAGGCATTTGTAATGCAATGTCTGTTATTAGAGTCATCCACAAGTGCTCTATGACTTGTAAGTAAGAGTAGCCAGGCACACACTTATTCAAAATGAGTTCTAGATCATGTGCTAAGTGATAAAATTACTTAATCCCTACTGAGGCTCTCCAACCTTTACCTACAAGCCATGCTTCACTTATAAAACTCATTAAATCATATATTCTACATCATTACACCAAAGGACTATTATATCTCGTGTGTGTGTGTGTGTGTGTGTGTGTGTGTGTGTGTGTGTGTGTTCATGCTTAGGACAATTAGAGGGCAGAGAACAATTTCCAGTGCTGTTTTTCAGGCACTTGAATCTTTGTTTGAGATAGAGTCTCTCAGTTTCCTGGACTTCGATTAAAGAGTCAAGGCTAATGGGACTGTGAGCTCCAGGTGTTTACTTATCACTAGAATTTGTGCTTAGAAAATCCAAAATCAAGTCATTGAAAATACTGATTCAACATCAATAATAAGAAGTAAGTTAATATGGGTATTGCTACAAATAATTAGATGACAATTCTCAAATGGAGATATTTCATAGTTCCATAAGGTAACTCTAATAATAAATCTAGAACATATTTGTAAGACATTAGCACATAAAATCAAACTTTTAAGTTAAAAAGGTTTTAAATATCCTAACAAAAGCAACAAGTAAATTAAATGCCATTTCATTTTAAGCAATGGAACACTCAACAAAATAAAGCTGTGATAGACTCTAAATTAGCCTAAGTTACTGTTATCACAGTTCAAATCTGAGCATCAAGTTTTAGTCAACAGTTTGAAATTGAATCCAAAATATATTGGTATTCTAAAGAAAAGTCAAAGCAATCATGAAGAATAGGAAGCAAGGTTCATAATAACTGAGATTTATGATGGAGCTACATAAGAAAGACATGAAATAGTAAAGAGAACCACAAGCACAAAATAATAAAGGGTCAAAGAAGAGATTCAGTAAAATAGATTATATAAACTGAATATCAAGAAAACAAAATGAGTCTTACATTCTCTTTCTCTTTCTTATCATTCATAGATAGCACTTTCAGGTAGACTGCAGATCTTGCATAAAGAAAAATAAAATTAAGTAGTATATGAATTAAAGCACCTTTTTAACTTAGGTAAGCAAGTGTGTTGTTAATCAGTATGATGCTTTATTTTAATGTTGAGTTAGAATAATATATACTCACTTGGGTCTTCATTAGGAATAGTGTACATTGTATTGGTCTGTGGGCATGTCTGAGACTGTTTCACTTGATTACTGGGAAGATGCATGCTGATGAGAGCAGTGCTATTTCATATTCACAGCCTTGGAATGAATGAAAATAAAAGAGCAAGCTGAACACTTGCAGGCCTGCCTTAATTCATGGATCTCTGATCTTGACTGTGGATGTGTTGTAACTTGCCATTTCAGTTCTCTTTCAAGGCACACATAGAAGGGTCCACTTCCTCAGAGTAGGCATCATTTTCTCAAGATGCCATCCTCTGTCTTGAATGCCTTTAAATTAATAAATTCATAGCTGAGGTAGAGTTTTCAAGCACTAATCACTTCCTTGCACCTTTGTACATTGTTCCATGATTTGTTGAATCTTTTACATGTGAGCCTTTGGGAGGCACTTCATACCCAAACCAGAAGAGTCCAGTCTTCAATAGTTGAGAAAATTGTAACAAAAAATTGTAAAGTGAAGGAAACCCCAAAACAAGTAAGATGTGATGACATCTGTTTATAAGCAAGAAAGGACAGGAAAAAGGGACAATCAGGTTTTGTCAGCATAATTTGAAGCAAGCACTCATATGTCATTTGGTGAAGCCACATTAGCTGTTGGCAAAAGGAACTAATTATGAGTCCTCTGCTTAATGTTTTCAAGTATCTTCTATGTAGTTTCTTTCTTTCAGCTGCAAGAAGCCTCATAATCCTTTGTATCATGTCTTGGCACTGGTGCTAAATTAAAGTTTTCTTATCAAATTGGAATTTATTTCCATGAAGTACAGTCACTACAGAGACTCTTGACACACTCTCGACAGCCTACTATAAGTGAAAATTTCCATAGAGACCTGAGGAAATAGTAAGAAATTGATAAAGGGTTTTGTCAGCTTTACCAAATTTATGACTTGAGTAAATTTATTTCCAATGAAAATGCCGTCTATTCTATTTTTTAATTTATTTTTTATTTTTAAAATTAGATATTCCCTATTTTTTACATTTCAAATGTTATCCCCTTTCCAGGTCCTTCCTCCTGAAACCCCCTATCCCAGCCTCCCTCCCCCTGCCTCTATGAGGATGCTCCCCCACCCACCCACCCACTCCCACCTTCCCTCCCTGGCATTCCCCTACACTGGGATATTGAACTCCTTCAGGCCTAAGGGCCGCTCCTCCCATTGAAGTCTAACAAAGCCATCCTCTGCCACATATGCTGCAGGAGCCATGTGTATTCTTTGGTTGGTGGTCCAGACCCCAGGAGCTCCACGGAGGGGGTCTGGCCAGTAGACACTGTTGCTCCCCCACATGGGGCTGCAAAACCCCTCAGCTCATGCAGTCCCTTCTCCAACTCCTCCATCAGGGACCCCACGCTCAGTTCAATGGTTGGCTATGAGCATCTGCCTCTGTACTAGTCAGGCCTCTCAACAGACAGCTATATCAGGCTCCTGTCAGCAAGTACTTCCTAGCATCTGCAATAGCATCTGAGTTTGGTGACTGTATATGGGAAGGATGCCCAGGTGGGGCAGTCTCTGGATGGCCTTTCCTTCACTCTCTGCTCCACGCTTTGTCTCAATATTTCCTCCTGTGAGTATTTTGTTCCCCTTTCTAAGAAGCACTGAAGCATCCACACTTTGGTCTTCCTTCTTAGAGCTACAATATAAAATTTACTCTGTGGTGTTTGGCTAGCAAAGACAGACACAACGATTTTCAAAAACTGAAAAAGAAAGAAGTTGATCACTGAATGAATGGAATTATATTTGTTTGTTCTTAAAGATAAGGTCTCATGAAGCCCATCCTAGCCAAGATCTTCTGATATTTCTGCTTTTGTCTCCTGAGCTCTGAGATTACAGATGTGTATTACATTGCCCCATTTTTATGGTGCTAGAGATAGAATCCAGGGCTTTATATATCCTAGGCAACTACTCTATGCAAGTACTTTACCCACAATGTCATACCACCACATTCTAAAAATCATAATTTAAAACGGCTTAAGAATTATTGCCTTAAATCAGAGTGGTAATTAGACTTGGGACATTCTTTTTCCAAATTTGGAACAAAAGAATGTCTCATTAAGAATGTTTTGAGTTACTTGATAATACTAAGGAATAAAAAACATTGCTTCTTTGTTCTGTAAGCAAAAATCTGGATAGAGTCCTTCTAGATTAAAATGTTTTGAAAACAGTGATGATTATTGCCTTGTAGGTATGGCAGAGCATATATTTTGGCAATATTCTTACTTAGAGTAAGGACACAGCCTGCAAATTATTGAACACTCAATTGCATGGCAAACTATTCATTATGCTTTTCTTAGCAAGAATCTAAATTTCTCAATCACAGTTGTAGTTTCTTAATTCACCTGTAAACTGTCTATTGAGAAACACAGTGTAAAATTGTATATTAGCATAGTTTGTATTCAAAGGGCTAGACTAGTGTTTTCTGCATGAGGGTAGATAAATCAGGAGGCAATCAATAATCCTAGTGTTAATCTTTGTAAAAAGAATTTATTCTTAGAAATAAATTTGGTGGAAGATGCTAGATTAGTCATGGGTAGTAGTGAAGGCACATGGACCTATTCATATTCTTCACCTGTACCAACATTAATGTTAGCTCTTTTTAGGGTCACATTAATACTGGATGTTCATTGTCAGATATCATGTGTTGTATGATGTGTGCTGTGATGGTTTTCATGGAGCAACATGATCAAACATCTATTCACTCCAGGGCAAGAATGACAGGCCAGGGTTGGAGCAATGGTTCAGCAGTGAAGAGCACTGACTGCTGCTCTTCCAGAATTCCTGAGTTCAATTTCTAGCTACCACAAGTTGGCTCACAATCATCTGTAATGGGATGCAATGCCCTCTTCTGGTGTAGTCACATTAAATAAATAACTGAATGAATGAATGAATAAATAAATTAAATAAATAAATAAATAAATAAATAAGAAAGACAGGTTAAAGTAAAGAGAATGGACAATGTCCAACTCAATGATCTAGTTGTATATTGAAGTTACTTATGGGGCTGCAGATGAAGAGATGACTTTCAGGAGCAGGGAAGACTCAAACATAGCTTTAATCGCCAAATCTCACCCCAGCTGATCCTGGTACTACATTTATGTAATATCACAACTCAATATAATGAGGTTTAAGGATAAGGATTATCTCATGATAGTGATAGAGGACATTAAGAAGGACATAAATAACTCCATTAAAGAATTACAGGAGAAAACAGGTGGACAAATAGAAGCCCTTTAAAGAGGAAACACAAAAATCCCAAATGCAAGGGCATCCACATTCATAAAAGAAACTTTATTAAAGCTCAAAACATACATTGCAACTCACAGAATAATAATGGGAGATATCAACACCCTGTTCTCATCATTGGACAGATCTTGGAAACAGAAACTAAACAGAGACACAGTGAAATTAATATAAGTTATGAACAAAATGGACTGAACAGATATCTACAGCACATTTCATCCTAAAACAAAATAATATACCTTGTTCTCAGCAACTCATGGTACCTACTGCAAAACTGACCAAAAAATTGGTCACAAAAGAGGCCTCAACATATACAAGAAGATTGAAATACTCCCATGCATCCTATCAGGTCACCATGGACTAAAGCTGGTATTCAATAACAACAAAAACAACAGAAAGCCCACATACACATGGAAGCTGCACAATGTTCTACTTAATAATAACTTGGTCAAGAATAAATAAAGAAATAAATTAAAGACTTTTTAGAATTTAATGAAAATAAAGGACAACATACCCAAACTTATAGGACACTATGAAAGGAGTGCTAAGAGGAAAAATACACAGCTCCGAGTGCCTACAAAAAGAAACTGGAGAGAACATAAACACTAGGAGCTTGACAGCACATTTGTAAGCTCTGGAAGAAAAAAAAGCAAATACACACAAGAGGAGTAGACAGCAGGAAATAATCATACTCAGGGCAGAAATAAACAAGTTAAAAAAAAAAAAAGAACTATATAGAGTCAACAAAAACAGGAATTGGTTCTTTGAGAATATCAACAAGGTAGACGAATTCTTAACCAGACTAACCAGAGGGCACAGAGACAGTATCAAAATTAACAAAATCAGAAATCAAAAGGGAGATATAACAACAGAAACTGAGGAAATTCAAAAAAATCATCAGCTCCTACTACAAAAGACTATACTCAACAAAACTGAAAAATATGGATGAAATGGAAATTTTTCTAGACAGATACCAGGTATCAAAGTTAAATCAGGATCAGATAAACCATCTAAACAGTCCCATGACCCCTAAAGAAATAGAAACAGTCATTAAAAGTCTCAACCCTCCAAAAAATCCCATGCCCAGATGGGTTTAGTGCAGAATTCTATTAGACCTTCAACGAAGACATAATACCAACACTTTTCAAACTTTTCCTCAAAATAGAAGCAGAAGGAATACTACCCAATCTGTGCTACGAAGCCACAATTATACTCATACCTAAACCACACAAAGACCCACAAAGAAAGAAAAGTTAAGACAGATTTCCCTTATGAATATCGATGCAAAAATATTCAACAAAATTCTCACAAACCAAATAAAAGAACACAACAAATGATCATTCACCATGATCAGGTAGGCTTCATTCCAATGATGCAGGGATGGTTCAATACCCAGAAATCCATCAATGTAATTTGACAAAATTAAGCATCCCTTCATGATAAAATTCTTGGAAAGATCAGGAATTCAAGGCCCATACCTATACACAGTAAAAGCAATATACACCAACCCAGTAGCCAACGTCAAACTACATGGGAAGAAACTTGAAGCAATCCCACTAAAATCAGGGACTAGACAAGGTTGCCCACTCTCTCCCAGTCTATTCAATATAGTACTAGAATTCCTAGCCAGAGGAATTAGACAACAAAAGGTGGCCAAATAGATATGAATTGGAAAGGAAGAAGTCAAAATATCTCTATTTGTAGATGATATGATAGTATACATAAGTGACCCCAAAAATTCCACCAGGGAACTCCTAAATCTGAGATACAACTTCCACAAAGTGTCTGTATATAAATTTAACATAAACAAATCATTAGCCTTCTTCTACTCAAAGGATAAACAGGATGAGAAAAAAATTAGGGAAACAATACCTTTCTCAATAATCACAAATAATATACAATAAATTGGAGTGACACTAACAAAGCAAGTGAAAGATCTATATGATAAGAACTTCATGTCCCTGAAGAAAGAAATGCAAGATCTCAGAAGATGGAAAAATCTCCCATACTCATGGATTGGCAGAATTCATACAGTAGAAATGGCCATCTTGCCCAAAGTACTCTACAGATTCAATGCAATACCCATCAAAATTTCAACTCAATTCTTCATAGATTTTAGAAAGAACAATTGGCAAATTCATTTGGAATAACAAAAACCCCAATATAGCAAAAACAATTCTCAACAATAAAAGAACTTCTGAGGGAATCACCATCCATGACCTCAAGCAGCATTACAGAGCAATCATGATAAAAAAAAAAAAGAAAAAACAAAAACAAACAAACAAAAAACAACTGTATGGTATTGGTACAGAGACAGGCAGATAGATGAATGTAATAGAACTGAAGACCCAGAAATGAACAGACACACCTATGGTCACTTGATCTTTGACAAAGGAGCTAAAACCATCCAGTGGAAAAGGACAGAATTTTCAACAAATGATGCTGGTTCAACTGGTGGTCAGCATGTAGAAGAATGCAAGTCGAACCATTCTTATCTGCTTGTACAAAGCTAAAGTCTATGTGGATCAAGGATCTTCACTTAAACCAGACACAATAAAACTAATAGAAGAAAAAGTGGGGAAGAGCCTTGAGCACATTGGCACAAGAAAAAATTTCCTGAACAATATGCTAATGGCTTATGTTCTAAGATCAACAATCAACAAATGGGACCTCATAAAATTGAAAAGCTTCTGTAATGCAAATGGCACTGTCAGTAGGACAAAATGACAACACACAGATTGGGAAAAGATCTTTATCATGCCTACATCTGATAGAGGGCTAATATTAAATATATACAAAGAACTCAAGAAGTTAGACTCCAGAGAACCTAATAACCCTATTAATAATAGGGTACAGAGCTAAACAATGAATTCTCAACTGAGGGATATCAAATTTCTGAGAAGCACCTAAAGAAATGTTCAACATTGTTAGTCATCAGCGAAATGCAAATCAAAACAACCCTGAGTCATTGTTTTTAATAGCTGAGTATATTCCATTGTGTAAATGCACCACATATTCTATATCCATTACTATGTTGAAGCACATCTGGGTTATTTCCAGGTTCTGGCTACTATGAATCAAGCTGCTATGAACATACTGGAGCACGTGTCCTTGTTATATGTTGCAGCATCTTCTGGGTATATGATCCAGTCAGAATGGCTAAGATCAAACCTCAGGTGCCAGCAGATACTAGCAAGGATGTGGAGAAAGAGGAACTCTCCTCCATTGTTGGTGGGCTTGCAAGCTGGTACGATCACTCTGGAAATCAGTCTGGTTGTTCCTCAGAAAATTGGACATAGTACTACCTGACAACCCAGCTATACCACTTCTGGGCACATACCCATATACTCAGCTATTAAAAATAACGACTTCCAGCCGGGCAGTGGTAGGGCACACCTTTAATCCCAGCACTTGGGAGGCAGAGACAGGCAGATTTCTGAGTTCAAGGCCAGCCAGGTCTGCAGAGTGAGTTGCAGGACAGCCGGGGCTATACAGAGAAACCCTGTCTTGAAAAAACAAAACAAACAAACAAACAAAATGACTTCCAAACTTTTGGACTAATATCCACTTATCAGTGAGTACATACCATGTTCATTCTTTTGTGACTGAGTTACCTCACTCATGATGACATTTTCAGGTTTCATCCGTTTGCCTGCGAGTTTCACTTCACAGTATCCGTTGGACTGAGTGTGAGGTCCCAGATAGAGGAGTTGGTGAAGGGACTAAAGGAGCTGAGGGAGTTTGCAGCCCCATGAAGGGAACAACAGTGTTAACTGGCCTGACACCCCTCCCCGTGCTCTTGGAGACTGGACCACCAACCAAAGAATAAACATGAAGGCACCCATGGTTCAGACCACATATGTGGCAGAGGAGGGCCTTGTTGGCCATCAGTGGGAGGAGAGGCCCTTGGGCCTGAGGGTGTTAGAGGCCCCAGTATAAGGGAATGTCAAAGGGGGAAGATGGAAGTGGGTGAGTGCATTTTTGAGTGGGGGAATACCCTCATAGAGGCAGGGGAAGGGGGAAGGAGTTTGGGGGTTTCCAAAGTGGACACCTGGAAAGGGGGAAACATTTGAAATGTAAATAAAGTATCAAAAAACAAAAGTTTTTAAAAAATAAAATAATTAAATAAAAATAACGACTTCCTGAAATCCACAGGCAAATGGATGGAATTAGAAAATATCATCCTGAGTAAGATAACCCAGTCACAAAAGAACACACATGGTATGCACTCACTGATAAGTGGATAATAACCCCAAAGCTCAGAATATCCAACTTACAATTCACAGACCATATGAAGCTTAAGGAGAAGGAAGATCAAAATGTGAGTGCTTTAGTCCTTCTTAGAAGGGAGAACAAAACACCCAATTGAAGTAGAGGTGAAAGAAACTTGGGAGGAAGAAAGGAAGGGGAAGGGTAAAATGTAGGCAGGGTCAGGTATGTTAGGGTCAGGAATTTGAACAGTTTCTTAGCAATGGGGTATGGGGAACTGGGGTAACCACCAGCAAGACTCAGATGCCAGGAAAGCAAGAGGTTCCTAGAACCCAACAGGGATGAGATTAGCTGAAATGCCCAACAAATGTGAGGAAGAATCTGAAGAGATGTTATCCAGAGGTTAGGCAAGACCCCCATTTGGCCAGGCAGTGGTGGTGTACTCCTTTATTCCCAGCACTTGGGAGGCAGTGTTAGGTAGATTTCTGAGTTCAAGGCCAGTCTGGTCTACAGAGTGTGTTCCAGGATAGCCAAGGCTATACAGAGAAATCCTGTCTCAAAAAACAAAACACCAGTCCCCCCCCCAAACAAAACAAAACAAAACAAAAAAAGACCCTTGTTTGGAGGATGGGGCCACCTATTCATCTCCAAATTTTTAACTCAGAAGGGCTCCTGGCTAAAGGAAATACAGGAACAAAGTGTGGAACAAAGACTGATGCAAAGGCCATCCAGAGACTTCTCCATATGGGGATCTATCCCATATTCAGAAACCAAACCCAGACACTATTGTGAATGCCAAAAAGTTTTTGCTGACAAGAACCTGTTATAACTGTCGCCTGGGAGGCTATGCCAGAGCCTGACAAATACAGACACAGATGCTTGCAGCTAACCATTGGACTTAGCATGGTTTTGTTTCTCCAACAGAGGAGTTAGGGAAAGGACTGAAGGGGCTAAAGTGTTTTGCAACTGCATAGGAAGAACAACAATATCAAATAACCAGATTCCCCTGAGTTTCCAGTCACTAAACCACCAAACAAGTAGTACACATGGAGGGACCCATGGCTTCATCCACATATGTAGCAGAGGATGGCATTGCCTGTCATCAATAGGAGGAGAAGTCCTTGGTCCTGTGAAAGTTTTATTCCCCAGTGTAGCAGAAAGGTAGGGTGGTGAGGTGGGAGTGGGTGGGCGGGAGGGGGAACATCCTCATAGAAGCAAGGGGAAGACTCATAGGAGAGGAGGATTCTGGACAGGAAACTGGGAAGGGGGATAACATTTAAAATGTAAACACACAAAATATCCAATAAAAAAGGAAATAAAGGTGAAAAAAATGAAAAAAATATCAAGCACTTTACTGACTGAATCTCTGTAGCCATTAATACAGTTTATAGCAAAATTCTTTAATACCTCTCTCGTCCTGAGGCGCTATACGGTGGCATAAGTCTAACACCCACTCTGATTAAGGCAATGCTGTTGGTCAGGTTATCCAGGAGACCAAATGATCTCTGTGAATATAAGAATGTGATTTTAGTTTCATACACCAATAGTATTCAATACTTTTCACTGACATTATGCTATCCCAGGTAAATGTTCTCACACACTGAAGTCAATATTGAGAATTAAGAGAGTACTGCATCTGAAAATCAGAAATATCCATGGGATAGAGGTGTTTCCTCATTTTCAAAGCTTTTTTTCCAGGGAAGTATGGAGTTTCAATACAATCAAATCAGAGAGACAACATTGGTGTGCACAAAAATGTCATTCTGCATCTTAAGAGGAACTCTGAGGCCATTTGTGAAGAGAAAGAGTTTCTGAGGAGTTAGAAAACCTAGGAAAGAGATCAGGAACCATTGATGCAAGCATCACCAACAGAATACAAGAAATAGAAGAGAGAATCTCAGGAGCAGAAGATACCATAGATAACATCGACACAACAGTAAAAGAAAATGCAAAATG
>CM052711.1:79701802-79750558 GCA_028551405.1 Uromys caudimaculatus | reverse complement strand
CCTTGGGCCTGAGGATGTTAGAGGCCTCAGTAAAGGGGAATGTCAAGGCGGCAATATGGGGATGAGTGGACGGGGTTGGTGGGTGGGGTGGGGTGGGAGGTGGAATTCCCTCCTAGAGCCAGTTTGGGGAGGGAATGGGGGGTATCCAAAGAGGAGACTCAGAAAAGGGGAAACATTGGAAATGTATGTAAAGTATCAAAAATAAAAAAGGAGGAAAAAAAAAAAAAAAGACAGAATTCAAATCCTCTCTGAAGTCCTAGGCATAGTGGCTTAACACTGCTTCCCCAGCATTTTGAAATTAGATGGCAGCTCATGATTGATATCCCAGCATGGGGAAGTCAGAGGAAGAATCATTACAGATTTGATCACAGCCTGGGCTAAATCCTCTTTTCAAAAGGACCCTCTCTTACATACAGTTTTTAGCTCTAAGATTCAGAGAAACAAGTGTGGATTCCACAGAAATACATTCTCTACACTTCCTACATTTTTTATCTGTGTCTTTGATTCTACTATATTAAAACTTTACAAGTGTATGATGTAGTAGATTTAATCTTTATGCCTCAGTGTTCAAAATACAAAAGATACTGAAACAAAGAGCTATTAAAGAGAGAATGTCCAATATAGCACACAAAATATAGTAAATAAATTGTATCTAGCCCTGTTTTAGCAGTTTTCCCACTTAAATTGTGTAAAAAATATATTATTAATATTAGCAATACCTTATTGTAATGTCTCATGAATGATTTCACAAACATTATGTTGTTATATATTCATCATATAAAAGATTATTCAGCATTCTTGAAGAAAGCCAGGTTACTGATCTACTTTATTAAGGTCTCTAAGACTGAATACAAGTGTTATGTACATTATCTTTGGCTATTTTGCATTAGAGATCTCAGAGTAAGAATTATGGAGTGTCAATGGTTCATTGCTAGCCTCATGATATATGGTAAGTAATCAGAATATTCACATTATTTTCTTTTCTTAACAACATTGATTTTTGGTCAATGTATAAATAAAAATGTTCATAATATAAGACTACTAAATCTTAAAAAATAATTAGTAACACCTTGATTTATAGTAGGGACGTAAAATTTCCAAAGTTTTTTTTAAATATATTCTTATTTCAGTTAATGAGACTTGAAATGAAGATGTCCTAACAGAAAACAAACTTGATGAAAAATATTTAATTTTCACATAAGTGGTTTACAAAAAATTCAGTGTGTTCCTATGGTTTCTTTTCTTTCTTTCTTTTATTTTTATTTTTTATTAACCTTGTACTTTCAACTTAGTTTTACAATAAACAGAAACTCTGATCATTAAAAATATACCATAGCTGTCGATTTTTAGTATGAGGTTCATTTTTTAAAGCATTACTACTATATCCTGTAATCATATCTTTTATATACAAGAAGTGTATGCAAAGTGCTTTCAAACTATAAGGTATTTCTGATACATAAGATACGAATGATTGCCCTTAGGAGTTTGTTACACTTGGCTACTTGCAATGAATCACTCCTGGTTACGTCTTTGATTTGCCTTTTATTTATATAAGAAAAAAACATCACTTTATCATACCAACTTCTTTTGTAATTTAAAACAAAATACTCCACAGGTCTAAAGTTTTCTATAATAATTCAAATAATATAATTATTTGCTTTTTGTTTTCTTCCTTCTAAAAAGTAGAAGATAGATTTGAGGTTTTGTTAATCATAAGCAAAAGCCAGTAGATCATTTTAGGCAGACCAAGCAAGTTGTGGTATATAATTTTAAAATAAAGTTATGTTTTAAAATTTTGTAAAGTCTAGGATAAGCAAATTATGTTCTCATACTTCCTTCATTTTTAAAGAATAACACTATATTCTAGAGATGGATTCTTTTCCTCTTGAAAATATTCAGTACCTAATGCTGATGCCCCCAACATCATACAAATCAAGAACAAATCAAAATATTTTACTATCCAAAGTTGGCAGTGGTGCTACATACCTGTGGTCCCAGAAACTGAAAAGAAGTAGAGACAGGAACATTAGGTATTCAAGGTCATCTTTAGCTACATAGAGAATTGGAGGCTGGCATGAGCTACCAAGATTCTGTCTCAAAAGGAAAAGCAGAAAAGAATTTGCTATAAAGTTTTTTAAATTAAATCTTCAAAGCATAAAATATACTACTGAGCACAGGTTTGGAAAACTACACATGGAAGATTATTTTTCAAGTACAGTCGTCTGGGATCTAAATTAATCTTCCTTTTATTCTAATGTCTAGAAAAATCTTAAGTTTCCATTAGCTAGGCATTTCTTAATTATGTGAACATAGAGACCTGTAGACTGAATGTATTTCTGATACCTTGTGAAGTGTACACCAAAGGAAAAGAGAGGCACTAAGAGATTAAGAATCCAGACTGTTGTTTACCACTTGGAGAAAAAAAGGATTTTCATGCTTTTGTTATATCTTAGTAAAAACAGTATAAATAAGTTTTCATTTTCTTGGAAAGCACCTAATGAAGCAGACAGTAGATATCATCACTTAAAGAAAAATGACTAAAAAGGTTTAAGTGTGTATGGTTGAATTAAAATCTGATTAACTATCTCTCGAGTTTGAGTACATTTTTACTCCTACATAATAGGCCTATTCATCATAATTTCCATCATCAAGTTATGTTCATTCAGTGAATCATTTGTAAACAGTAAGCACAGTACAGTGACGATGATTTTCTGAGTTCCCCTGAGCAAGCCATGGAAATCAAGCCACTAAATAAAGCCCAGTCTTCTGTGCAGAACACAAAGAATGTAGAGGATTCTTCCATCAGTTTTCTGCTACGTAGCTGACAGTTCAGTGATTGATACAAAACTCATTTAACTTCATTTAAAAACCACTCTTGTTTATGTATTCTTTCATGTGTTTAATTTAGAAAAGTAAAAAGTATAAATTTTATCTCATAATTAGAAATGCAGCTTATAATTCGTATGGGAGGAAATCAGGTGATCATTACTGAACAATAATAACTTAAAGTCCTTCAAGCTCAAAAAGAGTAAGTCTATGGATGCTACTTAAAATCTAGTTAAGATTGATTTTTCACGTATCAGCAATATTAGTCTTTATAATGTTACCATTTGTGTAGTGCAAAGAATATTTATGTATATAAACCAAACTAATGGACAAAAAAGAAATGTAATCATCACAAACTGAGATTTTCTTGTGAATTCCACTTCAATTCCAAACCATCTTTTAGGTCATCCAAGTCCAGCAGTCTTTTTGAATAAAAGGCCGTTTCTTCAATTTAACTTTCTTCTTCTTCTTTGATAATACAAATGCACCAGTCACTGAGCAATAAAAAGCCATATAATAGCAAAAACGAATGCACCAGGGGATATCCTAAAGGACATCTCAAAGGACCACCAAGATGGTCTCTGTGAGGAGGGCTGATTACTTGTCTGCAAAGATAGTTTTACCTGTGAAGCAGTTAGTGTTTCCAGTTTATGAAGTCTCTAAAGGACATTCTGCCTGTCCTCCTGCAGTCTAATGATCACAAGAGCAATCTGCTCATTGAGGCTGCCTCTGGACCCCCAGTCTGAGCCCCAGAGTGCTCCATCACCTCTAGTTCCTGCTTGCTGACCTTTGGTTCCTTCTATGAAATGTGGCATTCTATGCCTTCTTCCTCTTCTGACACGGGAGAAGTCCTTGCTCTCTCTGCCTCTCTTCTCTCAGTGCAGCACTCCACGGCTACTTCTGTCATCTTCTTCCTGCTCCACTTCACTTTTCCCTTGACTGCTAAGATATGCATGTTTTCAATGCTGCCATTTCCCAGAGATAGTGAACATCTTCAAAAAAACCAGAACTTTCCAAGTGCTGAGTTTGATCACTATCTATTCTTCTCCAAATTGCTCCATAGAATCACAGTCTACTTCACTATCTGAATCACTTGTCAAATGATGTATCCCTGAAACATCTTCACTGGGATCTTCTTCATTTGTATCTTGGTGAACACAAACAGCAGTGTTTCCTGTCCACTCTGAACGCTGATCTCCAGGCTTTTCATCTTCACTGCTTCTGGTACTCTTGGAAGAATCGATATGAATGTCAATGTGTATATCCTGAGCAAAGCTATCATTATAGTCATTAATAACAATGATTTCCAAATTATTATTATTATTATTATTATTATTATTATTATTATTATTATTATTAATTATTATTAATGTATTTATTTACACTCCAGATTTTATCCACCCTCTGACTGTTTCACATCTCATACCTCCTCCCCACACCCTGCCTTCACGAGGATGTCCCCACCACCTTCCCCCCCACCCCACCTGATCTCTAAACTCCCTGGGGCCTCCAGTCTCTTGAGGGTTAGGTTCATCATCTCTGATTGAACACAGGCCTGGCAGTCTTCTGCTGTATATGTTGGGGGGCCTCATATCAGCTGGTATATGCTGCCTATTTGGTGGTGCAGTGTGTCAGAGATCTCGGGGGTCCAGATTAATTGAGACTGATGGTCCTCCTACAGGGTCACTCTGCTCCTCAGCTTCTTTCTGCCTTTCCCTAATTCAACCACAGGGGTTAGTAGCTTCTGTCCATTGGTTAGGTGGAAATATCTGTATCTGACTCTTTCAGCTGCTTGTTGGGTCTTCTGGAGTGCAGCCATGATAAGTGCCTTTTTGCTAGTGCTCCATAGCCTCAATAATAGTGTCAGGCCTTGGGACCTCTCCTTGAACTGGACCCCACGTTGGGCTTGTCCCTGAATCTTCTTTTTCTCAGGTGCTTCTCCATTTCCATCCCTGCAGTTCTTTCAGAAGGGAATAATTTTGGGTCAGAGTTTTGACTGTGGGTGGCAACACCTCCCTAATTTGATGCCCTGTCTTCCTGCTGGAGGTGGGCTCTATAAGTTTCTAATTCCTACTGCCGGACGTTTCAATCCCTACTGCCGGTACCTCCCTTTGAGTCCTGAGAGTCTCTCACCTACCAGGTCTCTGGTACATTCTGGAGGGCCCCTCCAACCTCCTACCTCCCGAGGTTGCCTGTTTTCATTCTTTTTGCTGGCTCAGGGCTTCATTCCGTTCCCCTCACCTAATACCAGATCAGGTTCTCCCCTCCACACACCCTTCCACTTTCCCTCCCAGATCCGTCCATGCCTCCCCACTTGTGATTGTTTTCTTCTCTCTACCAAGCAGGACTGAGGCATCCTCACTTGGGCGCTTTAGCTTGTCGAACTTTTTGAGTTCTGTGGACTTTAACTTGGGTATTCTATAGTTTTGTTTTTTTGGTTTGTTTTGGCTAATACCCGTTTATTAGTGAGTACATACTATGCATGTCCTTTTGAGTCTGAGTTACTTCACTCAGGATTATATTTTCTAGTTCTATCCGTGTGCTTCCGAAACTCAGGATGTCCTTGTTCTTTTCTTTTCTTTTCTTTTCTTTTCTTTTCTTTCTTTTTTTTTTTTTTAATTTTTTTGATACTTTATTTACATTTCCAATGTTTCACCCTTCCTAGGTCTCCTCTTTGGAAACCACCTACCCTCTACCCCTCCCCCACCTCTATGAGGGAATTCTATCTCCCACTCACCTGCCCACCCACTCCCGGATTCCCACCTTGACATTCCCTTTTACTGGGGCCTCTCCTCCCCCTGATGGCCAACAAGGCCCTCCTCTGCCACATATGTGGTCCAAACCATGGGTCCCTCCATGAGTATTCTTTGGTTGGTGGTCCAGCCTTCAGGATAACTGGGGGGTTCAGGCCAGTTGACACTGTTGCTCCCTCCATGGGGCTGCAGACTCCTTCAGCTCCTTCAGTCCCTTCTTCAACTCCTCCATCTGGGACCTCACTCTCAGTCCAGCGGTTACTGTAAAGTGAAACTTGGGTATTCCGAACATTTGGACTAATATCCGCTTATCAGTGAGTACATACCATATTTTTTCTTTTGTGTCCTCGTTCTTAACAGATGAGTAGTATTCCATTGTGTAAATGAACCATAGTTTCCGTATCTATTTTTCTCCCGTGGGACATCTGGGTTATTTCCATCTTTGGCTATCACAAATAAGGCTGCTATGACCATAGTGGAGCATATGCCCCTGTGGCATAGTGTGGCATATTTTGGGTATATTCCCAAGAGTGGTATTTCTGGTTCTTCACGTAGATCTATTTCCAGTTTTCTGAGGAGCTTCCAGATTGATTTCCAGAGTGTTTGTACAAGTTTGCAATTCCACCAGCAATGGATGAATGTTCCCCTTTCTCCGAATCCTCGCCAACATGTGTTATTACCTGAAGTTTTGATCTTAGCCATTTTGATTAGCATAAGGTAGAATCTCAGTGTCGTTTTGATGTGCATTTCTCTGATCACTAAAGACATTGTCCATTTCTTTAAGTGCTGCTCAGCTATTCGAGATTCTTCTGTTGTAAATTCTTGGCTTAGTTCTATACCCCATTTGCTTTCTTTTCTTTCTTTTTTTTTTTTTTCTTTTTTCTTTTTTTTTTTTTTTTTTTTTTTTTTCCAGGCAGGATTTCTCTGTGTAGCTCTGGCTGTCCTGGAACTCACTCTGTAGACCAGGCTGGCCTCGAACTCAGAAATCCACCTGTCTCTGCCTCCCAAGTTCTGGGATTAAAGGTGCACCACCACTGCCCGGCTCTATACACCATTTTTTGATTGGGTTGTTTGCTTTAATGGTGGTTAGCTTCTTGAGTTCTTTATATATTTTGGATATTAGCCGTCTATCAGATATGGTATTTCAAAATTCTTATCTGTTGATTCTCTTATCATTACTACAACTCTATTTTCCATTAATAGCTTTGTCTTCTGAGGACATCAGAATACTACCAAGATAAATTACCAAATACAGTTGCAGCACTTTGTTCAACCTTGGCTAACTCAGGAACACAGCTTCTTTGTGCTCTCAGAAAACACTTCTCAGATAGTTTCACCTAAGTGATGCTGGTCTTTTCTTAATCACTGCTAATTTCTTAGCTCCAGCTAACCAACACCAATTGTCCCAGTAGTCCATTCTTTTTTTTTTTTTTTTAATTTAACTTTGGTTGTTTATTTTTTTATTTATTTTTGATACTTTATTTAAATTGCAAATGTTTTTCCCTTTCCAGGTTTCCCTTTTGGAAACCACCTATCCCATCCTCCATCCCCCTGCCTCTATGAGGGTATTTCACCACCTACCCACCCACTCCTGTCTTCTGTCCCTGGCATTTGTCTATACTGGGGCATCCAACATCCTCAGGCCCAGGGCCTCTTCTCCCACTGATAGCCAACAAGGCCCTCCTCACATATGTGGCCAGCACCATGGGTCCCTGCATGTTTATTCTTTGGCTGGTGTTCCAGTCTCCTGGAACAACAAGGGGTCAGGTCAATTGACACTGTTGCTCCCTCCATGGGGCTGCAAACTCCATCAGCTCCTTCAGTCCCTTCTACAACTCCTCCATTTGTGACCCCACACTGTGTCCAATGGTTGCTGTGAGTTGAATCTTGGGTATTCCCAAACTTTGAGGCTAATATCCACTTATTAGTGAGTACATACCATGTTTCTTCTTTTGTGACTGAGTTACCTCACTCAGGATGATATTTTCAAGTTCCATCCATTTGCCTGTGAATTTCATGAAGTCATTGTTTTTAATAGCTGAATAGTACTCCATTGTGTAAACGTACCACATTCTTTGTGTCCATTCCTCTGTTGAGGGACATCTGGGTTGTTTCCAGCTTCTGGCTATTATAAATATGGCTGCTATGAACATAGTGGAGCATGTGTCCTTATTACATGTTGGAGCATCTTCTGGGTAAATGCCCAGGAGTGGTATAGCTGGGTCCTCAGGTAAAATTATGTCCATTTTTCTGAGGGTCCGCCAAACTGATTTCCAGAGTGGTTGTACTCTAAAGTCAGAGTCACATGGCTGAAGCTGCCGAGTTCTGCTGCTTGCTGTGGCTGGAACATGGCTCCCTTGTTGTATTAAATTATCACCAGCTTTCTGTTTTCTAACTCCTGCCTAAGCTTCACTGCCTAAGCTGGGCTGTTCTAGAACTTGCTATGTCCTAGGGTTTCTTTAATTCCAAAGAAAGCAATGTAGAGTCACTCAATATGGAGTTGTTCAGGCTTAAACACATCTCGTCTGTGCTTCATGTAATCTATGATGCTGGAAATATATGAGCTTCCTCAAACTGTAGTTTTCCTTCTCTGAAGAAGAGCTTAATGGTATATTATTAAGAGTATTAAAAAGATTAAATATATATCTATATGATTATCTTAACTATATCCTATAAAACATAAGTAATAGCTTCTTCTTACTTGAGTCTCCTAACCTGTTTAAAAATTGCAGTTTTGTTATGTTTGGACACATACACTCGAATTTAGAGTCCTTGAGGAGAAAGTGAATTTGAATTGTGGAAGAAAACCTGGGTGAATTAGGAATTCTAGTTAGAGATTATTGACATGTCTATCATTTACTATCACATATGAATTAGACATAAACTATTTCATTATAGTTTCAAACATATACAAGCTATGTTTTGAACATATTCAAATCCTTCTCTTGTTCTTCCCACTGCTGACAAATCCCCTCATCCTTCCAACTAGGCCATTTCTACTTCAACTTCCTTTTATTTTCTCTGTTGATAATCTAATAAATTTCCTTAGAGAAGCCTATAGATGCATGGGGGGTTGATTATTTATAACAGCATGGGCATCTTACCAGTGACCATGCCACTGAGGAAAATGTTTCTCCATTAGCAACTGTTAACTGTGCACAGATCCTCCAGAAGATTGACAACCTTATTAGCACATCTTTCTCTATGATAAACATAGACCCAGTCTTGTGCAGATACTGTGCTTGTCATCAGAGTTCTTAAAGGAGTAACAGTTACCATGACCATGTAATGAGCTGCCTAGAAGATATTACAACTTTATTCTAGCTCTTTAATTCATTCTATCCCTCTTCCATTATATTCCCTGAGCCTTAGAGGATGTCAGATAGATGCCTCATTCAAATCTGGGAATTTAGTGCTCATTATTTGTAGTACTTAGCATGTCTGCATATTGTAAGTGTCTATGATTTAATCTCTAAGTTGATCTCTTTTGATAGTTATGATAGGCTTTGTGAAAAGCTGCTATTCAAAGTCAGTAATCTATAGGGGAGAAATAAATATTACTTCTATGCCTAGAACCCGGGGAGAAATTGAGACTAATTTAATGTCCCTTGCAAGAATGAGAATATTGGCATGGTTCCCACTAGAAGAGAATCCATTTTACAGAATATTGCTGCAGCCATTCACCAGCTAGATAACTACTGTCAGAACAATAGGGCTGAGAGGCTGAAGAGACAGCACCAAATACACCTTCTGATTATTAACATATGGTTTCTTCTAGAGATTTTGAAAGTAGTAAGTGCAAAGCTTAATCTCCCTTGTCTACTTGTCTAGATTGATAAGTGTCTAGGGTATTAACTGTGTGCATTTCTGAATGTCACAGTTTTGAGAGACACTTAGATCACAAAGATGCTCACCTTATCATTTGATGACTCCCTTGGTAGATTCATAATATGAAAAGAACATTGAAATGTGCTGAAATGCAGGACTGAGCCCCAGTGGAGAAAGGTGGTCACTGGAGTGCATCATGTTCTTGATGCCTATATTTTCCTCATAATATTCTTAAAACCTCTCTTTCTTTCTTTCTTTCTTTCTTTCTTTCTTTCTTTCTTTCTTTCTTTCTTTCTTTCTTTCTTTCTTTCTTCCTTCCTTCCTTCCTTCCTTCCTTCCTTCCTTCCTTCCTTCCTTCCTTCTTCCTTTCTTTCTTTCTTTTTCTTTTTTTGCTTTTTGGTTATCAAGGTATGAATTGCCCCTTTCCTCTATCACCTCCTTGCCAAAGTGAACAGTCCCTTTAAGCAGGTGAGTCTCAGTAAATCTTTTTTTCCTTAAGGCATTTCTCACAAATGACTAATAACTAAATCTCTGTGATCAAACAGAGTGTTGATACTTTAGAATGGGATTCTAGTTTCTGGGTATGATATTTGTCATGGCTTAAAATGATAATTATCTATATAGGGCCTATAATTACTTAGAAATTACCTTTTCTGCATGTTTATGTGGTATCTTCTTTAATGTTTGAACTACAATAACGAGACCCACTCTAAATGTGGATTTTCCATTTCCTGGGTTGGGGAACTCAACTGAATAAAAAGAATCAAGAGAATTAAATAAAGAGAAGAAATGGTTTCTATGTTTGAGAAAAAAGTTCATAGATTCTGTTATAACTCCTATCACTATCATCCCACACAAAAGTAAGAGGCTACACAGGAAGCTATCAAGGAGAATTGTCAAATATTGTGATAATATTGCTGCAGGATAGCTTTCTACAGCTGATGACTTTGGTGAGAGTGTCAGTGGGAAAGACTCACTTTCTTTATGGGAATGGTCACCGACAGTTTGATCATGCCCAATGAATATAAGGGCACCACAAATTGTACTTTTATTTTCTCTTCCCCCTCTTCTTCCTTACTCTCCCCTCCTCCCCCTCTTCATTTTTCTTGTTCACCCATCTTCTCCTCCTCCTGCTCTTCCTCTTCCTCATTCTCTCCTCCCTCTCCTCATTTTTCATTTTCCTCCCTCTTCTCCTCTTTCTCATCTTCCTCCCCCTCCTTCTCCTCCTCCTCCTCTTTCTCCTGTTCCTATTCTTACTCTTCTTTTTTGGAATGGGAATTTACAAGTGATGAGGGCAGATCTTCAAGAATGGGAGGTGAGTGTGATTGAATACAAAATGTAAAGTTCCCAAATAATCAATTAATATATTATGTTCGAACAAACAGAAGAAAAAAACTGAATTCCAGGTCTCATCAATCTCTACTTGTTAAGGATACAGTGTTGCCACCTGAATTTCTGCTGCCATGCATTCCCTATCATGATGGAATTTATCACTTCAAACCTTAAACCAGATTAAGCCATATCTCACTTAAATTGCTTTTGTCAGGGTCTTTTATTACAGGAACATTGTACAATTATACTAATCTAGCTGAATTAGAAGATTGAAGTGATTGGCAAAAGCCTCAACACCTGGGATGTTTTGTGTGTCATTCCTTTTCCTCCTTTTGTAGATTTATTCCTGCTTGAATACTATAGTAATCAGATTACTGTTATCTAGAATGTCTCTTGTGCTCATCTGTGAACTCTACCTAATTACTGGTAAACCAGCAGTTTAACCTACCAATTAAACAGTAGCAAGATGTGAATGAATGTGTTGAATATTGGCTTAAAGAAAGGACTACCTGCAATGGAATAAGAGGCCACACATGTAGGATTTTCTTTCTGCTAGGCACAGGAAAACATGGAGATTAATACCCATTACTGTGGATTACAAAGAGGAGACATGACCATAGTAAAATCTCTAAACTTATTAAAAGAATCCACTGTATTCAAATAATCTTCTTACACAAACATTATATATTAGATTTTAGTGATGGAAATAAGAGGTAGTTTGAAAGAAAGGCTCTGAGACAAAGTGTCCTTCATGGGAGAACTTTATTAAAGGAAGAATTGATCCCATGGTGAAGAGAAAACCTCCAGCATACCAACAGGCAAAATGGGAGTCCCTCTGTTAAAGGTTTCTAATATGGGTCACAGCACACCACACAGTTAATAAGCAGCCCATATCATATCCTGATGACTGATTCTCTTTGATAACTGAGCAGGATAGGAGAAACACTGCCAGATAGGCTGGAGGAGGTGTGATATCCATGATAGCACACTGCCTTGAAATTAAATGAAACCAAAAAATTTGACAAATACCATAGGCAATTATTTTATTAGTTTTTTTTCCCCCCTGTGGGTTGTGTGTGCGTGCATGCGTGTGTGTGTGTGTGTGTGTGTGCATGTGCATGTTTGGATGTATGTGAACACACATGTAAAGGGGCGTGTATGCATGTAGACTTCTGAGATCTATACAATAAATCATACTCAATCACTCTACCACCTTATTCATTGATGTAGAGTCTCTCAATTCAATCCAGATCTATAATCTGGTTTATTTTCTAAGACTCTTGAATTCCTCTGCCTGGAATCCAAACATGGTGAAGCTGGAATTACAAACATGTTGCCATGCTCACCTAACATTTGTGTCAGTTATTCAGAGCTGAACTCTTGTTCTTATTCTTGTCCTGCAAGTACTTTAACCACTGAATCATCTCCTTGGTCCATTATGCCTTGAAAGGTATATGGTAAAGGTAAAGGTAATTATGCCTTGAAATAACTGAAGAAATGAGAAAGAGCCCAGCTAATATTTTCCATTTACTAGGTTATTTGACTTGGCAATCTTGTGCCTATATACATAACAACAAGCAGTTGGTAATTAAAAATTAAATATGCTACATTGTTTCACGGCTGTTGTAATAACATTGCATTGAAAACTGCTTACCTGAGAGAAGAGCTAATAACTTCTATGCTGGAGAGCTGTGAGAGATTCCCATTTGCGGTATGCACATCACTTGCCACGTTCTAAACCATCAACATTGATTGTTCACTTATGAGGTTTATGCATGCAGTTTCTGCATGAGCTATCTTTGCAAATGAGAAGTGTAATTTTCTTTACATTTATTCAACAGCCTTTTCTCATTTCCTCTGAGTGGAAATGAACATTTGGGAAGGAAAATATCTCCAGTGTGTTTGAATTTGTTGGACAAATTTGAAATGAACTTCTAGTTCTAGTATTTGAGAAAACTAAGTTTTTATTTTCATTTACTTAGAAAATGATATTCTTAGAAGTGAGTATTGCTTATTATATTATCTGATATAAATTCCAAGGCAGTCACATGGCTGTTGCAGTTACTTGACATAAAAATGCATATCCTATTTCTTGCATAGTGATCCAGCAATGTAGAAAAATTATTTAAATCCTCAGAACCTAAACTCCCTCATATATAAAGTTAGGATGAAAATAGTTTTTATTGCAGCAGCATGTTATTGGAACACTGTAGATGCATAAACCAAGAAAAAGGTAGAAAATGGAAAATGAAGTTTTCTGATTAGCTTTTTTGTTGTTGTGATAAAACTATGACATAAAGCAAGTTCCAAAAGGGAAGGCTTTATTTCAGTTTACACCTGCAGGTCATAGCCAATCGCAGAGAGAAACGGGGACAGGAATTCAAGCAGGAACTAAAGAAGAGACCATGGAAGAATGCATTTTACTGGCTAGCTGACTGGCGAATGCTTAGCTTGCTTTTTTATATAGGCAAGGCCTGCATGTTCATTGGTGCTGCTTACAGTGGGCTGGTCCTCATATATCAATTCTGATTTAAGACAGTATCTCAAAGGTGTGCTTATAAGTTAATTCTTCAAGAATAATTACTTACCTTGCAGGGAGCCATCAAGGAGAAGCTAAAAACTTGCTTAGATGGTTTCACTATGGACTGTTAAAGTTAATGACAAAATTGCTTTGGAGGCAAGGCTGAGAAGAATTTCATTTTAGAAAAAAGTCTTGCTATTAATATGTGTTTCCTATTATTATTAAATGTATATAACAATCCCTAGATATTAGCTGACCCTTTGACCAGATCTCTGCAGAGCAATGAAGATGTACTGTCTTCTAGTGATACTATATAGACACATAAAGGATTTCTTAATTCTTAATGATGATCCCATAAGGATTCCTAAAATTATTTTGGTAATTATTAAGCTCTTTTATAATAGGACTGATTTAAGTCCTTTATGATGTCAAAACTGCATTGAGAACTCTGCCAGTCTTCAAGCATCATGAGTTAATTGCTTATGATATATCAAGAAGTCATCTCCAACTTAAAGCACATTCCAAGAGGTTGCAAAAACCACACTTCATAAAAATGGAAGCTAAAAATTACTATAGGTATAAGGAGAGAAGATAAATACTAACTAGTTTATCTATACTAAACTTTACTAATAACTTAGTCACAAAACCTAATGGTTTTTAACTCTCCATGACAGATGATCAATGTTTAGCCAGATGGATACGCATGTAAACATTCTTTGTTGTAAACTTCATATTTGATTTATGATATGAATTTATATGCAAACTTGGGGAAAACTTTTTAACATGTAAGCAGCACCAATGAACATGCAGGCCTTGCCTATATAAAAAGGAAGAAAGAAGAAGTGCTGGGTCTGGCCCCTGACAGTGATTTTATATTGTGCCAAATTAATAATAAATGTTAACAGCCCAAAAGAAATAAAATGAAACCTTGGAGAAAAAAACCTATTGAGACAAAATAATCCAGAGTACATCTGAAGGTAAAGTCCATATTTGGTTAATAATCAGAAATATGGGTGATATAGTTTCTTTTTTCTTTTTTTTTTTTTTCTTTTCTGAACATGTGTGCAGATGCATCTATGTTGGGGTTGCATGTTCAGCATATTCACTGTGAGTGTGCACACATGTAGGGAGACAAATGATGGGATTGGCACTGCTACCTTATTATTAGGCAAGAATTTTTCCATGGCCTTGAACTTGCCAATCAGGCTAGGCAGGTTGGTGAGCACTGGAAATTTGTCTTCCTGCACTGGGATTACAACTAATTGCATGCCACCACTGTGATGTACTATACACTCAAATTGTGAGACCACCAAACCCTCTCTTACTTGACTTCACTTTGTTGGGTATTTCATTATATCCAAGGGGAAATGTAAGTAATACCTTAGGATTTCAAGAACTAGGGATAATCACTGAGATTGTGTTTGATAGAAAGTTCTTTTGATTCAGGACCATTCATGATGTAAAAAAATCCCTGTTCTTAGAACTGCAGGGTGAAGTAAGCTCTTCTATGATGATAACAGTCAGTAACACAGTTGTTGACTTATTCATTTGCATTTATATATATATGGATAGAGGAATACATCAAAAATAAGTATACAATAGTTATAGGATAAAATTATTATACATAAAGCACTAATGGATTATCATCAACTTAGATGTCTTAAAGTTGTACATAACAATGTATTGCATCAGAAGTTAACCCACTTGGAAATCAGTAACAAAACACCCACCACAAAATTCTATTTTAGACAATTAGTAAGGCACAAAATATATTTTAAAATGTATTGGTATATTCTGAGCTTTTATGGAATTATACAGTTGAAAACATTTGTTAAAAGCTCAATTTCTGTGGAAATAAGCAATACAAAAATTTCAGTAAAGTAGTCAATGATGCATCTAATAAGTGTTAAAGTAATTGAATTGCCTATTGTAACCAGAAATTCTAGAAATTTTGAAGGAATAACTATTCACTTAGAAAAATGTTTTCCAGGAACTTTGAAACTTTTCTAGGTTATTTTATAAAGTTACTTTATGTTTCTTCCAGTGGATGCAAGGCAAATTAAAAACTGTTGTTGAAGATATATGGCCAATATGAATACCATTTCCCATCTGAAAAAGAGGCTCATAAATACACTCATATATTTATACATAATAAAACAAACCTGCCAGTATATTAGGGTAAATGTTAAGTTTCAAATTCATTGAGTGGAGAAAAGTAAAACTTCATTTCTTTCAATAAGTATTTAATATGAAATCCAGAATGCTTGAGTATCTTAATAACCATAAAGCTTAAAAAGAACAAGCAAAACAGAGTCATTGAGGCATATATTAAACCAGGGAAACATGAATATTTACAAGATATAAAAATAAACATTCTCAAGGAAACAAATTAGTAGATTTTATTTTATTTGTACGTGTGTATATGTTCAGTTGTGCCTTTGGGTGAAGTGTCCTAGTTTCCTTTCTTGTTGTTTTGATAAACATAATGAGTAAAAGCAATTTGGAGAAGAAAGGATCTATTTCAGGTTACACTTTGAAGTCCATCACTAACTGGAGGAAACCAGAACAGAAATCCATGATCGATATCTGAAGAAAGTAACTGAAGCAGGGGCCACAAAAGATGTCCGCTTAGAGTGTCATTTCTCCTAGCTTGCTCAGCTGCTTTTCTTATACATTCCAGGACAAGCCAACCTGGGGAAACACTGATCATGTTGGGCTGAGCATTCCTGAATAATTTATAACTAGTAAAAATCCTATGTAGGCACGCCCATGGACCAATCTGATAGGCACTGATTTTCAGTTGGAATTCCTTCTTTGCAAGTATGTAAAGTCGACAGGCTCGTTTGTGTTTATGCATGTCAACATTAGAGGTGGACATAAGGACATTACCAAATCACCTTGAATTTTTTTATTTGTAGGCAGTCTTTCTCACATAACTGAGTACTCACCAATTTGACAACACTAGCTGGCTAGAGAGCTCCAGGAGTCCTCCTGTCTCTGACTCCCCAGTGCTAGAATTACAAACATGAACAATCATTTTATACAGGTGCCAGGAGTTGAAATTTAGGCCCTTATGGGATGAGAAAAGGATGAGCCGTCTCCCTAGCTCAGTGTTAGTGGAGTTTATTAACTAAAGAATATGCATTTTATTTGAGAAGGAAAAGGTAAATGATACTAGGAAAATCAAGGAGATCTTAGCAAAAACCAAGCAGCCAACAGTCCACCACTACTCTTGGGGACTCTCATAAACTCCCAGAATTGTGTGTCACACAAGCATAGAAACTATTTGCAGCGGGCAAAACCATGCCACTAGTAGAACAAGGGAAAAATCATAACCAGCTGCTGCAAAGAAGTCACTTATCCCCATTCCTGGGATTAAAATGAGGTCATATTATTTTAATAATCCCATGGTTTCTTTTGTTTGCTTGTTTTAAAAAGATTTATTTATTTATCTATGTATTTATTTATTTATTTATTTATTTATTTATTTATTTATTTATTTTTATGTATATGAGTACACTGTCTCTAGTGTCTTCAGCAACACTATCTTCAGTGGAGGGCATCAGATGCCATTACTGATAATTGGGAACCACCATGTGGTTGCTGGGAACGCAGGTTCTCTCAAAGAGCAGCCAATGCTGTCAACTGCTGAGCCATCTCTCTAGCCCCTATTTCTTTATTTTTTTAAAGAAACCCAAATTTCAAAACTGTCATTCCACATTTGCTTGAGAGTGGATGCACATCATAATCATGAACATACAAAGAAAAGAATTATCAGGAATTCTTTTCTACTGTCTCTTGGTTTTGGTTTCAGAAGACAAGGCCTCTCACTGGAGCTTCCTCTTTGGGCTGTGTTTCCCAGTTAGTTCCTAGGACCCACCTGTCTCTACCACTTAGTGACTGGTTACAAGCACATATAATCATAGCCAGCTTTTCATATATGCACTGAGGGTCCAAACCTAGGCCCCTGTGCTTTCATATCGAGCAATTATACCACTGAGCTATCCCCAGCCTCATATTGTAGCAATTTCTGTATTCATTCAGATTTGGTGGATATCTTCACTGCAGAAAAGAATAGGCAGCAGTAAATCAAACGAGATCAGATGAGACACACATACAGAAAAAGAAAGAGAGAGAGAGTGAAAGAGACAGAGACAGAGACAGAGAGAGAGAGAGAGAGAGAGAGAAGAGAGAGAGAGCAACAGAGAGAGAGAGAGAGAAACTGAAAGAGAAGCACAGACAGAGGAAAAGAAAACCGAAGTGTGTGTCAGACTCCTTGTGTTTAGGGATGACTTAAAGTTACAGCACTTGTACATACAAATGCAGATGCTTCCTAGCATAACACTATTCAGGCAATCTAAAAATATGAAAAGTAGCACTACATTTTAACAAGGTTATATACAAATCCAAGATTTTGTAACAAAATCCATTAGATTTGGTATCTATGAGGTGACAAAGAAATGATTTGGGGAAAAGAAAATGAAAAGAAAGGATTATGAAATCAATAATGATAGTTGTGTGCCATTAATTAAATTCTACAGCTGTGCTCAAAGAAAAAGAGAAAACAATCTGTGACAGTTAAACTCAAAAGTAAACTTGATAACATCTAAGATCATCTGGAAGATGGACCCCTGGGGATTCTATAAACTAGGTTTATTGAATAGGAAGACCTTCCTACTGTGGGTGGCACCATTCTCTAGGCAAAGCCCCTGGATACCATAGAGAAAACAAGGTGCAAGCATGCATTTACTCTCTAGGTCTGTATGTGACATAACCTAGTGCTTCAAGTTTTTGCTACCTTGACTTCTCCACTATGGCAGACTCTCTCCTCAAATTTTGAGACAAATTAAACTCAATTGCTTGTTGTCAGAGTATTTTATCATGCCAGGAAAATAAATTAAAGCAAGATGGTAAGAAACAGAAATATTTAATTGTATTTGTACTTCTCAACAATTATTAAGTATGAAATTATGAAGATTTCGTTAATGCCATTTTCTTATGTGTTTCTTGTCACTCTTGATATTAATTTTATTACATAAGGGCAACTTGAATTTTACTATGTATTTTATTTGTATTTTTGGGCAAATTTTCAACACTTAAATAAATATATTATCTTTAGTAACTGACTGATTTTTTTCCTTTTATTTTATAATCATTTCTGTGTTTCATTTAGCAGACACTGACATGATCCTTAGTTATCTTAAAAATATACATATATTGACAATACCTCTATTAAGTGTTTCCTTCTTACCATTTTGCTGTGATGTGCTAGTGGATAAACACTGTGTTAAATGACCTGTGTTAAAGCAATCCAGAAGAGCAGGAAGCCATTAACATGCTGAAAATGCCTTCGCAGTGGGGTGATTGTTAAGAACACAAGTAGAAAATAGTACCAAGACAGCTTAATCCCACTGAGGATAGTTACAGTAAAGAGATGTTTAAAATAAGCTGGAAAAAATTTAGGAATTATTTTTCATTGTAGTGGGCAGCATTGTTTTGGCTACAGTAGATGTCTATCAGGGTAATATTTTAAAATATTTTTATTGATTCTTTGGCAATATCATCTTTGTATGTAATTTTGTTTATTATATCCAACCTCTTTTTACTACCATCTTGCAAGACCTTCTACCATCAATGGCTTTCAGGGTTTTCATGTTTCATGGACCTTCAAACTGTCGACTATATGCTTCTGACATTACTAGGAGATACAACCTCAGTGCAAATTCCATGATCCTCTAGCTCATACCATCCTTCAGGCATCTCTTCCATCATGTTCCTTGAGCCTTATGTTCATGAGGAATAAAAATCTATAAACACTTCTTCTTAAATTGCCTCTTGCCTTTCAAACATATGCTAACAACCCATTTGATGAATAAATGTGATTAAAATATTATGTTATTCAACCAGTGTGAATTACTTAACAGGCCTGAGTTTCATACTTAAAATTATATTAGGTTGTGTCCAATAATGTAGTAAATCACTTATATCATAAAACATTTTTATTAATAGGGAAAGTACTATTATATGTGCAAATTATGTCTCCAAAGCATATAATATTGTTTAGTGTTTGTATGTGCCTGAGGCATAATCACTCATCTCTCTAAATGCTGAAAGGCTGTGTTTTAATACAAACCAAATGGTTTAAAAGCTATAATCTTGTTCCCCTTATTTCATTTGTTTTCAATAATTGATAAAAATATTTGTCCTCAGTTGAGTAAGTAAGACCATTGATGGGGAAATGTTTGGAAAACCTCATGATTATGTTCCATAGTTTCTAATCCAGAAGTAAAAACACAAGATTTTTTCTAAGACTTTCTTTCCAGACTTTATGACTCATACAGTACTCACCTTGCATTTTGTTTTTTATTTTGGTGTGTGTATGTGTGTGTGTGTGTATGTGTGTGTGTGTGTGTGTGTGTGTGTGTGTGTGTGCGTGTGTGTATGTGTGTGTGTGTGTTTGTGTATGTTTGTGTATGTGTGTGCATGTGTATGTGTCTGTGATATAGGTATGTGTGGTTGTATACATGTGTATGTATGTGTGTTTGTTAGAAAGTAAGCCCACCAGAGACCACTGCACTGAAACTCTTAAAACCAGAGAGAAAGTCTTTATTGCCAGTCAAGCACACTTGAGCAAATTATGTAGTTCTGAGCCTTACAGCTCTGCCTTTTATGCAGAAATACCATATTTGGTTGCCACATTTCAGTTAGCAGGAAATGGCATTCTAGAACCAAAATGTAGGGTTAGAGCTTTTCAGAAGTTTCACTAATGGACTGTCCCAACCGTAACCTGAAAGTGTTTTAGCCTTTGTTCCTGAGTGGGCAGATGGAAGAGGTCTTTGTTCCTCATTGGGCATTTGCTGCTCACATGCTCGGTTTCAATTATTTACAGTGTTTCTATCATGGTGCCAGTTGTTCTAAAATTCTGTGCACCTGTTCTTTTTGTATGATATGTGTGTGCTTCCTCATGTAGGTACACAAGGAGACTGTGGTTTTATGTTCAGATGTTTTTCATTATCTCTCCACCTTACTTTTTTAGACAGGATCTCTGCCTGAACCTGAAGTTCACCATCTTGGCTAGACTGTCTGGCCAATTAGGCTCAGAATCTTTCTGCCTGTATATGCCATCGCTGGGGTTACAAACTCATGCTGCCTCACCTGGGTCCTAGAATGCAAACTCTGATACTCATGCTGGAATAGCAGGCACACCATCCATGAAACCATCACCCAGCCCTCACCTAGATTTCTTTTCATACAGGTGAAAAGTATTTGATAAGGACCTTTTCTTATATTTTTTTTATTATATTCTCATTCCAGGAAAGTGCAGGGCAATTTAAAGCAAAATTACTTAAAACTGAATTTTCAGAAAGTCTTTGTTTGTAACAAGTTGATTCCACAAAATACTGCCATCATTCATTATCCTCTCTTGGCTGAATAGTAGATTCATGAGAAATGCTTCCAATTCCTGTAGCATGTGTTCAGTGTCCACATAAATGTGGTACATGCACATAGCTACACCTTCTGTGTATTTGAAAACAAAGAAAAGTATAAAATTAACTTTGTATTTCCCTCCATTTCCTTCCTCCCTTCCTTCCTTTCTTCCTTCTTCCTGTTCTTCCTTCCTTCCTACCTTTGTGATGTGTTATTTGTCTGCAGAGACCTACAGAAGTGGGAGGCTGATACGAGATATCTTCATCAGTTATATTTTATTTTGAGACAATATCTTTTCATTGAATCTGGACCTGACTGCTTTGGGCTACACTGGCTGCTCAGTGAACTCCAACTTCTGCTCCAGGATTCACCCCTGGATTAGGGAAACAGAGAGTTTTTGCCATACTCAACATTTACATGGTGTCTAGGAATCCAAACTCATGTTTGAACAGCATATACTTCACCCACTGAAGAATGTCCAAGTCTTCCTTTGTCATTATTTAGTATGCAGCCTAACAGGAGCTCTTCATTGGTATAAAAGTGTTCTTTCTAATTAAAACATCTCTTCTGTACTACATTCATTCCAAGTTTCCTCTATCCTCTTTAATGCTATCACTATCATACCAAACCCATTAGAGAGGACAGAGGAGACTTTTCGGTGAGTTGCCTTCAGAGTATCTGCAGCAATATCTCTGAGAAGTATTAGAGCAGATCCAGAATAAATGAAAATTTTATGAATTGATTACATATTAGTGGAGTCTCTAAGAAATGGTAAGTCTCATATATGATTTAGGTCAGTATAATACACTTGACAAAATATACAGGGGACAGGTCTCATAAATTGATAGCTGTTAAGTCAAAGCACAAATAGTTTCTTAACTCTCTGTACCAGAGGTGTCTTCAGGGAAATATGCCCTGATTCATGTTGTGAAATATAGACTAAAATTACAGACTCATGTTTTAATAGATAGTTTATAAATTTGTATTCTGGATATGCTTTATATTTACTAATCAACGTGTCCGTGTATGCTATATTCCATCAAGCCTAAACATATCTAAATGGGAGTTGTCACTAATGGTTTTACAATGCAGTGCTCTGGAAATCCAGTAATCTTCCTCAGCTGTTAAATATTTGTTCAGGTGAGTCATCAACCAGAGATAATTTCATCAACCACCAGAGACACTGATGCTCACAATACAGAAATTATTTATACCTAATTACATGGGTGGTCCCAAAACCTACCCATTCTGAGTCTTCCACCACTGGATACTCAGTCCCTCCATTTTCCTTTTTAAGACAAGGCTTTTCAGTGTAGCTGAAATGTCTTGTATCAGTCTCTCTAATGCTAATATTTATATTAATAAACATCACCACATCCACCTGTTTTCTTTCTCTCTCCAACTATACTGACTAAAATCAAGTCCTAAAAAACTGCTACATATATTTGAAATTATTTTAAATTCAGCATTGTTGATTCACAGAATTAAAGCAATTAAGGACCTTATACTTCTTTAATTCTAGAATTGGGCAATGCTTCCTGTTATACAGTGAAATAAATCTCAGATGGGATGAGCAGAGGTAGTTGGTTCTACAAAGGAGAGATAGAGGAAACAAGCAGAAACCAAAAGGTGGTGTTGATTACTTTATTTTTAATTTTTTCCTTGAAAATATATTCTTTTATCATACAATACCCTGATTACAGGTTTTCTACCCTCTACTCTTCCAAATTCCTCTCCACCTCCACTCCCTTTTGTATCCACTCCATTTCTGCCTCTCATTAGAAAAGAACAGTCTTCTAAGATATAACAACCAAACATGAGAAAATTAAAAAAAAACAAAAAAACAAAAAAAAACATTAAGATAAAAAAGAAAAGAGAAGAAAACAAAACAAAACCAAAAAACCACAAACAAAACAATCATATTGAAGTTGGACATGGCAACCAAACAGAAAAAGAGTCCCAAGAGTAAACACAAGAGTAAGCTGTCCAGTCATTCTCACAGTTAGTAGTTCCATAAAAATTCTAAACAAATATCTATAATATATATGCAGAGGACCTGGTGTAGACCTGTGTAGACCCTGTGTTTACTGCTTCAGTGTCAGTGGGTTCATATGCATGTTCTTTAGTTGATGTATAGGAAACTGTTCTCTAATTCCCTGGCCAGGACTCCTAAAATTTCTATGGGATTTTCTGACGTCTGAAGAGAAGGATGTGAGGGAGCCTTCCTATTTAAACTTTATACATGTTTAATGTTTTGCTGTGGGCCTATGAATCTTTTCCTATCTACTGCTAGAGGAAGCCTACATGATTAGTTGAAAAGACAATGATCTACGAGTGAGCAGAAGAATATCATGAGGAACTATTTTATTGTGTTTTATTTGTACTGTTTTATTTGTTGAGTCTTTGTGTCTTTTAGGTATTAGAGTGACTGTGGTTTCATAGAAGGAGAATGGCATTGTTCGTTCTGTTTGTATTATGTGTAATATTTTGAAGAATGTTTGAACTAACTCTTCTTTGAAAGTCTGGTAGAATTATAACAAAAACCATCTGACCCGTCCTTTTTTGGAAGGGTGTGGAGTGGGAGGCTTTTAATGATTGCTTCTATGTCTTTATGAGTTATGGGGCTGTTTAAATAGTTTACCTGATCTTGATTTTACTTTGATAAATAATATCTGTCTATAAAATCATTCATTTAGTTAAGATATTCAAATTTAGTGGCATGCAGGTTTTTGAAGTAAAACCTAATAATTCTTTGAACTTCTTCAGTGTCATTTATTATCTCTCCCATTTCATTACTTATTTTGTTTATTTGGATACTTTCTCTCTGTCTCTTGGTTAGTTTGGCTAAGGTTTTTTGTTTGTTTCTTTGTTTTTATCTCAATGATTTTCTCAAAGAACCAGCTCTTTGTTTTGTACATTTTTTTTTATTGTTTTCTTTGTTTTGATTGATTTCAGCTCTGATTTTGATTAGTTCCTGCCTTCTATTCTTCTTTTGTATGCTTGCTTCTTTTTTTTCTAGAGCTTTCAGATGTACATTTAAATTGCTGATATGAGAATTTTCTAACATTTTTATGGAGGCCTTTAGTGCTATGAATCTTGCTCTAAGCTCTACTTTGATTGTATTCCATAAATTTGGGTATGTTGTGCTTTTATTTTTGTTGAATTCTAGAAAGTCTTATATTTCTCTTTTTTTCTTCCCTGACTCGGAGGTCATTGAGTTGTTCAATTTCCATGAGTTCCAGTGTTTCTGTTGTTGAAGTCGAGCTTTAGTCCTTGGTGGTCTGATAAATTGCAAGGTGTTATTTCAATTTTCTTGTATTAGTTGAGGTTTTCTTTGTGACAGACTATATGGTTAATTTTGGAGAAGGATCCATGGAGTGCTTTGAAGAAATTATATTATTTTATGCTTAGGCAAAATATTCAATTAATGTCTTTTTGGTTAATTTGATTCATAATCTACTAGTGTCTTTTTTTTCTCTGCTTGGATTTGTCTAGATTTCCCGTCAATTGGTGAGAGTTGGATGCTGAAGTCTCCCACTATTAATGTGTGGGTCAATGTGTGATTTAAGCTTTAGCAATATTTCTTTTGCATATGGAGGTATACTTGTTTTTTGTTGCATAGATGTTCAGAATTGAGACATCATCTTTGTAGATTTTTCCTTTGATGAATATGAAGTATCCTTTCCTATTTCTTGTGATTAATATTGATTGTAAGTCTATTTTATTAGATATTGGGAAGACTACTCCGGCTTGCTTCTTGGTTCCATTTGCCTAGAAAACTATTTTTCCATCCCTTTACTCTGAGGGAATGTCTACCACTATGACTAATGTATGTTTCTTGTACGTAGCAGATTGATGGAACCTGTTTTAGAATCTATTATTTTATCCTATGTCTTTTTATTGGGGAATTGAGCCCATTGGTGGTGAGAGATATTAATAACCAGGGATTTTTATTTCATATTATTTTAATGTTGATGGTGTGTGTGTGTGTGTGTGTGTGTGTGTGTGTGTGTGTGCTTTTCTTATTTTTGCTGATATGGAATTATTTTCTGTGTTTTCTTAGATATAGTTATCTTTCTTGGGTTGAAGTTTTCCTTCAACTATTTCTGTACGCCTGGATTGGTGGATAGATATTATCTGATTTTGTATTTGTCTTGAAATATCTTGTTTCCTCTAGCTATAATGTTTGAGAGTTTTGCTTGATGTTTTAGTCAGATTGCATGCATCACTGTAACTCCTTTTCTGGGGTCAAAGCACTCATGAGATTTAAACTCTTTTCTTCTTTGATAACAGCAGAAACACTTATGTATCCATCTGTATGACTATTTACTAGCTACCTATTTTTCTATTATGTAAGTTATTATCTGTCATCCATCTTTTTATCATATATCTTTTTATCTTTCTGTAGATAAACATCTATATAACAATCTATGTATTTGTCTATAATCTTTACTTCCTATTTAGGGATGGATTTATACATAGAAATCTATTTTTTGTCCTTGGGAAATCCAACTAATAACTGAGGCTCTCAGGTGACTATAAGGATGCTTTGGTAATTACATGAAAGATAAGTGCATCTTACTGAAAAATATGTTGGATGGATAAATAATGAGAGAAAAGGCAAGAAAATGCTTAGACAAGATAAGTTAAAATTAGCATGGTTGTTTACAAATTGTTCCATGAAAATAAAGGTTACATACAGAAAATTGCAATATGTTCAATTAATGTTCTTTCTTTTTTAAAAATAAACAGAAGTTAATTGCTGGGTGGTGGTGGCACACATTGATGATGCTACTACTGGGAGACATTAGCAAGTGAATCTACTAGTTTCAGGACAGCTTTGTCTACAGAGTGAGTTACAGAAAATCGATTGAGTGTTACATGGAGAAGCTATAATTTGAAAAATGAGAGAGAGAGAGAGACAGACAGACACACAGAGAGGGGAGGGGAGAAGGAGAGAGGGAGAGAGAGGGAGAAAACAAAGGACAGAGGGATGGGTACTGAGGCAAAGGTATTTGAGAGCTATGAAAAGAAAGCAAATTATGCAGTACAAGCCATCAGTCAGTGCTCTGATCAAGATAGCTTTCTCTGGAGGTCTCCATCCAGATCACTCAGCTCTACTAGACCAAAGCTCAGTTTTTTGTTTGTTTGGTTTTGTGTTTTGTTTTAGTTTGTTTTTTTGTTTGTTTTAGTTTTGTTTTTTTGTTTATATGTCAATTCAGTCATTTACTTCAGGTTCCCTTTTGATTATCCCATGAATCAGCATTCCATGAACTCAGTAACTTGATTCTTAGAAAAAGAAATTAATTACATTTTTTAAATATTGCAAATGAATTCAGAGATCTGACTGACTTTGTAGCACAAACAATAAACTTAGCTAGATGGATTCCCATTTTGAGATTACCATTCTGATCACACCTGTACCTAAATTAGCTCTGTCTTCAGTGGACCTAGAACTCAGAAATCTGTCTGCCTTTGGACATGCCTGCCTTGGGATTTTTTTTTTTTTTTATTGATTATTTCATTTTATTACATCCCAAATGTTGCCTTCTCCCAGTCCCTTTAGCAGACTGGTTCTATATGTCCACTGTTGGGCAGATACTGGAAGTGACCCAGATGTCCCTCAACTGAAGAATGGATAAAGAAAATGTGATTCATTTACATAATGGAATACTGTTCAGCTATTAAAAACAAGGACATCATGAATTTTGTAGGCAAATGGATGGAACAGAAAATATCCTGAATGAAGTAACCCAGGATCCAAAAGGACATGCATGGTATATACTCTATGATAAGTGGATACTAGCCAAAAATTATAGCCATTATACACCCCAGACTGAAAGAAGTTGAACACGAAGGACGGTCCAAGTGAGAATTCTTACATTATACTTAGAATGGTGAACCAAATACACATGGAAGGCAGAGGGACAGAGGAACTGGGTGGTAGAGATGAAGGAAGGAGATAAAGGACATGGTCAGGTGCACAGAGACATAGGAAAGAGGCCCAGAGGGCCACAAAAATGGATGGAAATATGTAGCTGCTGAGGATTTGATATGGGGGGAATCTCTAAGAAGTCCCAGAGCCAAGGGATGGGAACACTCCCAAGCAAGGAGTCTTTATATCTTTCTTACACTCTGGCTCATAGGGCAGTTGGCACTCTTGTTTTAGGTCCATGAAAGTGTTAATGTAATTCTTATTGATCCTTACATTTTGCACAGTTGAGAAATTATATATTATTGAACTCATGTTTTCATAATTCCTTTCATAATTCACAACCTTAAGGTCTGTCTTGAAGGTCACAGCATTTTATCATTTTGCTGAGACATTAGACATACACTCCCTTAGAGGACAAGTGCTACCTCTGATTATCTTGGAGTCATTAACCTTGGTAGAGAGGATACTAACCAATATCTGTGGCAGGGAGAATATTTCTGGAGGAAGGAACACGAAACAAAAATTATATGTTTATATAAACAAGCCTCACACCCAGTGGCCATCAACACTTCTGCAGGTGCCTCACCAGTGAGCTGTGCTTTTCTAAGTTGAAATTTTGGGGAGAATAGGGGAGGAGGATTTGTATCTACCCTTTGTTCTCAGTACTTGTAAGACTCTCAGAGCATGTGTTCACATGTTGACAAATATTACTGCAGGTCAGCACATAAATTCAGTCATAAATTGAATAAGAGGTTCTAATAGAGGATAACTTCATACATATACACTAGGAGAAATTATCTGGCTTTCCACATTTGTTACCAGCTTGCAGGGTTATGGAAAAGCTTTAAACTGTAACTAAGCTGTCTTTGAAGTTTGTTTAAACAAATCTAGTCAATATCTTAACTCCTGGTTTTCCACCTAGAGCCTTCTGTGTGTATCTTTTTTATGACCTTCAGTTAATGGTTTCTGTAACCCCTTGGAATATGCTCTAAGTTTTAGAAGTCTGCTGTTATCTCAGAAGCAATTAAGCAGTCTTGTTATAAAAGGAACGCTAATGTAAGCAGTGGTAACACTTGCATATAGGATTTTTCTTTAGAATAAATACTCTTTCTCTTTGCATATTATCGGAATCTGGGGTCCTCCTTCAGCGATTTTCAGATCCTTACAATAATGACAACATTTAATTGGGGCTGGCTTACAGGTTCAGAAATTCATCCCATTATCAACAAGGCTGGAGCATGGCAGTACCCAGTAGTGCATTGTGCAGGAGGAGCTGAGAATTTAACATCTTGTTCCAAAGTCCAACAGAGGAAGACTGTTTTCTAGGCATCTAGGAGAAGGGTCTAAAAGTCCATACCCACAATGACACACTTCCTCCAGCACCTCCTAATAATGCTACTCCCTGGGCCAACCATATTCAATTGTTACTACACTGGGTAAGAGAGGGAAAGGGGGCAATTCCTATTTTATATTTGTTTATTTTTATTTTATGTATACAGGTGTTTTTCCTTAATGAATATCTATGAACTGTGCATGTGCCTGGTCCTTCTGGAAGCCAGAGGATATCAGAAGTTAGAACTATTTACAGATTGCTGTTAGTCAACTTGTCTGTACTATTAACTGAACTGTTTGTTGTTCCTCTGCAAGGACAAGAAGTGTACTTACCTGCTGAGCCATCTACCGACCTTCAGTCCGTGTTTATTTGGGCTAACAATAAGAAGAAATAATCTAAGAAATGAGCAAAAGCTCGAATTTCTTACAATGAATCAGGATAAAAGGAATGGCAACCTGAAGAACCACATGTAAAGAGAGAGAATGGTGGGCTCAACACAAACTTCTCTAATGCCAAACATAAGGAAACTAGAAAATGTGTACTTTCTGAAGTAGTAAAATTTAGCTCATAATTAATGTTAAATACAAACAAGAAATTAAAACCAAGAAGAAATCGAAGAAGATAACATTTATAAAGTTAATTGTGTATGTCTTTTAATCTTTAGTGCTAAATTAATTGAATTTATAATCATAATGAAAAGACCTATGGGTAGATCTATAGACAATATAGAAATAGGGGATTCTATATTCTGTTATTTGACCTGGAATGATCCATCCTAAATATTGGTAATACAATGCTGTAAGATAGTGTCCAAGGTGGCATTAAAAAATATAAAGTGCTGTTAGTCAACATGACCCTACTATTGAACACCAGAATTATTCTCTTTGCTTCTTGACTATTGATGCCACATGACTAGCTGCCTCATGCTCATGTTAGCATGACTTCACGTCTACAGTGTGCTTGGTCCTTGAATTATTAGCCAAAATAAACACCAGATTCTTTCTGTTGCTTTTATCAGACATTTGTCACCCAGAAAAGTACGTAATATACTAATTACTTTGTGAAAATAGAATTTGGCCCAGGAATTTGGACAAAAATGTTGATATCTCCGGAAATAGAAATACTGAATTTGAATTATTGAATTGTTTCAAATTCCAATTCTCTTTATCACAGTTAACAGATGAGGCTGGAAGCATCAAGTGGAGCCTATGGAAATTCTTACCAAAATTCAACCAGATCACTCATTAATCTCATGTTTCCCTCACAAAAATGGTTCTGAGCACAGTGAAAATGCACATTACATAAACATTCTCTGTGAAGATAACTATTAATTATTAACTTGGTAGAACTTAGAATCATTTGTGTGATATACTTCTGCACATGTCTGTGGGAGATTATCTTGATTATGTTAATTGAAGGGAAAGGCCTGTTTTGGAATCTGGACTGCGTAAATGAGGAAAGGGAGCTGAAAAACAGCATGCATCCATTCATTTGTTTCAGTTTCTTGACTATGAATGAGCTCTTCCTGCTGTGATTTCTCCACAATAATGGACTAGCTTCGAACTGAACTGTGAGATGAAATATATTGCTGCCTCCTCAAGTTACTCTTGTCAGAGAAGTTTACTACAATAACAGAAAACATTTAGTTCATTCCATAAATGTGAGGAACTTGTGATATTTCTCCCAGCTTTCAAAGGAATAGCAGTGTGCTAGTTGGAGGCTCTTTATATAACCAGTTTGCACTGGTTTTCTAATCTTGTCCCTATAAAAGATGTCATTTTTGTATAAACATTTAGATCTGAGTCACCTCTACTCATGCTGTTTGTAGAGCATAATGATATGTACTTACATAGTCCCTTGACATTGGAAATATGTCTATTTCTAATTGTATACCTTACAAAATGTTACCATAAGTATCAGTGTCTTTACCTATGTATGCACAGAGTTGTCCATTAAAATTCATATCTAGAAGAGAAAATTTTGAGCTGCACTATATGTGAACAATTACTAAATCTCACTCTTTTCCTCTATCTTTAATTTCTCACTCCTGATCATATGTACCTAAATTCATGTACTTAAACATAATAGATATTGTTGGTGTGTTTTCTTGGCATTGTTTGAATATGAAGTTTATAATTCTACAAACTGCATGGAATATAAGTTCAGTACTATTTTAGAGATGAAGAAAACAAGGTTAATGTAGACAAACACATTCCTTTAATTACAGCAATCAATTTAATATCCAATACTGGAAATCAAAATCCTGCGTTACTTTTGAAAATATTTTTCTTAATTCAGTGATGCTACAGGTCAACTCAAAAGTTAACACATACCAGGTAAGGATCCTACTACAGAAGTATACCCTATTAGCCTAACTGAACCCACAGCTACAATAAATAGGTAAATTTAAAAGCAAGATATTAGAGAGTATGTGCATATGTCTGCCTATGTTTATTTGTGCATAAATGTCACAAGGATCTCAGTCTGGCTCCCAATCAACTCCCTAGTACCTGTGATATGTTTCAAAGAAATTCAGCTTAGACACAGAGATAAGTGAATTACTGGATCATTCTGAGTAAAATGACGGTAGCCAATATTTAAAGAAATCATTCCTGAGGAAACCTCTCCAGAGGAGAGAGAAAACGTCGCAAAACACTGTTGTCATAAAAGATACTCTCACAAAGTAATAATAGACACTGGTGTGGGAGACAATTATACTGGAACAGACCTTCAACTAATAAAAGTTGACAATGGCTAAAAGAACCAGATGCTAATGGATTTTTAAAGAAGCCTTTACACTATCTCTATAGTTACTATACCAGACAACTTTTATTGAGGCATGATTTCATAAGTGAATGAGAGACTCATATTGATAGTCCCAATACAAAGGGGACCTGGTATGGTTTTGCTCCTTGCCATACTACTTGTATTAGGTAGGAATCATATTAAATTTAATTGTATATTACTTGTTTCTTCTGGGAAACTCTGAATATAATTTATATCCCACTCCTTTGACCAGTAATCAAATTACTTCAGTTTGAATTCTTAGATTTATAAGGTAATGATTCTTATGGGAAAACTTACCCTTAGTGATCTCCAAGATTATTAATATCTATTTCTCTAATTATCTTATTTTTATATATGAGATTCTAATACCATCTAGGAGATGGGAATTTCTTCAGACTCACTATTTTCTGCTGAAATAAGTTACAGAATGGGGCAAGGTCTACAGTCTTGCGGACTTTGAACTTTCACAGGATGATCAAGGAGACTCAAATGTATGGAATTAAATATCTGTATGGCCTTCTGAAAATAAACTGACTAAAAATTAGAGGATATAAAGTTAATACAGAAGTTCAAATACGCAAAGTCTAAATGGTTCTGGTCATTGTGTGTTATCATAGAAATCGAAACATAAGTAATATACTGGGACAATATCTTAGACTCTGATCTGGGTATATTTCAATCTTTAGGAAAGCAAGCATTCCAGAACTCAGGCTTGAAATTACAAGAACAAAGACTCTAAGGAGAATGCTCAATATTTGAGTAATTTATCTTTCAGTTTCTGTCTGCTGACAGACATAGCATTTAATTATTACTTTATTTACTATGGGAGAAGACTCAGCGGGAGAAATTTAAAGTTTGCCACATCAAGTTGCATATGCAAATACAGGCATATACCACACACACACACACACACACACACACACACACACACACACACACAGAGTAATAATTACAGTGTCAAAATTAAAAAACGCTATTTACAAAAGACAGTAGGATTTTTATTATGTTTCTTGATTATAGTTTTCTGCTGATGGTCGTATCTCCCTAATATCTAACTTAAATTTCCTGATAACAGCGTTCAAATAAATATAGGTCTTTCACACGCAAATAATTGTAAGATAGATAAATAAGTCAGGATCTCAGGATGTTATTATCATTCTTTTTAAGGTTTAAGGGGTATTGAATTTGTCTTGCTTTTTAAAGATATGTCAAAGAAGTAAATTAAAAAAAATTGAGGAAGTTATACATTCAAATAAATAGAATAAAAGAAACACATGGAGAAGTCATCTGTTCTACTAGCATGTTAAAAAAAGCACCAGTGAATAGCAAGTGTATCCTGTTTTAACTAAGAATTCCATTAATAGGGTATAACATACTTTCCTTTGCTTCTCAGTGACCTTGTGTTACATGAATATTTTCGTGGAGAGAAAGAAACAAATGTCTGTTCCATAATATAAGGCAGCAATGATGACTAAAGTTCAGTTTAACTAAAGTCCAACTTGAGCCAGAGAGTTCTTAAATGGATGACTTCCTATAGCACCACATATGGAGTTCCCTAGCAGTTAAAATTCTGTATTTTATATGCCCTACCACATTCTAAGACCATATGCAATCTGGGAATAATCACATACTGCTGGAAGGGAGCTATAGGAGAGAATATCTGGACTTTCAGCTGACGGTTCAATGACTGCTCTAAAGTCCTTCTATAAGAAAAGATCAATAGTCAATTATATCAACTGTGAGGATCTTTTGCAAGTAATTACAGTTATTCTGATGAAGATGATTACTATGCTCAAAAGACAACACTCCATAACATCTTGGCCAGAAAGAATCAAGTTCCAAAATAAAATATCTCTTGCACAATGGCAGGAATAACATCCCACAAATAAAGTCTTGAAATCATATATATATATTCAATTCCAGAGTTCTGGGACAGTGAGGGCCAAGTTCCTACATTTCCTGGTAGTCAGATTTAGTATGGATTCTAGTTACTTTTAACTCATTTTATAAAATCATGACCAATAACAGCCTGTGGCAGAAAGGTCTGTGTTTCTTTTGTCTGTTTGTTTAGTTTACACTTACATGTCATAGTTCATCAGTGAAGAAAATCAGGACAGAAGCTCAAGCTGGAACTGAAACAGAGATCCCAGAGGATTAATGAATATTAACTTGCTCCCTCTGGCTTGCTCAGGTAGCTTTCTTATAATTTCCATGCCCACTGCCTAAGGATAGTTCCTTTCACTGTGGATGAGACCCTCCAAAATCATGCATCAGTCAAGAGAGTGCACCAACATCATGTCCTTAGGCCCATCTCATGGAGCCAATTCATCATTTTAGGTTTTTACTTTCCACGTGACTCTAGTTTGTATCAAGTTGGCAATAAAAAACTAACCAACATAGCAGACATTTCTGATTTCACACTTGTTGAAAAGAGCGACTTGTTTTTATTTTTGGCACATGGGAAAGGAATGACTGCCCTTCTCAGATGTAGCATGCACTTCCTCCTTATAAGTATAGAAAGTGAGAGCCAGAAGGACTGAGTTATTTGTCTTCATCACAATATGAAAGCTACCAGAAAGGAGAGAATCTTTCATTTAAGTCACTTCATAAAATGGTACATTATGCAAAATAAGTTCTTGTCAAATATATATATATATATATATATTATTTAAGAGCTGAAACTACTCATTGTTCTTATAGTAGAAGTGCAATTACCCTATTACATAGCAATAGGAGACCCCCAACCCATCACATGAGGAAAAAGACTCATTTTAGGTCATGATTCTGAATTAGGTTTATATGATTGTAGAAGGAAACAGGAACACAAGTACAATGAGCATTCGTGACCTATGGTAAAATAGGAAAGAAGAATATAACCCAAAGTCACGTTTAGAAGTGCATACATCAAAGGAACTGTAAGTATAATGATCTGGAAATTCAATGGTTGAAGCCCAAAAGATGGCAGTCCATTTCTTGCCCCAATGAACATGAAGAAAATCCAACCACAACTAGATAGACAAACTCAATGAAAAGTTTGGAAAATCTCCTTGCAGATTCCCATCAGGTTCCAAGCCCTAATGATTTCTGTTGATGTAATTCAGACCATAAACAAAGCATAACAAAGAAAAAAGTTGGATTCAATTACAGAGTGTTGACTTTCATATGTTAAGAGGTAGATAAAAGGACCATTGTATAGGAAACTCTCGAGTGTGCAAATAGACTATGACAAAAGGGACCACTTTTTAGGACACACTCTAAAGGTATAGATTAGACAATTATGAAAAAGATGATTGTCATAAAACACCATGTCATGGGTGGAAAGTGGTTAGTGGCCAAAGGAACTGTGTGTATTGATTGTGTAGTTTTACAAGTTGAAAGCAGCAGTGAACAAAGGGTCATTGTCACAAAACTTTCATTCAATTGATGAGAATGGAGAATAGTTGAAGGCACCATCATGACATCCAATATGTTAAACAGCCTTTAAAATATTTTGAAGCATCTAAAAGGCTTTTCTTGGGAGATGCTTTTCTTTCCAGGTGACTGACAGCTTCATTTGAGCTTATGCTAAGAACAGAGGACAATGATATTTCCCCACCTGTGTACTAGAAACCTTCAGCCAGATAATACTATAAAGTTTATGTAGTTTTCTAATAATATCTTCTAGGTTCTACAAAATGCCATGTATCCATCCAGAGCTAGTGATATGACGTAGTCTCTCCCTTTGTTTATCTTCATAATCAAATTGTGTAGTTTCAGTTCCTAGCTTTGTAAGCTGACCATCCTGTGGGAGGATTCAATCTGCAGTGACTCTAAGCCTATTAACAACTGAGTAAATACCATGCATTAATGCTCTGTTTGCACTTAAATAAGCCAGTCAGCCTCCTGATGCACTACACTTGTATGTACAGGTATATGGACACATACACACACATACACACACACACAGACACGCACACACACATATCACATCACACACATACACAACAGCATTTACAATAAAATTATGCACAAACTTTCTACCAGGTGGTTCCACCTTTTGGCATTGTGATACAACAAGGTCATTGAGAAATTCATTCTCCATAATCCTTCAATCAATATTTGTTAATTTCACAAAAATTCATAATTTGTATAGTAAGTTTATGATCTTGTGTTTGGCTGTATTTATACCTATCCTTGGTCATGGGTTGGATACACCAGTGAGTTTATTGGAAGTATTATATCTAATTAAACACTCTTGGAGGCTTAGTTTTGGAGGAAGTCTCCAGTCAAAAACAACTTGATGCATGCATTTGCAACATTTTCTTTTTTCAAATATTTCTTTTGCATACTTCCATAGTATCTGATATTGGCATTGGTAGCCATTGATATTCTTTTGGTTTTACTCATGATACTCACCAAAAAATGTATGTACATAGTAGGTAGAATATTTATAAACTATTTACAACCACATGTGAATAGATGATGATGTCTATAAAATGTCCTGGAGGAGGAGTGTTCAACCAGTAATAAAGCAGAGTAGGAAGTATCTGTTAGTAGTATGACATGAGGCAAATTCTAGAAGGGCACAGAAAGAGAATACAGGGATATAGAAAGTTAAGTCTCTCCGAAAATCAAAGCAGAAGAATGCCATTGGCTTCCTAGAAGTTTTCTTCTTTTGACCCTAGCATGGGGCACCAAGTGTGTCTGTAGTCTGTGCTGTCTATTGGTAGTACAAACAGAGATTTATAAGACATCAGACGTATCCTTTCCCTAAGAGGTCACTGTTAAAGAAACAAGACAAATGACTCATTATATTTCTAGAAGAATTACATCGAAGGCCTTTAAACTTGCAGGAGACTGAAAAGTTAACATCAGCCTTCTCTCAAACTACATTCGATTGCATTATAGAACTGCAGTACACAGCAATGTGGGGACTTCACAGAAGTTCACCTGGAAACCTTCTTTAACAACTTGTTTAAATATCATTCCCCTTCCCTTTCCCACTGCATTTGATATGCTCTCCCATCTCTCTGTGTCTAGTTCTTCTCATCAGATGTATTTATCCGCTCTATTGTCATTTCTGTCTTCAGATCCTAAGCTCCTCTCTGCATGGGCAGTTTACACTATACTGCGAGTTTCCACAAGCCACGTCTTCTAGGGCTTCTTTTGTTTTTAATGGGATTCCTGAAGTGGAAGTTTCTGGTTATGTCATGTGATGCAGTCTCATGTGGTGTTTTGCTGAGTTAAGACCCACGAGAGGGCGCATGAAGACAGTATAAATTGGATTCAATGGACAGCGATGGGGTACTTGCATAGCTAGCCTTGCAATGCTTCATCGGTCTCCTGTCTTCACTGTTCTTCACTTCACTGAGAGGAATGTAAGAAAACTTCTGGCGTCCGTGCTGGTTCTCGTCAATATCACTGAATCCTGCTGTTTCAGCATATACCTGGCTGTTTCTACTAGAATGTGCCATCACAGCTGATTCAAATTTGATATCCTGACATGACTGAACTGGACTGCTGTCATCTTGAAAAATGGAGATTAGAATCACTTCAATGAACTACTTCTACACAGGGCATATCTCCTTGTCCTATTTACCATCGTTTGTCCTCTACATGTATCAACAGTTGTCTAAATGATTTATTGAAGAATTTGAGAACCCATATTAAAAATATTTTTTTAATCAAAGCCTACAGACTTCTTTCTCATTAGAATGAGGGATGCCTCTCACTTTTGGAATGGCAGACATTTAAGTTATATTTTTCATATTTCTTCATACCATCCTTAACAGTCACATATGCTTTCTGGATGTATATATTGGCTATCTTTAGTATCTGGTCATCTATGAAAATAACAACCAAAATATGTCTCTTGAGATTGTCATATGGTACCTGGAGACCATAGTGAAGAATCTTGTTCTCCTGTGTACATTCTCTATCTCAGAGTCTTAGGAGCTACTTTTGAGAATGCAAAAAGGATGTTACTACAATGCAAGTGTTTTTGTAAAGGATATAGGACTTGTCAGCACACTTGGAATGATATAATTTTCCTGATTTTATTATTCCATAGTAGGCACTTGCATCAATATATTGCAATATCAAGATATCACATTCCTCCCTGTGAATTATAAACATCAATTGGAAAATTTTAATTCAAAAGCATTACACAAAGAGATGGCACACAGCAACTAAGGAAAATAATTTATGAAGATGTAAAGAATAGTTCAGATATTCCTGAGTTCTAGATAATGATTTTAATTGTATGTTATGAGAATTCAGTTTTCATTTCTCATTTCAATGGTATTCATAATCTAAGATCCATTAAAAGTTGTGGCATTTGAATTCTATTCCTATTTTCACATCTCCTGGCAGTCTTAGCCAGTCTCAAGACTGAATTTATGTCTGGAGGTCTCCACTTTACATCTTCAGCATGGATTTATCAGCTTGACTCTAAGCTTAAGAACTGCTCCATATTATCTCTTACATGTCTATCAGACATCTATCCACATCTACCAGCTAACTCTTAAAGCACTATCCCTGTCATGTTTTATGCATAGGTCTATATAAAATTCAATGTACGAAATGGATAGCCATTCAGAGTTTCAGAGATCATTATATATGTCCCTCTACTAAAAACTGCTTGCAATATAAGCTTCTAATTTTATAATTAGTCCTGTGCTTTACATTTAAGCAGTTATAAGATGTGCCATACAGTTGAGTACTAAAAGAATCAATATTTTATTTGACATGTGATATCTCAAAACTGTTTATAACTGAATTGTGGCTACATTGTTACTTCCAGAAAGTGTTAGCCTTAACTTAATCTCTAAATCCTTGTAGATAGATGTCCATGTAGGCATGATGTTAGCTGAAATTATTTTCTCATAGATTTACAAATTGGAGTAAAGTAGGAAATCTGGAGGAGAAAGGTCTCATAATATGAATGAAAATATTCACATTTTTCTACTCCACTTACATAAAACTCAAATTAATGACATGATCTCTTTCTCCTTGTGAGGTTTTTATATAGGGAGGTAGCAAGGGTTGGTATGTTTAAGACTCCAGTCTAGCAAATATTTCAGATGTTACCTTTAAGTATGTGATAGGGGCTCACCAGTTTTTTGGGGACCTCGGTTTCAACAATTTGATAACCAAAGGGACAGGCATAAAAACTCATTTTAGATCAACTCCATTCCTGACAGGGCTGTTGTACTTGTCATTTTGTGTTACACCTCAGTCTTGAAGAAGAATATAATCATGACTATGGCAAATATTTTAAGAAGAGTGGGGAGGGAATCAGAGTTTTGTGGAGGTGAATGTGGGAAGGTGATAACATTTGAAATGTAAATAAATAAAATAACCAATAAAAAAGATCTGAGTTCATAATGGTTTCCTAATGTTAAATGACCATGCATATGAACCATTTCTCCATTATCTGCTGACGTTTTTGTTTTTCCAAAATATAGAACAATCTACTCCATCTTTTTTTTTTTTTTTTTGATGCTTTATTTACATTTCCAATGTTTCCCCCTTTCTAGGTCTCCTCTTTGGAGACCACCTATCCCTTCCTCCTCCCCCATCTCTATGAGGGAATTCCACCTCCCACCCACCCGCCCACCCACTCCCATATTCCCACCTTGACATTCCCCTTTATTGGGGCCTCTCCTCCCCCTGATGGCCAACAAGGCCCTCCTCTGCCACATATGTGGTCCGAACCATGGGTCTCTCCATGTGTATTCTTTGGTTGGTGGTCCAGCCTCCAGGGAGACCGGAGGGGAGGGTCAAGCCAGTTGACGCTGTTGTTCCCTCCATAGGGCTGCAGACTACCTCAGCTCCTTCAGTCCCTTCTCCAACTCCTCCATCTGGGACCTCACTCTCAGTCCAGCGTTACTGTAAAGTGAAACTTGAGTATTCCAAATGTTTCGGCTACTATCCACTTATCAGTGAGTACATACCATGTTCGTTCTTTTGTAACTGTACTCTATCTTTTTATTGTTTACTTTGAAGTGGAAGCCTCAAATTTTTAATCCTCTTTCAGCACCTCAAGTCCTGGCATGCTCAGTATGACTTTAGTTGTAACAATATCACTTTTTGGGTTTTTTTGGTTTGTTTGGTTGGTTGGTTTAGAGGGTTTTGTTGTTGTTGTTGTTGTTGTTGTTTTATTTTTACTTTATTTACATTTCAAGTGTTTTCCTCTTTTGAAGTCTCCTCTTCTGAAACCCCCTATCCCATCCTCCCTCTACCTGCCTCTATGCAGGTGCTCCCCCACCCACCCAACCACTCATGTCTTCCCTCCCTAGCATTTCCCTACACTAGGGCATCTAACAGCCTCAGGCCCAAGAGCCTCTCCTCCCACTGATGTCCAACAAGACCCTCCTCTGCCACATAGGCGGCCAGCACATTGGGTCCCTCCATGTGTATTCTTTGGTTGGTGGTACAGACTCCAGGAATCCCAGGGGGTCTGGCCAGTTGACACTGTTGCTTCCTTCATAGTGCTGCAAACCCCCTCAGCTCCTTCAGTTCCTTCTCTAACTCATCCAATGGGGACCCCACACTTAATCCAATGGTTGGCTGCAAATATCCACCTCTGTATTTGTCAGGTTCTGCCTAAGCCTTTCAGGAGACAGCTAGTCATGATTTCATTAGCAAGGACTTCCCTGCATCTACAATACTGTCAGGGTTTCATGGCTATATGTGGGATGTATCTCCAGGTGCGGCAGTCTCTGGATGGCCTTTCCTTCAGTCTTTGCTCCACACTTTGTCTTCATATTTCCTCCTGTGAGTATTTTGTTCACCCCTCTAAGAAACACTGAATCATCCACATTTTGGAATTCCTTCTTCTTAGGCTTCATATGGAGCATGAATTGTATCTTAAGTATTCTAAGCATTTGTGCTAATATCAACTTATTAGTGAGTACATAACGTGTTTGTTCTTTTGTTCCTGAGTTACCTCACTAAGGATGATATATTCAAGTTCCATCCATTTGCCTGTGAATTTCATGAAGTCATTGTTTTTAATAGCTGAGTAGTAATCCACTGTGTAAGTGTACCACATTTTCTGTATCCATACCTCTGTTGAGGGACATCTGGGTCGTTTCCAGCTTCTGGCTATTATAAATACGACTGCTATGAACATAGTGGAGCTTGTGTCCTTATTACATGTTGGAGCGCCTTCTCTGCATGATCAATGGCATAGAACTGAAGACCCAGAAGTAAACCCACATACCCACAGTCACTTGATCTTTGGAGGAGATAAAACCATACAGTAGAAAAAAGACAACATTTTCAATAAATGGTGCTGGTTCAACTAGCAGTCTGCATGTAGAAGAATGTAAATTGATCCATACCTATCTTCTGGTACAAAGCTCAAGTCCAAGTAGATCAAGGATCCCTACATAAAACCAGATACACTGAATCTAACAGAAAGGAAAGTGGGGAAAAGTCTCAAACACCTGGGCACAGGAGAAAAGTTCCTGAATAGAACACCAATGGCTATGCTCTAAAATCAAGAATCTACAAATGGACTTCATAAAATTGCAAAGCTTCTGTAAGGCAAAGAACACTGTCAATAGGAAAAAACAGCAAACAACAGATTGGTAAAAGATCCTATATCCTATAGAGGGATAATAGCCAATATATACAAAGAACTCAAGAAGTTAGACTCCAGAGAAGCAAACAACCCTATTAAAAAATGGAGAACAAAGCTAAACAGAGAATTCTCAACTGAGGAAACTCAAAGGGCTGAAAAGTACCTAAAAAAAATGTTGAACATCCTTAGTAATCAGAGAAATGAAAATCAAAACAAGTCTGAGCTTCCACCTCTTACCTATCAGAATGGCTAAGATCAAAAACTCAGGTGACAGCAGATGCTGGCAAGAATGTGGAGAAAGAGGAACACTCCTCCATTGCTGGTGGGATTGCAAGCTGATACAACCTCTTTGGAACGGAATTTGGTGGATCCTCACAAAATTGAATATAGTACTACCTGAGGACCCAGCTATACCATCTTTAGTTTTTGAACAGTATTTCCATCCTGTTCTACTGCTTGGGTAAATAGATGTATCAAGAATGAGATTTACTGGACAAGCTTCCTATTATCAGCACTAAGAATGGTGTTACACTGGCCAAATCATTATGTTTTGCTCCCTTCTATCTAGTAGCACGCTGATAAAAATCACACCAAGATAAGATATTGTGTTTTGTCATAAACTTTTAGCTTAACAACTTGTTTTTTACTGCATCTATTGAGAATACTATTTAAACTGTACATATTCTATTGATATGGTGTATTACTTTAGTAAGTTTTATGACTCAATCATTATCCTTGTGTCACAGTACTAAACACCCTAGTAGGATATATGTTGATGATAGTGTGGGTTTGGAATTTTCTGCTAGCGTTTTGTTTAGTAATTTATATCTCCATTAATCAAACACATTTGTTGGATTGGTTTTCAGATTTTATTTTTTATTTGTAATTTTTTCTTTTTATCAGTTATTTGATTTATTTACATTTCAAGTGTTATCTTCCTTCCTGGTTTCTCCTCTGCAAATATCCATCTTATCCCCCTCCCTCCTTTTTCTATGAGAGCTCTCCCCCACCCACCTACCTACCCACTCCTGCCTCACCACCCTAGCATTCCCCTAAGCTACGTAATTGAGCCTCCATAGGACCACTGATGTTAGAAAAGACATACGCAGCTGGAGTCATGGATCCCTCCATGACTTGGGTTAGTGGTTTAGTGCCTGAGAGCTCTTGGGGTTGGCTTTGATGGTCTTGTTGTTCTTCCTCTAGGGTTGCAACGCCCTTCAGCTCCTACGGTCCTTGCCCTAATTTCACCATTGTGGTCCTTACGTTCAGTACTGTTTGGCTGTGTGCATCCACATCTGTATTGTTCAGGCACTGGTAGGGCCTCTCAGGGTACAGCTATACCAGCCTACTGTCAGCAAGTGCTCCTTTGCATCAGCAATAGTGTCTGCAGATAGGATGGATCCCTTGGTTGCGCCATCACTGGATGGCTTTTCTTTCAGTCTGTGCTCCACACTTTGTCCCTATATTTCTTTTGACATGTGCAATTCTGGATTAATATTTTAAAGATGGGCGGGTGGTCCCATTCCTCAACCAGGGGCCATGCCTAAGCACTGCATATGGTCTCTACAGGTTCTTTCTATCCTTGTTGGATATTTAGGCTAATGTTATCCCCATTGAGTCCTGAGAACCTTTAATTTGTAATTTTAACTAATAGTTTACATTTATTCGTTGCTGGTATGTAACATTTTTGATCATATTCACTGATCAGTCCCCATGTCCCACTTCTAACCTAGCCTCAACATATCTCTATACCATATGTGTATGGATGTGGGACATCCAGCGGATATGGACCAATCAAAAAAGAAAAGTAACCTTCCCTGCCTGAGCAGCCATCAAGTGCCAATAGCCTCTCAGCTATAGTAAGAGCCTAGGATGCTTCTTTTACAACCCTGCTAGAATTCTAACTAGTTGGAATTAAGAATTTTACATACCTCTCAGTTTTTGTAGACTGACATGCTTTTGCTGAAATAGTTCCTGCTTTGGATTTATTTAATTATATGTAACATGTCACCTTTCTTCTGTTCCTTCTGTAATTGTGGTGTTTTGAATAGGAAGGACCCACAAAGTCTCATCTATTTGAATGCTTGGTCATTACAGGGTGGTGTTACTTGAGAGGGATTAGGAGGTGTGGAGTTGTTGGAGTATATATGTCCATGTTCAAGAAAGACTGTTCATAAGGGTGGGCTTTGGGAGATCGAATGTTCAATCCAGGTCCAGTGTCTCTCTCTTGCTTCTGCCTAATGATCCAGATGTAGACATCTCAGGTAACTCTCAGCCCCATGTCTTCCTGTATGCCACTATACTTCTCACTATGATGACAATGAGCTAATCCTATAAATCTGTAAGACAGCCCCAATTAAATGTTTTCTTTTATAAGTGTTGCTGTTATCATGGAGTCTTCTCTCAGAAAGAGAAACCTAAAGACAAACATTGATACCAGAGACTGGGTATTGCTGTGATAAGCTTGACCATGTTTTTACATGGAGAAATATAGAAGTGAACTGTTGGTTTGTGCACCAGACACTATCAATGGAGATCTCTGACCTAGCTAGGTGGGAGCATTCAAGCGAAGGGGAATGGGTGTGAGCAGGGAGGGGGAAGTGCAATCGCTGCTGCTGCTCTGGCACCACTGTTGCTGTCCAGGCCACCACCGTGGTCTTGAGTTATTCCATTGCACAGAGGGGAGCTGGCAGAAGGCTCAACAAGCAAGTGGAGGTACAAGGGAGTTTCTATCTGAAAGCTTCCAGAGAGTGCTTGCTTCCCAGGAAATGTTACAGCACTTATATGACAGGTGCTCTCAAACAATGGAGTAATTCTCACATACACCTCTATTAGTTCTGGACAGAATCTTATATTCAGTTTTTGGGGTGAGTTGAGGTCTAACAGCAGTTGTGTCCTCTTAGCTTAGTCTGAAATATTAGTGATGCCTCATCTACTTGTGTAGGGGATTGGGGGCCCTGCCTCTGAGACTGATGGCCACAACACTCACTTTTGGGACTGTGACTATGTGACAGGACCTGGTGTCAGGAGCAGGTGAAGCTCCTACAGTCCCTTTGGGTCCCTAGGGCTTCCAATCCAGCTCAACTTTACCAGGCTTCCTCTTATGGTCCACTGCCCTACCTAGAACACTAAAGAAAGGTATGTCTATGAAAATATAAGACAAGTGAACCAGAAAATAAAAGGCTCCTACCATACACAAAATGTTCAGAAGAAAGAAAGAATTTTAAATGCTTCAAGGGAAAAAGGATAAGTAACATATATAGTCAGTTCTATTAGAATTACAGCTTACTTCTCAACATAGACTCTAAAAGAAAGAAAGACCTAGATTGAAGTCTTGCAGGCCCTAAGAGACCACTGATGTCAGGCCAGACGGTACTACCCAGCAAAACTTTTAATCCCCATAGATGGACATCAAGATATTCTATGACCAAACCAAATTTAAACAATATCTTTCCATGAATCCATCCCTACAGATGATAGTAGAAGGAAAATCCAACATAAGGCAAGTAACTACACCCATGACAACACAAGAAATTAAAAATTTCATAGCAAATTTAATAGAAAAGAAACACAAATACACACATACGAACACACACACATACACACCACCACCACCACAACCACCATTATCAAAATAACAAGAATTAACTGTACTTGGTTGTTAAAGATATTAACAACAATGGACTCAATTAACCAATACAAAGACAAATGCTTGCAGAATGGGTACATAATCGAGATCCATCATTGTACTGCATACAAGAAACACAGCTTAATAACTAAGACAGACTTTAATTCAGCATAAGGGGCTGGAAAATGTGTTCTAAGAAAATGCATACAAGAGACATGCTGGTGTAGTTCTTCTAATATCTAGTTCAAAAACATCTGAAGAAAATAATTGAAAAAGCTACCAGAAGACAGAAAGAGTGCTCATCAACCCTTAGCATGAACATAGCAAAAATGGTCATCTTAACAAATGCAATCTAAAGATTCAATGGAATTTCCATCAAATTCCAACACAATTCTTTACAGACCTTAAAGATCAATTGTCAACTTCATTTGAAAAAGGAAAAAAAAAAAAAAAAAAACACCCAGGATAGCTAAAACAATCCTTTGCAATAAAAAGCTTCTAGAGGTATCACAATCCATGCTTTCAAGCTGTATTACCGAGCAAAACTAGTGAATACTGAATGAAATTGGAATAAAAACAGATAGATTGACCAATGGAAAGGAATCAAAGACCTAGAAATAAACCCACACACTTACAGACTCTTGATTTTTGTGAAAGAAGCCAAAACTTTACAATGAAAAAAAGAAAGCATCTTTCACAAATGGTGGTAATATAACTGGATGTCTGCATGTAGAAGAATACAAATAAAATCATACTTATCACTCTGACCAAAACTCCGTTCCAAGTGGACCAAAAAAATTCAGCATACTACCAGATCTAATACTAAATCTAATAGAAGACAAATTCCTAAATACCCTTTAACTCACTGTCACAGGACATAACTTCTTAAACATAACACCAATGGCTGAGTCTCTAACATCAACAATTAATAAACGGGGCCTCATGAAACTGAAACACTCCTGTTAGGCAATGGACAGGCAATGGACACTATCAATAAGACAAAAAGGCGGCCTACATAGTGGGAAAAGATCTTCACCAACCCTGCGTCTGACAGAGGGCTTATATTAAAAAAAAAAAAAAAAAAAAGTTCAAATACCAAAGACAAAGCCAGTGGGGTACCTTGATTGACAGCTATAAAACGATTAGGTCCACTTAGAAACCAAGAATAAACATATGCATGCTCATAATCCCAGCAGTAGGAAATTTGAAGCAGGAGGCTATCAGTTTTGAAGACAGCCCCCTTTATTTTTGAGATTATAATGTAATTGTATCATATTCCCTTTCCTTTCTTCCCTTCAAACTCTTCCATTGCCTGTCCTTTCTCTGTTAAATTCACCATCTCTTCTTTGTTAATTGAATATCTATATATCTATATATCTATATATCTATATATCTATATATCTATATATCTATATATCTATATCTCTCTCTATATCTCTATATCTCTATATCTCTATATCTCTATATCTCCATATCTCTATATCTCTATATCTCTATATCTCTATATCTCTATCTATCTATATCTATCTCTCTCTCTCTCTCTCTCTCTCTCTCTCTCTCTCTCTATATATATATATATATATATATATATATATATATATATATATATATATATATATATATAATGTCATCATTCTGAACCCATCAAAATATATAAAGAACTCAAAATGTTACAATAAGAACTCCATAGGAACAATAGAGTAAACTAACCCTTGGAGACTGTCAGAGACTGAACCATTAACCAAAGAGAACCTAGGCTGGACCTAGGCCCCTTATTCCACATATGTAGCAGATACACAGCTAGGTCTTCATGTGCGTCCCCTAACAACTGGATTGTGGGTTGTCACTAAATCTCTTGCATGCCTGTGGACCTTGTTTCTCTAATTAGGCTGCCTTGCCTGGGCCCAATGGGAGAGGATGCACCTAAGCCCTGCAGAGACTTGATATATCAGGGTGGAGCTTCACCCTCTCAGAGGAGAAGTGGATGTATAATGGCAGAAATAGATGTGTGAAGAGGGAACATGGTAGAGGGGAGCAGTGATTGGGATGTGATGGGAATAAATTAATTAATGAATGAAATCAAACAAATGCTATGGGAGTCTTTTCCATGGTTACAATCTCCTACACCTGATTTATTTCCAGAAATATTATTTCTTCCCTGAAAGTATAACATGCTAAAGAGCTGTTCTCAATTTTCAGTTTCCTAAGGGCACCCAAAAGTGCTGATAGGTATTTGTAGGCAGATGTGTTGAGTACAGTGAAAATGGAATGGGTCCATAGGGCAGGTTCTTGCTTTCTCATAAATGAAACACACTGGCTCTAAATGTTCTGTTCTGTGACTAACTGAAGTATAAACTTCTAGATGGCATTTCATCATGTTTGCAAAAGTTCACAATGGCTTAAGTACAAAGCTGTTCTTAGTAAACTCAACAATTTCCTCTGGAAAATAATTATTTTAAGTATATATATGTGTGGGCAACTGTAGAGGTTAGAACAGTGCATCTGATCCTTCGGAGCTGGATGTATTCTTCCTGAAAAGGGTGCTGGAAACGAACTCAGATTCTCTACAAGCAAAGAAAGTGTTAACTACTAAATTACATTTCTAGTCTCTCAAAGGTGCTCCTTAGTCATTTCTATGCAGTTATTAGAGTCTTTAGGGTACTGTGACTCTTCATTTCTGAAGACTACATAAAAACTTTTCAAGTCATAGAGAGTTGTGAAATTATTATGTAGGAGAATGGATTCTATTTGTTGATGTAATTTCTTTAAACCTTAGATTTTTAACACTATTATCATAAAACAATTCATTCTTATTTATAATGCATAGGAAAAGTGTAGATGACTGGTAATTACTCTTTGTTTTAGTATTTTTTGCCTTCAGTCTTCTTCTATGAATCTTAAAACTTGCAGATTTCCTATGTAAATAAGCTTTATTTAACACCATATCCAATGCATTCTCCATAAAACAATAAATTATTCATAGAATCACTTGAACTTTTGTGATATTCAGATATATGAATATTTCATAGTTTATTTGAACATTTCCTAATCTTTAACCATTTTAATATTTTCCTTTATTGCTAGTGTCATTAAAAACAGTGAACATCACTGATTATATATCTTCACCTGAATTTGGACATGATATAACCAAATGGCTAAAGACATAGAGTTTAAGTAAAACATTCGTGGTGTTAGCTGTATGAAATGTGACAATTTTCTTCATGCCCTATATCTGGTTCCTTATCTATCAACTACAGTTATAAATTATACAACACAGAACACTGTTCTAAAGAATAAGCATATATATATATATATATATATATACACATATACATATATATGTATGCATATATATATGTGTGTATATATATATATATATATATATATATATATATATATATATATATATATCTGTTATAGGTTAGTGAAAAGTAGTTGCTGCTACTTCTCTAAAAGTATAATTTTTAAATATCTTCAGGCTATAAGTTTAGTGGTCAGTTTAATTTATTATGAATATTGAATCATATTCAGAATAGAACATAGATTTTACAGAGGGCTATCTTACTGCTTGTGTATTTTCATACATACATTAATTCTTATATGTGCACAGGTAGCATTGTGTGTGAATTTCTATTGAGGCTGGAGAAAAACATTAGCTGCTGACACCCAGAAACATCATATATTATATAGCTATATTGAGAAAAGTTCTCTTGGTTGTCTGGAGCTTGCCACTATGCTAGATTGACAGGGCAGTGAGCCTCAGGACTCTGTTTGCCTCTTCATTTGGATTCTAAAAACATGAATGTCACCCTGTACTTTTTGTTTAGTGGGTTCTTGGAATTTAATTCATGACCTTGTCTCAGCAAAGCATGTATTCTACTGATTGAGCCATCTCTTCAGCCCCTATTTTATAGTCATGTATGACTCTTAATATAAAGGTCATTAAAAGAAAAGCAAAATGAACTTTTCTTAAATGTCAATTAATTTGAGTCAGCTGTAGTAAATGATGAAGGCTTTAATTGTGGGAGAAAAGAACATGTTCATTTTTCTCAATCACAGTCATTAAAACATGAACAGTTCTTGTGAAGTCTCTCTTTGGGTAAAAGGCAAGACTATGCAGCTGAAATTGAGGCCCATCAATAATTTTCCACAACTCAATTCTTCATAGACTTAGAAAGAGCAATTCTCAAATTCATTTGGAACAACAAAAAACCCAGGATAGCAAAAGCTATCCTTAACAACAAAAGAAGTTCTGTGGAAATCAGCATCCCTGATCTCAAGCTGTACTACAGAGCAGTAGTGATAAAAACTGCATGGTATTGGTACAGTGACAGGCAGGTAGATCAATGGGACCCAGAAGTGAACCCACACACATATGGTCACTTGATTTTTGACAAAGAAGCTAAAACCACTCAGTGGAAAAAAGACAGCAGTTTCAACAAATGGTGCTGGTTCAACTGGCGGTCTACATGTAGAAGAATGCAAATTGATCCATTCCTATCTCCTTGTACAAAGCTCAAGTCCAAGTGGATCAAGGACCTCCACATAAAACCAGTTACACTGAATCTAATAGAAGAGAAAGTGGGGAAAACTCTCGATCACCTGAGTACGGGGAAAAAGTTCCTGAACAGAACACCAGTGGCTTATGCTCTAAGATCAAGAATAGACAAATGGGACCTCATGAAATTGCAAAGCTACTGTAAGGCAAAGGACACTGTCAATAGGACAAAACGGCAACCAACAGATTGGGAAAAGATCTTAACCAATCCTATGTCCAATAGAGGGCTAATATCCAATATATACAAAGAACTCAAGAA
>CM052711.1:79683346-79701302 GCA_028551405.1 Uromys caudimaculatus | reverse complement strand
CCTGGGCATACCCAGAAGATGCTCCAACATGTAATAAAGACACATGCTCCACTATGTTCATAGCAGCCATATTTATAATAGCCTGAAGCTGGAAACAACCCAGATGTCCCTCATCAGAGGAATGGATACAGAAAATGTGGTACATCTACACAATGGAGTACTACTCAACTATTAAAACCAATGACTTAATGAAATTTGCAGGCAACTGGATAGAACTTGAAAATATCATCCTGAGTGAGATAACTCAGTCACAAAAAAAGGAACATGGTATGTAGTCACTGATAAGTGGATATTAGCCCAAAAGTTCAGAATGCCCAAGTTTCACTTAACGTAACCGCTGGACTGAGAGTGAGGTCCCAGATGGAGGAGTTGGAGAAAGGTCTGAAGGAGCTGAGGGAATTTGCAGCCCCATGGAGGGAGCAAGAGCGTCAATGGGCCTGACATCCCCCCCCCCCCGGTCGTCCTGGAGTTTGGACCACCAACCAAAGAATACTCATCTATGGACCCATGGTTTGGACCACATATGTGGCAGAGGATGACCTCGATGGCCATCAGGGAGAGAGGAGAGGCCCTTGGGCCTGAGGATGTTAGAGGCCCCAGTAAAGGAGAATGTCAAGGTGGGAATATGGGGATGGGTGGGCGGGTGGGTGGGAGGTGGAATTCCCTCACAGTAGCGGGGATGGAGAGGGGATAGGGGGTTTCCAAAGAGGAGACCCAGAAAAGGGGAAACATTGGAAATGTAAATAAAATATCAAAACTAAAAAAATAAATAAATAAAAAATAATAATTTTCCACATAAAATCTATAAGGATCTCAGATGAGTTTTGGCTTGAGAATCATTTTGCTTTGTGCTCTCACTATTTCTTCAGACACAGATTCAAAACTACCTTCTCATCATAAGTGTCTTTGATAATTAAGAGATGTACAGGAAGAGTTAGAACAAAGCTCATACAAGGGGAATAAGTTTCCATATTTATAACTGAGGCTAATTTAACTTAATATGTTTTTATATAATAATTTCTACTTCTTTGTAATACTGAAACTTGTATTTTCATTCTGTTGAAGATTGCCATCTGAAGAAACAGGTTTAAGTCAAAGTAACAAAGTGGCTGTGCATAATGATAAATCATTAACTCATTCTAAAAATAAGACTTTATAGAACTACAACCTCCAAGTAACTAAGGGGGTGTAAAGATCTGATGAAGGAATTAGTGTTGTGAAGATTGGACACTGGGAAAGATCAGTTATTTCTCAAGCATAGGAACCCAGTTTCTAATCCCAAGCACCTACATAAAGGCCACTCATCTCTATCTTCAGTACTGGGAAGGCTGAGGCCGGATTATCATTGGGCTTATTGCCTACTAGCTTAGTTCCAAGATCAGTGAGAAACTTTGTTTCAACATAAGCTGGAGACTATGAATTCAGAATACCGTATGTCATTATCTTGCCTCTGCATGACCACATGTGAATACATAGATACCTACAAAAACATGTGCCCATACACCACACTCATGCACTCACACACTAACATACACACATCACAAATAAGTTCACAAAAATTTAGAATTATCAGTGTAGGGGAATGCCATTGTGGGTAGGCTGGAGTGTGTGGTGAGTGGGAGACACCCTCATAGAAGCAAGGAGAGGGGGAATGTGATAGGGAGTTTCGGGAGATAAACCAGGAAAAGGGCTAACATTTGAAATGTAAATAAAGAAAATATCCAATAAAGAAAAAAATGTTGAAAAAGAAAAAATATATATATATATATATATATATATATATAAACACAGAGCTAAAGAGTAAATTCACCCACAAGACCTGTTGAGGAACTGGCACGGTTGTATAATTTGGAGATAAAGATATTTTGGATATTAAGTTATATTCAGGGAAGAGAATAAGATCCCACAAGAGAGACAGGTTTTAAAACAAAGATGTAGAGAAAGTTCTCACTTTGTATTATTTGTCAGTGAGTAGGAATATGCAACAGGCTTAGAAATCTAGAGAAAGGCTATGTACATCTCTGATTAAGAAGTAAGGCAAGATAGAACTCTGCTTAACATATACTAAAACTAATGTTTACACTCTTCTGTGTTTTATGTAATCCTCTATTTTCAGGCATTAATAATCAAGAATTTCAAGAATAAAAAAAAATTTCTGCTTTTAAATGAGTATAACAAATCTTCTGAAATGAATGCACCACCCACCAGAATTAAAAGCTGGGAAGCTTATGTGCAGTACAATCTGAAAAAGTCTATATAGATTCTGTACCTCAGGAAGATGACCTTAAAACTGGGCTGTGTAACAATCCTGATGAGACAAACAATATCTTGTCATTGTCATGGATTGATTTTACAAATACTTTCCAAAGTAAGCCCTTTGCCTGCATCCTTTCCTTACTATTTCATATATTACTTGTCAAAAATCAAGGTAAATTTATCCCAGACAGTAACCCAGCATTCCTTCATTGTGTATAAGCAGGGACACCAGCCAATGTCTTACGCACCAACCACCATTCTACCCCAAACCAGAACTCCCCAGGCCCAGCCCTTCTTTATTTTAAAGATGAGAGCTATTGAGCTCATTTAGGGTAGGTAGTATGGCATCTCTCCTGAACTCTTTGCTCTTGCACCCTTTGTTGCCAATTTGGCTCCCCTTCTAGTTTTCTTGACTTCTCAAATCACAGATAGTGAGCATGGCCATGTATAACTCATTTGCTTGATTTCAACTTTGACAGTTATTTGAACATAGTGAACAACTCACACTCGGTGATAAACAACAGCCTCAAGCAGTCAAAGGAAATAATCATAACTAATGAGGAAGCAAAGACAAAAAAGAATTAAGAAGATGCAATTAATTCAGAAGAAGAACTAGACGCTCTTGTGCCTATAGGACACTAATTAGTGGGCCATGCCTAGTTGTGGGAATCCTAGAAAAAGAGTCTGCGAAGAGGAAACATGCATAAACATATGAGAAGCAAATATTTTTTTTGCTTATTTCCATGTTTTTACTTTATTTTTATTAGTTATTTTATTTGTTTACATTTCAAATGTTGTCTCCCTTTCTAGTTTACCCTCTGTAAGCCTCCTATCCCATCACTCCTCCCCCAACCTCTATAAGTGTGCTCCCCCCCACTCACCCACTACCTCACTGCCCTAGTGCCCACTTATGCTTCCTCGGGTCCAAGGGTCTCTCCTATTGATGCCAGATAAGGCAGTTCTCTGCTATGTATGCAGCTGGAGCCATTGGTTCCATGTGTACTATTTGGTTGGTGGTTTAGTCCCTGGGAGATCTTGAGGGTCTGATTAGTTGATATTGTTGTTCTTCCTATGGGAATAATAGCCCCATCAGCTCCTTCAGTCTTTCCCCTAACTCTGCCCTTGAGTTCCCATGCTCACTCCAATGGTTGGCTGAGAGCATCTGTATCTGTATTGGTCCTACTCTGGCAGAGCCTCTCATGGAACTGCTATACCAGGCTCCTGTCAGCAAGTGCTTCTTGGTATCAGCCATATTGTCTAGGTTTGGTGTCTGCAGATGGGATGAATCCATAGGTGGGGAATTCTCTGGATGGCCTTTCCTTCTTTCTCTGCTGCACTCAATTCCTATATTTTCTTTAGACAGAAACAATGTTGAGTTAAAATTTTTGAGATGGGTGAGTTGCTCATCCCTCAACTGGATATTGTCTCTGCAGGTTCTATCTCCCCTGTGTTAGTCATCAGGGAAATGAAAATTCAAAAGACTCTGAGATTCTATCTCACACCTGTCAGAATGGCTCAGATTAAAAACTCAGGTGACAGCAAATGTTAGCAAAGAAAGATGTGGAGAATTAGTCACACTCTTCCATTGCTGGTGGGAATGAAAGATGGTACAACCACTCTGGAAAACAGTCTCACAGTTCATCAGAAAATTGGAAATAGTTCTACCTGAGGATCCAACTATAGCACTCCTGGGCACAAACCCAAAAGATACTCCAACATATAACAGGAAAAGTGCACCACTAGGTTTACAGCAGCCTTATTCATAATAGACAGAAGCTGGAAACAACCCACATTTCCCTCAACTGAGGAATGGACACAGAAAATGTGGTACATTTACACAATTGAGACTATGCAGCTATTAAAAACAGTGACTTTTTGAAATTTGCCAGCAAATTGATAGAACTAGAAAATATCATCCCAATCACAATAGAACACACATGCTATGTACTCACTGATAAGTGGATATTAGCCCCAAAGCTTAGAATATCCACAATACAACTCACAGACCGTATGAAGCTCAAGAGTAAAGAAGACTAAAGTATGGATGCTTCAGTCCTCCTTAGAAAGAGGAAAAAATATAATTATGGGAAGTAGCAGGAGAGAGGGATATTTGAGTGTGAGAAGAGGGGGAAGGATAAAAAGGGGGGTCAAGATCAGGAGTGGGAGGATTCAGGGGAGAAGTTCAGAGGATCAGGAAATTGAACAGAAGTATGAAGCTGTGGAGGATAAGGAACTGGGGCTAGCCACTAGAAATTCCCAGATGCCAGGGAACCAAGAGGTTCCCAGGACCCAACGGGGGTTACATTAGTCAAAAACCAAACACAGGATATATAGAACCTGTATTTTCCTTTTTGAAATTGCTTTTTATTTTTAAAAGTCCAGTCATTTTCCCTCTCCTGGTCTGTACTGCCACAGTCTCTTATCCCATGAGGATGTCCCCATCCTATCAGGCTTCTCTATTCCCTGGGACCTCAAGTCTCTTGAGGGTTAGGCACATCCTCTCTCATTGAGACAAGACCAGGTAGTCCTCTGCTATATATGTTTTGGGGGCCTTGGACCAGCTCATGTATGCTGCCTGGTTGGTGGCTCAGTATCTGAGAGATCTCAAGGATCCGGATTAGTTGAGTTTGCTTGTCTACCTACAGGGTTGCCCTACTCCTTAGCTTTTTCTAGCCTTTGTCTAATACAACCATCATGGGTTCCCTGACTTCAGTTTAACCATTGGGTATAATTATCTGCATCTGCTTCAGTCAGCTACTTGTTGGGCCTCTCAGAGGACAGCCATGCTAGGCTCCTGTCTGTAGTATCAGCAATTGTGTCAGGCCTTGAGACCTCCCCTTGAGATGGATCCCAAGTTGAGTTGGTCACTGAACAGTCTTTCCCTCAATCTCTTCTCCATCCTTTCCCTGCAGTTCTTTTAGACAGGAAGAATTCTGTGTCATAGTTTTTGACTGTGGGATGGCAAACCCTTCCCTCCACTTGATGCCCTGTCTTTCTACTGTTGATTGATTCCACAAGTTCCCCTTCCCCAGTGTTGGGCATTTCATCTAAGGTTCCTCCCTTTGAGTCCTGAGAGTCTCTCACCTCCCCCTTTCTAGTATTTTCTACAGGGTCCTCACACCTCCCAAAATTGTCTATTTCCTTTCATTCTACTGGCCCTCAGGGCTCATAATTCTAAACCACTGCCATTTGTTAGGATTTGGTGAGAAATATTAGAAAATGACTTAGAATATCATAGTTGTTTAAGAATTAAATCCAATCCAATTTTTGAAGATTGCTAATAAAATCCTTAGAAGTAGCTATTTTCCATTGACACTTTAAGTTCCTACTAGATTGTTCATGTTAACTCTTAATGATCTAAGTTTGTCAAACTAGAAAAAAAAACAAAACAAAACACTACAACAAACCAACAGTCATCAACTGGTAAAATATGAATAAGCTGAATTAAGTGTCAGTGGCTTTTTTACATGTACTATGTTGATGTCAACTTTCAATTTTCAGTCATTATCAATAAAGCGAGAAACCATTATATTCAACCTGATTAATTAACTAGTACATAAAATAGGACTTCCATGCAGTGAAGAAAAATGTGTAATTGGAGGAAGCATTTTATTTACACAAGAACTGATTATTTCAGAACTGAATAAATATACTTCATTTGATGTGAGTTATAGAACAAGACACATGTAAGTTGGGACTAATATTCCTAACTAGAATACTTAACTACTTTTTAAAAAGGTTTCCTGTAACTCTGGGTGGCCTAGAATACACTAAGGAGTCAAAGATGACCTTGAGTTTTCCTGCTTCCAACCCTGATGTCTGAAATAACAGGCCTACCCCATCATGCTTGATTTATGCAGTGCTGAAGACCAAGCCCAGGATTTCATGCATGTTAGGCAAACACTCAAATCAACTGAGCTACATATTCAGCCTGTAGATTTAAATTTCTATAGATTAATTCTAATATGTCCTATGGATGGATATGAGTTGATTACATGAAATGTGATTTGGCTAAACATAACATTTTGTCACAAGGGACACTAGAAAACATATTCAAAGTTCTAGAAAAACCTTGTATGTTTTCAGTTTCACATCATAATGAATTATTGTGTAAAATTAAAAGAAATTGTTTTATAGATATTTTGAGAAGATTTCTCAGTTTCATTCCTTTAAAACTGCACTTTACCAGTTTTCACAAAGGAATTAGTCTAGGATAAGAGAAAAAGAAATGTAAGAGAAAACATAATTGAGGTAATAAACACATCTATGAAACACCTTATATATGTGTGTTAATTAATAAAAATGATTTTATGCTTGGTGATTATGTATTTATTAAAATAATAGTCTGAAGCCCTTAAATATACACAGTGTATGTCAAATATGACTCAATAGAAGGTAGATGGAGCATTCATAATCATCAAGTGTAGATTGTAGCTGAAAATCTCTTGGGGAAAATGCAAGAAGCAGGAGAATTTTGAGCAGATGGCTCAATAGTTAAAGTGCTTCCCGTAGATGTGACAAATTGAGTTCAGATCTTTAAAATCAGGATAAAATGGAATATCATACCACAAGTCTATAATCCCCACACTCCTAGAGGGAGACAGGGGGGACAGAAAGAAGCAGGAGGGTCCCAAGAGCTTTGAGCCAGTTAGTATGTCTTAAGCAATCACTCCAAGCTGTTCTATGACCTACCTATTTATGCTAGGGTTACACATGTCTATACTCATAGATACTATTTAAATGTATTCACATATACAGAGAGGGGGAGAGAGAAATAAAAAGAGAGAGAGAGACAGAAAGAGAAAGGATAAGTAGAGACAAAGGGAAGAAGAGACAATCAAATCTCTTCTCAATATTTCTTCTTAAACGCCACTTATCTTATTTTTCAAGGACTCTACCTTATGATCCCATTAAGCTCAATTATAGAGCATACCAACCAGATCTCTGGGCTCACTAGCCATTCTGTCTTAATTAACAATCTCCAGGTTTGGTGGAAAACCTTAGTTCAACAAGATGAGGTGGAGGGCAATTGAGAAAGATCTGTGACATTGAATTGTTTCTTCCACATATCTGTGCAGACATGAATACACACACATGCACACACAGGAAAATTAAAGAATTAAAGAAACAAATCATCACACATATCTTACCCAACTGTAAAACTTAATGTCTTTGAACTTTTAGGAGCTGAGTTGAATCAGGATTAAGAGAGGTGCTCAATGAGGATAGCTTAAATTTAAACAGTCACACTTGGTTCTGCAGCAAAGTGACCACAGTGAACAATTAAGTAGCATGTACTGCACAAACCTATAAGAAAGATGATGGAAGTCCTCACCACAAAGAATTATATTTTTAAAGAGATTGACATGTTAATTGTCATAATTTGATCACCATAAAATATAAATATGCATTTCATTTTAGAAGACTATGTTACTCTTTTACAAAAAGAACAAAGTTTTTGAGACTTAAAATTTAAAAACATTTTTTTAATTGGATATTTTATTTATTTACATTTCAAATGTCATCAACTTTCCTGGTTTTCCCTCCACAACCACCCTATGCCATCCCTCCTCCCCCTGCTTCTATGAGGGTGCTCCCTCACCTACCTACCAACTCCATATCACTGCCCAGGCATTCCCCTACACTGGGACATAGATCCTTCAGAGGTCTCATCTCCCACTGATGAAAACAGAAACATCAGAAACAGGTGTTAAAGAATTAGGAAAAAATAATTTCACTGAGTAGTAACATGCATTCCATAGGATTCTGTGTGGTCTTTTACAATGAAAAGAATTATGTTGATGACAGGAAAGATAACTCATTTGATTAACTATTACTTTGCAAGCATGAGGACTTCAGTTTAATCCATAGAATTCCTGGGAAAAGAACCAGATATGATGGAACAACTTGAAACTCCCACAGTTGATCCTTGGGGTTCACTGGCCAGCAGGCATAGCTAACTTGGAAAGTTTCAGGGCAGAGAGACTCTAAATGACCGTGTTTTGTTGTTATGATACAGGAATGAAACCTACCATCTTCATGCATATGCAGCTCCTATGTGTGACTGTCTTCTTATCTTCATAATGTTTATCACTAGAATTATCATGTTTTGTTATTTGTTATTATTGTCTATCTACTGGAACATATACCTGAAAAAACATCCTCCTTATTCAAAGCAATGACAAAGGTAACTAAAATAACCCCACATTTAGAGACCATCCTAGGAATTATTAGGAAGATTATAGAATAAAATGCAAAGGTTTGTCCAGCATCAGTTGGTGAACAGCTAAATAATTGTGATTTCATACAAAGGAAATCTCGACCTCAAATATCCACTAATCACCATAAAGATACTGTGTCATTGTTTACAAATACATATTTCCATAGTTGATAACATTCACATTAAACTCTATGTATTGTCTTATTTCAACTTTCTAAGAGTGAATTTTTAGTTATAAATTCATTTCTCAGAACAAGGGCTTAGGTTATTGTAGAATAGTTCTATACTGGAGATACAGTTTCTTGATCTAGTATGAAATCTGAAGTAAACATTTGGGATAAAAGCACACTCAACTCTGCATGTGCATCTGGAAGTTAGTGAAAGACCCCAACCCTCATTTATCCCCTCAATGACCCCTAGATAGCTTAGAGCTAACAATAGAAAAATAGGAATGAAAACTATGTGCCTGACTAAGCCCCACCTGACTACACAATAGTTCAGAGAAATGAATGACCCTGGCCTGGCCACTGGGCCAAGACACCCTGTTCCAGGAACTGGCTAACTGTAAAAACAGGTTTCACCACTACATTATGGCTTAACCATCTTATGATTAATTTAGAATAATTGCAAGAATGTTTTTGTAACTGCCTTATAACTACCTTATGATTGTCTTAGGACATTCAGTATTTTTCCATGACACATGTTTTTCACCTCAACCCCTTACTTCCTCAACCCCTTACTTCGCCCCCCTTGCTTTGTGTTTTTTCCCTTTAAATACTCCTGACATCAGTTGCTGGGGGTTGAGCTCCTCTGCCCCTGCATGTATTATGAGCTCGGCCCCATTGCACTGGTCCCAAATACACCTCATGTGATTGCAGCAAGATCGGTCTCTCATGAGTTCTTGGGGAGTCGCACTATCCTGAGGCTTGAGTGAGGGTCTCCCCACTTCGGGGGTCTTTCATTAGGAGGCAACATCAGGTACCTTTTTGCCACTGCTCTCTTCCTAAGTTTTCAGGACAGTGTTTCTCACTGAAATCTGAGCTTACCATTTTGTCAAGACTGGCTGTCCACAAAATACTGAGATCCAAGTATCCAATTTCTTAGAGTGCTGGAATTATACATATTCATAACCTTACCTAGAGTTTTTCACTAGAGTGCAAACTCAAGTCATACCATTGACTATACTTTACCAACTGCACCACTTCCCCAGCACCTGTTTTCTATTATTAGTTGTACAGAAATGAGAATTATTATATATAAACCTGGAAGCAGTTTCAGATACATTTTTAGACGTGAGGTTGATAATTTGATTGGTAAGCATTACATAGCATTTGACACATAATGCAATACTTCTCAGTGAAAGATTTGTGTTCATACCAGCTTTTTCACTCATGTCATTGAGCCATCCAATTATATGTCATAGAATCTTTGTGGATTTGTGGGGTTATTTTAGTTACCTTTGTCATTGCTTTGAATAAGGAGGGTGTTTTTTCAGGTATATGTTCCAGTAGATAGGCAATAATAATGAATAACAAAACATGATAATTCTAGTGACAAACATTATGAAGATAAGAAGGCAGTCACACATGCTACATATGCGTGAAGATGGTAGGTTTTATTACTGTATCATAACAACAAAACACGGTCAAAGTAGAACTTTGCTCTGTGCCTCTTCTAAGCAAGAAGTGAACTAATGTGTACTCAGTCTAGACAGGGGGCACCAATGATGGAAAAATCAAATCAAAACAAAAGACTAACAAAATGAGTCCCATAAATGTATCAACTCATTTAATGAACCCGTAAGTTTGTCAGAGTTCCTCACAGGAGAATGGGTAACTCAAGGAGATGTGCTTCACTGAAAAGTCCACTCATTGTGTGAGCTGACTAATGAAAGCTGCATGCTTGGATCATCATGGGTCCTAGTCAGTTGAAATGGAAGTCTCCTCTCCTTTACAGTTGTTCCTTCTTATGTAAGCTTGGAGCAGGATTTGAGAATCTGGCAAAGTTCTGGAACTACCGGAGCTTGTGAATTTCATTTAAATCCTCAGACTTGTATATTTTCTTAACTTCCGGAGTCCTATGAGCTTCCCTTCTCCCTCAAAAAAGACATTTTACATCGAAGGAAATAGTTACACAAGTCTTCTAATAGTACAGGTAGAAATAGACTCCCAACATGATGTTAATTTCATTTTTTCTCCTTTATTTGACAGGTTCATACATTATATAATTAATTTTTTCATTTGCATTCCTTATTCTCCAATGTTATCCGTCTTTCTGTCTCACTGAAATTGTTCATCCCAACAAGTCGTTTTTCACCTTCATGACTTTAATTAGAGTTTCTTGCTCAGGTGTTGGTGTGTCTTTACTGGAGCAATGTGAATTTGTCTTTAAATACACCACTGAGGAAAATGAAACCTTTCTTGTTAGCTATTCTATTGATGTGAAGAGATATCATGGCCAAGGCAATGCTTATAAAGGAAAAATATTTAGTTGGAGATTTATTTACAGTATCATAAATAGTAGGACTTTGGAATTGTATAGAAAGTCACAAATCTGACTCAAATTTTGATTTTTGAAAAATAGAGGACTTTAAAAAATAACTGCTCAGGATCAAAGGAGAGAGTATTTTAGGGAAGATCTCAGCTATTGTTGCTCCAAGGATTATAAAGGGAAAAGCAGCAAAGTTATAATTTGAAGTAGCCAAGTTAACCCATATCCTATCTGGGTGAAGGCAAGGGTTGATTTTGTAACAGACCGCCAGCAGTTGCCTCAGCCATCCATGTAAGCAAGCAAGCAAGCAAGCAAGTAAGCAAGTAAGCAAGTAAGCAAGTAAGCAAGTAAGCAAGCAAGCAAGCAAACAAGCAAACAAGCAAACAAGCAAGCAAGCAAACAAGCAAGCAAGCAGGAAGCAAGCATTTCATATAAGAGCAAATGTAGACTTTAGACTGTCTAATTTTGTGTCCCATTACTTCGTGAGAATAGCTGAGTCAGTGAAATGTTTTACAATACTCAGAAGTATTTATGAATAACCCAACTGTTGCAGGAAGTCATCCATCTTGGACTGGCTTACAGGGTCTATTCAAAATAGAAGTAACTTCCTCCTGGTTTAAGTAGCAGCTATAAAGAATTTTGCCTAACATAGTCCTCTAAACATAATGTTCACCATCATAAGGTTTAGTTTACTATCATCATAGTGAGCAGACATGGTGCTGGAGAAATAGTAGTGGCTTCTACCTTATTCCCAGGCAGCAGGAATAGAGAATAGGCCTGGCATGGGTTTTTGAAACCTCAAAGTCTACCATCAGTGATACACTTCCTCCAAAATTTACACATCCTAATCCTTCTAATCCTTTCAAACAGTTCTACTTTCTGTTGAATAAGTATCCAAGTACATGACCTTATGGGGCAAGGGCCATTCATAACCAAACCACCACGATATCTGTGACAGAACAACCACAAACTACAAATAGTTCCTTAGGGAGGCATGGGGTCCAAGGTGCCTAGTTTATCGGTGATGAAATATTGAGGGCATAGTCTGCTGATAACCAGTAGTGCCATGAGTTCATGAGGGAAGTGGTTAGGTCATACCCAAAATACCTAATTTTACTGTACATTTCTCTATCTCTTACGTTCTTTGAACTTCCTGGAAATGTTTTCTGAGTGATAATGGAAATAAGGTAGCTGCCTTATTTAGGATTCAGTCCTCCAACATTATTTATTCTCAGTACTTTATCCAGTTTGAGTGTCTATATTAACCATTGACTTTGTAGTAAGGAGCTGTTTTGAGCTATGCTGAGTGCAGTAATAATGTTGCTCAGCATAGTAGAAAATATGGCTCTCCAGTTGCTCACTGTGGACCTGTCTTGCTTTGGGATGGCTTTACCATAGCGTTGGCCATCTTATTTATTAATCAGCTGGTGTGTGCTATTCCTACTCATCTGTGACAGCTTCTCATATATTGAATCTAAAAAAACCTTCATTTGTCAATGTTTGATGCAAATATTGGTTTTTAGTTTTTAACAGGCACTTTAAATCATTTTACTGTTCTATAGAAAAGATTTCTCTCCAAATGTTTATATAGTCAAATCTGTTCATCGTTTACCTTGCAGTTACTATGATATGCAAAATTGCTTCAAAGTAACTATTGGGTGGGCTCTTTTGTTATTTACAGCCAAAATTTTCTTTGAGTGATAAAAGTTGTGTATTAATATCATTGATATACTATTTCAATATATTTTATCCTTAAAGTCTCTGCGCTTTTCATTATACCATAGCATATGAATAGGCTTGCACTTTTACTTGCAGCCTAGAATTTTAACTTTTTAAATGTGTCTTTTATGTGCTATAGCTAGCTAGAGTTTAGTCAATAACTTTTCCTTTTCTGCCCTGTCCCAACCTTTTCCTTTTTTTCTGGTACCTGCATACAATTAGGTTGTGTCAGTGTGTGTGCTTTTCTAGAAAGTTGTCCACATTTCTTTAGAACAATTTTGCCTGAAGCCTATCTTTCAGAGAAACATACATCTCTTCATTGGCTGCCTCTAATAAAATTGCATATGACCAACATCTCCACTGAGAGTGACTTTGGGGTACAAAGATCTTTAGGTGCTTTCCTGGGGGAAGGGGGTTGGGCTCTAGAATAGAGAGGCTTACTTTTCTTATTAACGTGTGCTACTCTCAGAACCTGATGTATCTTGTTAAGGCCACATGAAAAAGGAACACAGTCTTCTCTGCTCATTGCATTGTTATCCCAGACACCAGGCTCACTGAGACCTTTCAGCTGACAGGTATGAAGTACAATCTGGAGGATTTGTGTGTCTCTGACCAGCAGTGGATTATCTTGAAAGTCAATTACCTGCTCTTTCTTTGCAGGTAGATCTCACCTATGGATGTTACATAGATAGCTCCCCTGTCCACTTTTCCTTGGCACTAGGCATAATATGGTAGTGATGGAGGGATCACAGGGCAAGATCTAAGTAATTTTTCTGGTACTGTTATCAGGGTTGTGAGAATAAGAGCCTAGACTTTGGCAGACCAAATAAACCAGGCACTGCCACAAACCCTCCATGAGTCAATTACACAAAAAATAGTTAATGAAAAAGAAAGGAGATTTATTCAATGTGTTCCCATTGGAAAGATGAACACAGCACTCTGCTAAACTCCTGAGTTCGTCTTTAAAGCCCTGACATGAAATTTGTGTTGAAGGAGAAGGCAAGCAATTTAAAGAAATAAGTAGTCTGGGTCAGTCCATTGGAAGGTGTGGTCCCTCCCCACATTGTTGTCTCAATTCTTGTTTTCCTTTCAAGACCACTTACAGTTTGTCAGAACAGTGTGTATTTTCTTTCTAAGACCCACGCTCTTCCTCCTGTTGGCACCAGGCTTCACATTTACCCTTACACTAGTGTGAATTTTTTTGGGGAAATTCTAATATTTGGGGTCTGTTGTCACAATAGTTTGATAACCAAAAAGAGGGCCAAAGGTGTTTCTTTAGAATAGATACAATAGGAGAGATGGCTCAGTTGGGACCATGTTTGCCACTGACATTGAATCTACAGAACACTTGTAAAAATCAGATAGAGTAGAAAAAACATTTGTGGGCCAAGTGTTCCTTTGGAGAGATGGGAGACAGAGACAGGAGAATGCCCCAAAGCTCACAAGTCTCCCATCTCCCCATAGGAATATTTTGGAACATGGATAATCCAATAAAGAACAAAAGACTGCTGCAAAAAAGGTGGAAGGTGAGCACTGATCCCCAAGGCTGTCCTCTGACCTCCACACATCTGCTATGGCACATGTGTCTCTGCACATACACATTGAAGCTTGTATACATGCATACACACAATCCCCACACACACATTTAAAACATATAGGATGCCAGGATTTCATGCCAGGATTCTTTGAGTACTGTGCACAAATATTCTCTGCAGAAGACCACTGGGGGGGGGGGGGAATCAACTTTTCTTTTTCTTTCTGCCTATTCCTCATCAGCCATCCATTATGTATCTTTGATTGACAAGTTATCCAGTGGTAAAAGATAGTTCAGAAGTATTTCTATCCACTTCTATTAGTTTCTGGGGGCCTGTCAGTTGATCCCATTTGTTGATGGATGTCCTATGAATGCAGATCTTAATTGCCAACTACAGCATAGATGGAAGGTTTTTTCTCCAAACTCTATTACAGTAAATATAATTACTACCAGCAGGGAAGGTAGCTCCTTCATTGTGTCAGAACAGCAACCCTCTGTGTTCTTCCTCACAGCCATTATAAAAAGTATAAAAAACTATACTTTCTGAATGACCACATATTGAGAAATAAGTACCAAACCTTCCTCCAATGTAGACATCAACTGGCCTCTTTTAAAATCATTTTTTACTTTTAAATAATGGGCCCACCCTTTCTTCAAGATCTGTTTTCTGTTTTAGAAAGTATTATTAGTCTCCTTCACATTGAGAAGAACAAAACAATCAAAGTGCAGAATAAAGCTTGCTTCCCAGGGTTGAGGGAGGCCAAGGCAAGTACGGCTGTGGGAAGTTTAACTTCTTGCTGTGCCTTCTGAACAGATCCTGTTACAGTCCATCTCTCTTTTTTTTTTTTTTTTCTGTCTACTTCCTATTCTAAATAAGTAGCTTACAGAGGAATGCTCAGAGAATAAAATGGAGACAATAATTACATTTTAAAATGAATTTTAATTTTATTTTTGTGTCTCTATTTGTACATTTAAAAATGTGTTTTGGCGGCCACCAGGGGTCCATAGCCAAGGAGCACCAAGAGAAAGCAACCCTCCCAGGAGCATGTAGAAGCCTTGAGTGGGGCTAAGGTGAACATCACTGCTCACCAAGACCTGCCTAGAACCGGCAGAATATGGGCCTGAGGAAAACTCAAGGATAGGAAACCTCTGAACCTTCCTGTTTCCATCTGTGGGTGGAGACCTCGGCCTCGGTCACCAGGGGTCCATAGCCAAGGAGCGCCAGGAGAAGGCTACCCTCCCAGGAGCGTGGAAAACCTGTGAGTGGGGTTAGGGCGAGCAACACTGCCCACCAGGACCCGCCTGAAACCCTCGAGTCACAGGGACTGAGGTAAAGTTGGGGACAGGAACGTTTCAGTTTCCATCTGTGCCTGGGGACCTCAACCTGGGCCTCAGGGCTCCAGGGGAGAGCTGGTATCTCAGGAGTGCTGACACACCATTGAGCACAAGCAGGGCCACCACTTCTGTTCAAGCTCATTGGATCAAGAGTGACCCTTGCAGAGTCATCAGGACATAGGAGCCAAGGTACAGCTGGAGACAGGATCCTTCTGGTTTCTGTCTGCACCCCAGAGCTGACCCTGTGCCACGGCTCTCCAGGCCCAAGTACCTCTCATAGAGAGCTGGTCTTCAAGGAGTATTGACCCAGAGGCCTGCAGGAGGGACAAGCCACAGCCAGACACAGTAAGACCAGCTAACATCAGAATAAACATGATGGCAAAAGGCAAGGGTAAGAACATAAAGAACAGAAACCAAGGCTATTGGCATCATCAGAACCCAGCTCTCCCACCACAGCAAGCTCTGGATACCCCAACACACCAGAAAAGCAAGAATGAGATTTAAAATCATTTCTCATGTCGATGATAGAAGACTTTAAGAAAGAAACACCCTTAAAGAAATACAAGACAACAGAGAAAAACAACTAGAAGCCCTTAAAGAGGAAACACAGAACTCCATTAAAGAATTACAGGAAAACTCAATCAAATAGGCGGAATTACAGGAAAACACAATAAAACAGACAAAATAAATGCACAAAACTATCCAGGAGCTAAAAATAGAAATAGAAACATTAAATAAATCACGAAGGGAGACAACCCTGGAGTTAGAATTCCTAGGAAAGAGAGCAGGAGTCATTGATGTAAGCATCACAGAATACAAGAGATAGAAGAAAGAATCTCAGGAGCAGAAGACACCATAGATAACATCAACACAACAGTAAAAGAAAATGCAAAAAGCTTCTAACCCAAAACATCCATGAAATCCAGGACACAATGAGAAGACAGAACCTAAGGATAATAGGTATAGAATAGAGTGAAGATTCCCAACTTAAGGGACAAGTAAATATCTTCAACAAAATTATAGAAGAAAACATCCCTAACCTAAAGAAAGGAATGAACATAAATATACAAGAAGCTTACAGAACTCCAAACAGATTGGACCAGTAAAGAAATTCGTCCTGTCACATTATAGTAAAAACACCAAATACACAAAACAAGGAAAGAATATTAAGAGCAGTAAGGGAAAAAGGTCAAGTAACATATAAAGGCAGACCTATCACAACTTCTCACTAGAGACTATGAAAGCCAGAAGATCCTGGGCAGAACTCATACAGAACCTAAGACAACACAACTGACAACCCAGGCTGCTATACCCAGCAAAACTCTCAATTACCATAGATGGTGAAACCAAAATATCCTATGACAAAACCAAATTTACACAATATGTTTCCACAACCCAGCCCTTCAAAGGATAATGGATGGCAAACATCAACTCAAAGAGGGAAACTACACCCTAGAAAAAGCAAGAAAGTAATCTTTCAACAACTCAAAAGAGGATAGCCACATAAAAGTAAAATTAACATCGAAAAAAACAGGAACCAACAATCACTATTCCTTAATATCTCTTAACATCAATGGACTCAATTCCCCAATAAAAAGACATAGACTGACAGACTGGATCCATATAGAGGACCCAGCATTTTGCTACATTCAAGAAACACATCTCCATGATAAAGACAAACACTACCTCAGAGTAAAGGGCTAGAAAACAAGTTTCGAGGCAAATGGTCCCAAGAAACAGGCTGGAGTAGCCATTCTAATATCTGATAAAATCGACTTTCACCCAAAAGTCACCAAAAAAATAAGGAAGGACACTTCATACTCATCAAAGGAAAAATCTACCAAGAAGAATTCTCAATCTTGAACATCTATGCTTCAAATGCAAGAGCACCCACATTCATAAAAGAAACTTTACTAAAGCTCAAAGCACACATTGCGCCTCACACAATAATAGTAGGAGACTTCAACACCCCATTATCATCAAAGGACAGATCTTGGAAACACAAACTAAACAGAGACACAGTGAAACTAATAGATGTTATGAACCAAATGGATTTAACAGATATCTATAGAAAACTTCATCCTAAACCAAAAGGATATACCTTCTTCTCAGCACCTCATGGTATCTTCTCCAAAATTGAACATATAATTAGTCACAAAACAAACCTTCACAGATAGAAGAAGATTGAATTAATACCATGCCTCCTATCAGATCACTACAGATTAAGGCTGGTCTTCAATGGCCACAATAACAACAGAAAAACCACATACACATGGAAGCTAAACAATGCTCTACTTTATAATAACTTGGTCAAGGAAGAAATAAAGAAAGAAATTAAAGACTTCCTAGAATTTAATGAAAATGAAAATACAACATACCCAAACTTATGGGACACAAAAACC
>CM052711.1:79662564-79675287 GCA_028551405.1 Uromys caudimaculatus | reverse complement strand
GGATGGGTGGATGGGGGGGTGGGGTGGGAGGTGGAATTCCCTCCTAGAGGCAGGTTGGGAGGGGATTGGGGTATCCAAAGAGGAGACTCAGAAAAGGGGAAACATTGCAAATGTATATAAAGTATCAAAAATAAAAAAGGAGGAAAAAAATAAATAAATACAGATACATAACAAAAATGTAATTTATATTATACACACTATATATCTTATGTGTATAATATATAATGTGTGTGCATGCATGCTTAACCTTTTTCTCTATTTATCTTAGTTAGGGTTTCTATTACTGTGGAGAAATACTATAACTACAACGTTTATGAAGGAAAACATTTAATTGAGGCTGGCTTACAGATTATTTCATTTTCATTATATGGAGAAATACTATAACTACAACGTTTATAAAGGAAAACATTTAATTGAGGCTGGCTTACAGATTCTTTCATTTTCATTATCACAGGGGGCATGCAGCATGCAGGCAGACATGATAGAAAAACCATGATTTTTCCATATTCATCGGCTATACCAAAAAGAGAGACTGAATGTCTAGGACTGGCTTGGGCTTCTGAAACCTCAAAGTCCACACCCCAATGACATACTTTCTCCAGCAAGGCCACAGATACTACAACAAAGGCATATTTAAAATAATGCCTTTCCCCTAAGTCTATGGAGGCCATTTTCATTCAGATGACCACATTTGTCTAAATTCTTCAAGAAAGATGCTTTTGCCTTATTTATAATATTTCCAATTTGGTGGTTTTCCTTAATATATTTAGCACACAATACTAACCAGTTGAAAATTATTGTATATAATCAAAACTGCATACAAGTTAAGAGGAAAGAAAATAGATATGGATAGGTATGTATAGTTATACATATTGTGGAGAATGTGGTAGAGAACACGCACCTGTATAGTTCAGGCAAGTGAACCTACAGACCCAAAAACTGCTCTGTTGTCTGTGGCTGATATCATGTGCCCCAAGCCCAGGCATCACTAGCAAAGAGTCAGGGAGGATGTCATTCTACAAATTCCCTCTGTGTTATGGTGAACACTAAGCCAATGCTAGCACAGACTTCCTAAGTTAGCTAAGACTCCAGGTAGGTACAGACTGCAATGTATTGAGGCCATTTACAAATAGCTCCTGCCTGGGATATGGCACTCCTAGAAAAAGCTGTATTGAAACACCCGAATATTATCTTTAGACTATGTTACCCTTGATAAAGTAACTGGAACTATGTTTCTTCAGCCTCATTCCAAAATTAGGGGAGAATTGTATAGGATTCTTAAATCTCTATTTCCAGATTATTTCTGTTGCATGTGTTTCCTACTTGCAAGTTGTGGTCAAGCTATTAGTTCACATGCTATGAATTTTCCAATTTTTTTTTTTTTAATCTATCCATCAAAAGAGGATGGGGGAAAGTTTCTTTGCTCCCAATTTATAAAGCAGGAGGATAAATGTCAGTCAAACTGAAACATCATATCCATATTACTGTAAGAGACAGTGGATACATTCATAACTAAAGTGGGTTAGTGACATGGCCCAGTTGTTAAAATGAAAGCAATGCAAATATGAGGATGTGAGATCTCTAGGATACACAGAATAGCCTGGTACAGTTCATATGTGTGTAATCCTAATGCTGGAGGCAGAGACTGGAGAGTTGCTGGGGATTTCTAGCTATATAGTCTATAGTTCAGGATTCAAAGAGAGAGACCCTGTCTCATAAAAAATAAAGTAGAGAATACTCTAGGAAGCCATAAAGTGTCAAATTTTGGTCTCCATGCTCTCTCTGTCTGTCTATCAATTGTCTGTCTGTCTGTCTGTGCTAGATTTAAAAGGAAAGTGAAAAATGACACATCTTAGCTTTCATAGTACTTTTATATATTTAAAATAGAATGGAATTAAAAGAACTAACTATGCTATTAAAAATCCAGTGATTCATGTAGATAATGATTGAACTTCACACACTTAATTCTATAGAGTTTTTGGATTCTCTGTGATGATTTAATGTATCCTCAAGAGCAGCATGAATAGAACTACTGCATTTTGTTGCAGGACTTGTTGAGGGTACTTGTAGTCACTGTAGACAGCATGGATCATTTGGGTACTGGAGAGATGGCTCAACAGTTGTGAGAATGTACTCCTCTTTCATGGCGCCCTGGCTCCCACATCACTAACTCACAACTACATGTTAGTCCAGCTCGAGAAGATCTGAAGTATTTATTCAGCCTCTGTGAGCACCAACCACCACTTATGTTCACACGTTACACACAGACATATACATTTATCCATAATTAAAACTAAAATTTTGAAAACATAATTTTAACTTTACAGTTTAATGTTAAACAGGATACTGTGAAAAATTCAGAAAGTAATATCTGGTCAGTGCAAATAAACTTAGGTTAAGATTTGATGCTGAAGTTTGACCTTTCTCTGAGAAAAAGCTTGTACATCTGGAGTTTAGTGAGGAATTTGAGAATGGACAGAGATGAACATGTAGCATTTAGGAGAAGATGTAGTCATTATCAGTGGTAAAAATTTATTCCTAGAACAATTATGAATGGCTGGCATGTATTTAACAGTATAAATTACTTGGGAGTATTGTGACAGACTGAAAATGTGCAGAGGAAGAAACTAGCAGTATTGTTCTAACAGGCCTGAGGGGTCAATGGTTCTCTAATCCTTATATAGTACTGGTGGCAATACTCACACTTTCATGGTATATGTAGAGACTTTTGTATATTAAAATATCATGAAGCAATGCAGATGGTATTGTACCTATGGTCATTCCATGTACAGATTTCGTTGACTTATAAGAGTGAGCTAGTGAACTACTTTCTACAGAAATTATTTCAAATTTCGAATTTAAATCTTTAATTTTTCTTACTGACTCATATGCATCGAGTTTTTACATCATCAGGTATTTATTATATATTTAAATTTAATAGTCACTATTATTTTATTATCATAGGAAACCACCTTACTTAACACAATTTACAGGTTATTACCAACCATTTTTACTTCCTTTTATTAAATTTACAATCTGACAGGTTCTTGTGAATTTTTCCCCATTGTCATATTTTCCCATTGACTCATTTATCACTCTTTCATTCTATTTCACACCTTCCTTACTAGTAGTCTTTTTTCAGATTTCATTTCCTATCCAGGTGGTCAGAGCTGTTATGTGTTCATGATTTCAATGGCCATTGGTTTGTTTGTTGAGTATGTTTTGCTATGTAGCCAAGGCTGGTTTTGAATTTGTGGTACTTTGTATTGCTTAGGTTGAATTTTAATCTCTTCCTGGCCTGAAGATATGTGGAATGACAGCCTCTTATGAGACTGTGGTAATGAGAAAAACAATTGATATTCTACAGGGAACTTTGTTGCTAAGTAAAGATGGACAATAACTTGAATGTGTTAATTTAATTTTTTCTTTTAAACTTGTTATGGCTTTATCAGTATATGACTTCATTGAAATTGGAGAAGCATGTGCAATATGGATGTAAAATATGAACTAGAGGAAGTATTTGCAAATAGTTCATTATTTGATCCAGTTTAGTTTTATTTCTTATGTGTAGATGTGCATGTGTGAACGAAATTACATATGTATGTTTTTTAACTCTAAAGGCCAGAAGTTGACATCAGGTGTTTCTTTGACACTTTCCTCTTTATTTTCTGGGACAGGATTTCTCAATGAACCTGGATCTCAATGATATGGCTAGGCAAGCTAACTAGTAGGTCTGAGTGCCTATCTGCCTTCCCAGCACTAAGAATATGAATTTGCATGACTATACCCAGCAAAACTTTTACATAGTTAGGGAGAAATGCATACTAGGTCTTCTTCCTGGTGAGGCAAGCACTTTGCCTACTGATCCATCTCAACCCTTTCATTCCTTAGGTTCCAGGGCTATCCATTTGTCTGGCTATTGCTGTGCTGAAGAATAACGTAGACCTTTTTTTTTTTTCCCCACAAGCAACTGTGCAAACTTATTATGAGCCCAGTCCCTTTTGGGTTTGAAATATTTGACATTTCAATCCTCTGACAATGATTTTTTTCTAAATTTTCATGTAAGTTACATCATTCCCCTCAGAGAGTTAAGACAAAATATTTCAGAGTCTCAGCATACCTGGCTCAAGTTGTCATATCAGTGTGATGGCATAGTCTTCCATTCGAAGATCTTACAATATGGGATATATTTGGCTACTGCTAGGTTTGAATATGAATAGTGAATCCATGAAGACATGCAAAAATCTCTGCCCCTAGGATTGTGGTAGTGAACATACTCTGCTTTCTTAGAAGGTATAAGCATATGAGAAGTTTTTAGTTCAGTAAAGGTGCAACGCCAAAAGACGGTGGGTTCCATGCCTATGATTAGTTTGTTCTCATACCATTAAAACCATTCATTCCTTCATCAGAGGACATGTTAGACAGGACCACCTAATTCTGACCAGAGAACTCTAAAAACATAACCTAAATAAAGCTTTGTTTCTTCATAAATTTTCTGAGGTGTTTCATTATACAATGATGAAACATAGTAATGCTACCAACTAGGGAAAATGAAGTATGTGGGAAGACTAGAGGTAAAAACTGAGGCATAAAATATGTGATTATTCTATAAAAAATTAGAGTGAGAATACAGAGATGGAGAGCAGCATAAACATGCACATATGTAGCTGTGATGTCACAAAAGAAAAGAATGATATGATGAGGGAGTATTTGTTAACGATGTTGAATTATACAGTGCAGCTGCGATGAGCAAGAGAATGTTTACTGAACACTCACATTCTTAGGAGTTTGTGGATTATGATATTGTCACTACATTTCAAAGCCTAACAGTTAAGCCATCACTGCTGATTGATCCATGTCCACATGAAGCTTTAAATACAGATATTCTTCCATGTTGAGAAGATCCATATTCTAGACTCATTGTTCTTAACCTTCCCAATGCTAGGACCCTCATGTTATGGGACTCTACCCATAAATGATTTTATTGCTACTTCATATGTGTAATTTTGCTATTGTTATGAATTATAATATAGATATCGGAAATGAAGAATATCGGATATATAAGCCCTATGAGAATAGTGACTCACAGGTGGAGAACTACTTCTCTGTATAGTAGACATGACAGATAATTTAATAGGTGACATAACAAGAACATTGTAGCAAATTAGGCTGGGAAGCGTTAATATCAATTGTTACTCAAGTGAAGAAAATATATTTACAAGGAAATAATGTGTGTCTTAGTTGGGGTTTCCTTGCTGTGAAAAGATATTATGATCAAAGAATCTCTTATAAAGGAAAACATTTTCATGAGGTTCCATTTATCAATTCTTGATTGTAGAGCATGAACATTTGGAGTTCTGTTTAGGAAATTTCTCCTGTGCCAATGAGCTCAAAGTTTTTTCCCACTTTCTCTTCTATTAGATTCAGTACATCTAATTTTATGTTGAGGTCCTTGATCTACTGGGACTTGAGCTTTCTGCAAGGTGACAAACATGGGACAATTTTCACTTTTCTACATACAGACAGCCAATTAGACCAGCACCATTTATTGAAGATGCTTTCTTTTTTTCCATTGGTTATTTTTGGCTTCTTTGTCAAAGATTAAGTGTATATAAGGGTGTGGTTTTATTTCCGGGTCTTCAATTCTATTCCATTGATCAATGTGTCTGTCTCTGTACCAATACTATGTAGCTTTTATCATTATTGTTCTGTAGTAGAGCTTGAAGTCAGGGATGGTGATTCCCCAGCTAATCTTTTATTGTTAAGAATATTTTTTTACTCTTAAATTTAGTGTATCTGGTTTTATGTGGAGGTCCTTGATCCACTTGGACTTGAGCTTTGTACAGGGAGACTAGAAGGGATCAATTTGCATTCTTATACATGTTGACTGCCAGTTGAACCAGCACCACTTGTTGAAAATGCTGTCTTTTTCCACTGGATGGTTTTAGCTTCTTTGTCAAAGATCAAGAGACCATAGGTGTGTTGGTTTATTTACAGGTCTTAACATCTATCCCACTGATCTACCTGCATGTGTCTGTACCAATGCCATGTAGTTTTTATCACTATTGCTCTGTAATACAGATTGAGGTCAGGGATGGTGATTCCCCAAGAAGTTCTTTTATTGTTGAGAATAGTTTTTGCTATCTTGGGTTTTTTGTTATTCCAAATGAATTAGAGAAGTGCTATTTCTAACTCTGAAGAATTGATTTGGAAATTTGATGGGGATTGCACTGAATCTGTAGATTGCTTTTGGCAAGATGGTCAATTTTACTATATTAATCCTGCCAATCCATGAGCAAGGGAAATCTTTACATCTTCTGAGGCCTACTTTGATTTCTTTCTTCAGAGACTTGAAGTTCTTATTATACATATCTTTCACTTGCAGGATATTTTTTATTATGTGTGACTCTTGTGCAGTATATCATTTTCCTAATTTCTTTCTCATCCTTTTATCCTCTGAGTATAGGAAGGATTTGTTTGAGTTAATTTTATATCTGGCCACTTTGCTGAAGTTGTTTATCAGTTGGAGAAATTCTCTGGTAGAATTTCTGTGGTTACTTATGTATAGTGTCATATCATCTCCAAATAGTGAAACTTTATTCCTTCTTTGCCAATTTGTATCCCTTTAATCTCTTTTTGTGGTCTTATTCTTCTAGGTAGCACTTGGAGTACTATATTGAATAGATATGGGGAGAGTGGGCATCCTTGTCCTGTCCCTAATTTAAGTGGGATTGATTCAAGAATCTATCCATTTAATTTAATATTGGCTGACGGTTTGCAGTAAATTGTTTTTATTATGTTCAGGTATGGGCCTTGTATTCTTAATCTCTCCAAAACTTTTAACATGAAGGGATATTGTATTTTGTCAAATGTTTTTACTGTACCTAAGGACATGATCATGTGATATTTTTCTTTGAGTTTTTTTTTTTTTTTTTTTGTATAGTGGATTTCATTAATGGATTTTCACATATTGAACCAACCTTTCATCCCTGGGATGAAGCCTACTTGATCATGGTGAATGATGGTTTTGATATGTTTTTACATTCTCTTTGCAAGAATTTTATTGAGTATTTTTGCATCAATATTCATAAACAAGATTGATGTGAAGTTGCTGGGTCCTTGTGTGCTTTAGGTATCAGACTAATTGTGGCTTCATAGAATGAATTAGGTAGTGTTTCTTCTGTTTCTCTTTTATGGACTAGTTTGTGGAATATTGGTATTAGATATTTTTAAATGTCTGATACCGGTAAATATGTAAGGTAAAGGACGTAGTCAGTAAGACAAATCGGCAACCTAAGGATTGGGAAAAAAAAATCTTCACTAACTCTGCCTCCAATAGAGGGCTAATATCCAAAATATACAAAGAATGCAAGAAGCTAACCACAAAAAACAAAACAAAACAAAACAAAACAAAACAAAACAAAACAAAACAAAAAAACTCAACCAGAAAATGGGGTATAGAACTAAACAGAGAATTCACAACAGAGGAATCTTGAATGTCTGATAAGCACCTAAAGAAATGTTCAAAGACCTTAGTGATCAGAGAAATGCAAATCAAAATAACCCTGAGACCCTGAGACTCCACAAATCAGAATGGGTAAGATCAAAACCTCAGGTGACAACACATGTTGGTGAGGATGTGGAGAAAGAGGAACACTCCTTGATTGCTAATGAGATTGTAAACTTGTACAACTCCTCTGGAAATCAATCTGGAGGTTCCCCAGAATATTGGAAATAAATCTACCTGAAGACTCAGCAATACCACTTTTGGGAATATACCCAAAGATTTCCCACCAGGCCACAGTGGCAAGTGTTCCATTATGTTCAGAGTGGCCTAGCCTGGAGCTAGAAACAACCCAGATATCCCAAGGCAGAAGGATGGATACAGAAAATGTGTTTCATTTACACAATGGAATACTACTCAGTTTTTGAGAATGAGGACATCCCGACTTTTGCAGGCAAATAGATGGAACTAGAAAATATCATCCTGAGTGAGGTAACTCAGACCCAAAAGGACATGCATGGTATATACTCATCAATAAGTGGATATTAGGGGTAAAATAAAAGACAGAATACCCAAGATATAGTTGACAGAACTAAAAAAGGTCAACAAACTGAAGGACCCCCAGTGAGGTCGCCTAATTCCCACTTTGGAAGAAGAAGAAAGCAATCACAAGGGGGGAGGAATGGAGGGGCCTAGAAAGGAAAAGGGATAACAGGAGGGGATAAAGAGGGGAACATGATCTGGTAAATGGTGGGGGACGGACTGAGGCCTTGAGGGCTAGAAGAAAGAATGGAAACAGGTAACCTTGGGAGGTAGAATGTTGGGGGTACCCTTCATAATATACCAGAGACCTGGGAAGTTAGAGACTCTCAGGACTGAAATGGAGGGAGCTTAGATGAAATATCCTACAGAGGGGAAAGGGAACTTGTAGAGCTCATCTTCAGCAGAAAGCTAGGGCATCAAATGAGAGATGATGTTGCCATTCCACAGTCAAAACTCGGACCCATAATTTTTCCAGTCTGAAAGAACTGCAGGGATGGAAATGGAGAGGAGCTGGAGGAAAAGAAGATCCAATAACAGTCCCAAAGTGGGATCCAGCTCAAGAGGAGGTTCCTAGGCCTGACACTATTACTAAGGATATGGAACACTCACAAAAAGAGACCTATTATGACTGCACTTGGAAAGATCCAACAAGCAGCTGAAAAGAGTCAGATGCAGATATTTACACCCAAACAATGGACCGAAGCTGGTGACCCCTGTGGTTGAATCAGTGAAAAGCTAGAAAAAGCTGAGGAGGAGGGTGACCCTGTAGGAGTATCAGCAGGTCCAATTAACCTGGACACCCAAGATCTCTGAGACACTGGTCCACCAAACAGGCAGCATATACCACCTGATATGAGGCACCCAACTCATACACAGCAGAGGACTGCTGGGTCTGGATTCAGTCAGAGAAGATGCACCTTATCCTCAAGAGACTGGAGGCTCCAGGGAGTTTAGAGTTCTGGTGGGATGGGAGGTTGGGGGGTTGGGGACATTCTAGTGGTGACATGGGTCTGGGGAGGAGGTATGAGATGTAGAACAGTTGGAGGATGGACCGGGAGGGGAATAATATCTGGAGTGTAAAAAAAAAAAAAAAAAAAAAAGATTAAATAAAAAAAATATACATGAAAAAGAAAAAAAAAATAAAAGAAGGAAAATATTTAATTGTCGGTGGCTTATAGTTTCAGAAGCTTATTCCACTATCATCATAGTGAGGAACAAGGCAGAATCCAGCAATATATGGTGTTGGAGAATTCTACATCTTGATGCACAGGCAGCAAGTAGTTTCTTTTAATACAGGGCATAGTTTGTGCTTATAGAAGAGACATAAATGTCCTTCTCCATAGTGACACTTTCTCCAACAAGGTCATACCTATTCCAATAAGGCTACACTTCTTAGTAATGCCACTCCCCATGGGACAAGCACTCAAACACATGAGTTTACATGGGCTCTACTTATTCAAAATACTACATTGTGTCATGTATTTTAATTAATAGAGATGTTTTTCCTATTTCCTTTCTCCATACAAGATGAAGGGTTTCTGCTCCTAGTGGGAAAGGATATTCTCTTTGCCCTAGGAAAACAGGATACAGAGTTTCTCACTCTTTGGCACCTCCATAGGATCTCAGAGTTGTGAAGTAATATGCTCAATATTTACATTTTCCTATGGATTTAATTATTTCTTTGGTTTCCAAAGATGAACAATATGCATTTGATTTTCTTTAAATCAAAAGAATGTTTGACCTTTAGTTTTTCAGGCTATGAGTGTAAAGTAAATGAGTTAGCATTATCCTCAGTGCTATAGAGGAGAGGCTTTCTTGTTTATGTATCATCAGATGGGTCCTGAACTTCAGTGGCTTGTGGGCATGATTACAAGCTATGACTCAACTTTCATGACTTTCATTCTTACAGTTTTCTGCACTCTTTTTTGTAGACCCCATAATAGACTCTGAACGGATTCATGTAACTTATATATATGATAATTTGTCCTTTGTATAAGAAGAATGAAAAAGGATCTAATAGGAAGGTTGCTTTTCTTTCTCCCAAATCCAAGATGGCTTCATCATAAGATATTTAATTACTTAACTTGCAATCACTAAAACACATTTTGTTTGAAACAATGTGTTACAGAAAATATTAAAAAGAAGGAATACATGGCATGTTCCCGCACTAGCTCTCTCATCCCTGTAGGCCTGGCCGACTATGCACTGGTGAGCAATGACCAACATGCTTTTATCTCGTAGAGATCTGACTCATAGCTCCATAATGTCTCCATCCAGCCCACTAGGTTCCCACTGGTGGGTCGCTACCACACCAACCCAATGCTTCAATACCCCCATGGCTTCTGGTGCACATCAAGCAAACCAACACTTTGCTACTGTATCTTTCTCTCTTGATCCCAGACATGAAGGAAAATGCAACACAAATTTAGCTCAGAAATAGTAGTAACTCAAGCTCTGGATGCAACAACTAAAACCTAATCTTGTAAGCCTTATCAAAATTTAATTCCTCTGATGGTGAATCCTTCTGTATCCGTCATGATACCAGAAGACTGTAATAGCTATATCTTACCTATCTGCTGTCCCTGTTCCAAGAGGACCCTCTCTCTCTTTCTCCTCTCTTCCTCTCTCTGACACAGAAATCCCTCCTCATTGTCCAGTGATTTGTTCTTTTATTCATTAGGAAATTGGTTCACAAGTCACATGAGTATGTAACTCACCCCTTTTCTGAAGCCCCTCCCAGGAGGGCAGAATTAGCAGAATACAAACAGCTCCAGGCTTTTCCACAACAGCAATGTCTCATTATTTTCTAACATATTACATGCTAATTTTAAATTTAAAATAAATAATAGTAAATAAATCAATAAAACAATACTAAATATTTTTATAAAACTAAGATTGCAGCTGGTATCCAATGTGTTTTGTAAATGTAGTTTAAAAATAAAAAAGAAATAAAATTGTACTCATGATCACCAAAGGATACTCATGCTGGAATTGTGTCATTCTTGGTTAGAGATTCTTGTACACTGCTATTGACAGTCCCCAGTACAGGCTCTTGAGAAATGTCTCTAACACATTAAAAACAAGAATTTTATGAATTTAGAATCATTAAATTTTAGGGGATAGAGAAATGTCTCAGAAGTTAAGAACTCTGCTTATTCTTTCAGAGGAGCTATAAAGCAGCTAACAACCATATATAGATTTGGTACAGGGGACCTGGTGCTTTCTTCAGCGACTCTATAGACATTAAACACACACATGGTATACATACATACATACATACATACATATTCACATACATGCAGGCAAAAATTTAAAAATATACAATGATAAAATAGGACTTTAAAATTACTAAATTATGAAGAAATTAGTTATATTTATAGATTGTATTTCTAAATATATTCAGGTCCTGTCTTCACATGCATTCACATTCACTGTATCCATAAAATTGGATGAAAATTCTTAATATGTAATATAAACACAACTGAATTACTGCCATGTAAATAGCTTGGCATTTTTTAGTTGTTTAGTAGTTGTTGTTGTTTTTTTTTTAATATCAGCATTTTTTAACATATAGTTACTCTATCATCATCATCATTGTCACCACTGTCATCATTCTCTTTAAAATTAATATGGCACAAATCTGTATTCTTTTAAATGTATATAAAACTCATTTTGCTGTAGATGTTATTCATGAACTAAGCTACAGTATGCACACAGGCATAATTGTTATTCTTTTTAGAAGGCTATGTGTGATAAATGGCACCCAGAGGCATAGGAACTGTGTTGTGAATTGTGTAGAGGAAGGGATAGCAAGTTCTAGAAGGATTTGACTGGTAGCTTTCAAGGAGTCTATGTAGGTTTACTGAGCTAGACACAACTAATAATAAAGTAAGGGGAGAGGCAGTCCTGGGATTGGGTCCATAGTTAGGACTCTTCACCACCATGTTTTTCTGCCCCTCAAATTAAAAATTGTCATGAGAAATAAGTTTAGTCTTTCTAGTGTATACAGGTTTGAAAAGTGGAAAGTTTGTGAGATCAGTAATATCAGACAGAAGAGAATTCTATCTTCTTAGACCAAATGGCCACTTCATGGAAGCATCTCTAACAATTTACACTCAAGACATAACTTTTTTGTTTACTCACTAATTCCTTATTTGAGAACTGAACTGTGGAAATATTTTATTTTTCAAAACATTCTATCAAAGACATTTCATCAATTCTGAAATTATTTTTAACCATTAAAATTTGAAAAAATATAATACTCAATATACACATGAACAAAATACATTTTGATATCTGATTCAATCAAACTTTATGCAGTCATCGTAATTTATGCTTTAAAATAATGGAGTAAAGTAGAAATAAATTGTTTTAATCATTAAGAATATGAGTCTTAGGTTGAATTTCCCCCAAAAGTAGAAAATGATGAAGAATTTTTATGATTTGTCATGTAAAAACTGATCCTGAGTCTGGGGAGCTAACTAAGCGGATAAGGGTATTCCTTACAAAAGGATGAAGGTTTGAGTTTGAATACATTTATTTGCAAAGCATGATACACTTTCTCTAAAGGATAGAAAGACATTGTATGCCCTTTTCTATGCTCTTCTCTCTTTCTTCTTCTTCTTCTTCTTCTTCTTCTTCTTCTTCTTCTTCTTCTTCTTCTTCTTCTTCTTCTT
>CM052711.1:79647118-79662464 GCA_028551405.1 Uromys caudimaculatus | reverse complement strand
GATGTTTTGCAGTAGTGGATGCTTAAGTGGAGACATGATTTTTGGAAAAAGTATAAATATATCCCAGCAGACAGTGATCAATGTTCTGTCATTGGTTTGCCTTAGTGGACTTTATTGGGCTTCACTGATTCCGGTCTTTGCTGACAATGCTAGGGCATTGGTTCAACTTTCTTTCTTCTCTGATCTTTGCTTGTCATAACTTCAGAGAGAGAGAAAAATACCAAAGACCTTCTGGTAGAGTTCTGGTTGCTCCTTGATCCAGTTGGTGTAGCCTCCTAGTTTCTTCTGTATCAAGCTGCTGCTGCTTGTTTGTTTTTGGTGTTTTGCTAGTGGGCTGGACTGCAGACAACAAAGATTGGAATTGTCCCAAAGGAACTACTTCTAATCAGGTCCACATCCTCCTTTTCTTCTTATCCTTGTTCTCCTATACTTTTGGTCAGTGGATGATAAGAGAAGTTGAAGTATTTAAAAACCCTTATAAAAGAAGGTTTTGAAAATATAAACCAAAAATCTTACTTGTCTCAGGACATTTACCTATTACAACATATATAGGAATGTAGTTTGTAAATATTTGTCATAATAATGATTATTACTGTGAACAAGATAATTTATACAGCATGCATTCCTGGGAAATTATAATTGTCACTGTTTGCCCATGGTGGTACTGGTAGGAGTTAGGGAATCCACAAGCATAGTCAAGCCCTCTGGATTCAGAAAAGGTACTTAAAACCACTAAGTTGTGATATAATATAAGGCTTTTATATAGAAAATGAGAAATTCTCATATAAGAGTTGAGAATGAGAAATTAAATGTCAATGAATGGTGCACATATAATGAAATAGCAAAGGGAATTAAGAATGCCACAAAACATATGTTAGTGTTGGTAGGTTATAGTGATTTTTCTTCTTTTTTCCATGTTATGAATATATTTAATTATTTTATGTTTATATGAGAATATATTTTTAATATTTATGTCAAAATATGTATGCTTGAATGTGGATATACATATCCAGGTCTATGAACAAATTTTTATATTTGTTTATTCATATATATTTGTATGTATTTATGTACATATGTATCTATATGGAACTAGAGAGATGGCTTAATGACTAGTAGACTTTAGTATTCTTTCTGAGAATCAGAATTGAGTTGCAAATACTCACATCAAAGTGTCTGATAATTCCCTGTAAGTCTAGAATCCAAGGGTACCTGAACATAAGTGTGCATTCGTATACACTTACACATAAATAGAAACAACTATGTTTAGAAGAATATATGCAGGAAGAATTCTGTTAGATATTGAGAAAGTGTATATATTTATGAGATACATAATGATGTTATGATAAAGGAGTCTATGTATATCTAATATTTACAAGTATAGAGAATATGCTATGCATACAAATAGTGTAAGTCAAAGCACTTAGCATCTCTATTACATTGAGTATTATTGAGATGAAGGAGAGGCATAAAAATAATTCTCAAAGCCCTGAAAACTGGTGCTAGGAAGATACATCAGGAAAGAAAACACTTCCTCTACATGCATGAGGATCTGAGTTTGTTTTTCAGAAATCACTTTTTTTTTTTTTTTGAAGCTGAGTATGGTAAAAGTCACTAAAACAACAGAAACCAGCAGATTCCTGAAAACTCACCAGTCAGTAATCACGCAAACTTGGCATGTTACAGGCAAGTGAGAGAACCTGTCTCAAAACCCTAGGTAGATATGATCTAAAGAATGAAGGCTAAGGCCTCTCCATGCATGTGTATACACACCTACACACTTGTTTGTGTCAGCATGCATAAGAACATACATGCATTTATGTCTATAGGCACAGAAAGTTCAAAGTGGAGCCTGTGTTTTCAGTTGGGAAACTGTTCTGGGAGAAAAAAAAAGAGAGTAGACCACATGCTTCATGCTCTGAGGGCAACTGTGTTTCTAGGAGAAATTGATTGTGGCTCACAGGTAGGTATTCATACCGTCTAACATCATCAGAAAGCACTTCTTCCCTCTCTGCCTCTAGCATCCATCGATTTTCATCCTTCTTGAGTGGTTTTGGATTCCTCCCAGCACCTGCTCAGTCTCTGAGACCTACCTAGCCACACTTTGTCTCCGTTGTCTACACAGGCACAAATGAAGGGACTCCTCCAGGTGGAACTTTTTCAAAAAGCTGAAGCTAGGATCAAAGTACCAGAACCAGCAAAGGTGCAAGGCCTCCAGGTACATGCTTTCCCCTTTTGTTCTCTGGACTCACGCAGCATTTATTTTCTCAGTTTTCTTTTTATGAGACTACATGTTCCACCAAAGTTTCAAAATTTAATTATGGATTTCTGGAAATATTTTAATTTCACATGCCTCAGTGGATTCTCTTTGTTCTATATATTCATTATTTATTTTAGAAAATAGTATTATTTTGCCCAGTGTAAGTATACACTTCCTGCTAATTACCCTGACACTGTTCACTGAGGTGAGAGCCTGGGAAGAGGAAGAAGCACGAGTCCCTGCAGGTATATGGCTTTGGAACTACCCTGTGATTATTATTCGGTCACTGCAGACTGGGGCTTACCTACTGTGCAGTTTTGACATTTTTGGTATGTCATCTAGCCAATCTGAGTTGCGTTTCCATTTGTGCATATGACAAGGTGACAGTAACTTTGAGATGAGGGCAATTTTGCTAGGATAAATGAAAGGTATTGAGTGGAATAAATATAATAGGTAGTTACTATTACTGATAACAAGAATTTCCCCTTAAATTTTGTATAAATTTGACATTAAAACATAACCACTAAGAAAGTTCCAGATAGGAGCCAGATATGGTAGTATACATCTGTGATTCCAGCACTGAGGAGGGTGTAGTTAGAATATTGCTATGGGATTGAAGCCACTTTTAAATACCTAGCAAAATAGAGGAACAGTGGATAGGGAGATGGCTCTTACAGAGGGCTAACTTTGATGTCAGTTATCTTACAACAACCTGTCCAAATGATCTGGTGGCCTCTACTAGCCTTCAGAGATACCGTCATCCACAGGCACACACATAAGCTCAAGTGTGCATGCACTCGCACGCACACACACACACACACACACACACACACACACACACACACACACACACACAAACACGCAGAAAATTGGTGCCTGTATACACATGTAAGTACAAAAAATAACCACAAAAAGATAATGCGTACCAGATCATGCAGGCCTACATGAGACACTATTCTCCCCTCGACAAATATTCAAAAAAAATTAACAAAAGAAAAAAATGAATGAAGGAAAAACAAACAGGAAAGGAAGTAAGGGAAGAGGGACAAAGAGACAAGAGAAAAAAAATAAATCTGTTCTTGAGTAGAAGAAGAGGTGATGTTTCTCATACTCAGGGGAACCCACACACCCCTCCTTTGATTGATCTTCTGTTCAATGGAAGAGCAAGCCAAATTTATGAATACTGACCATTGCCATTCCTACCCTCTATAAACTTCAGTCTTATTCCCCTGCTAGCTGCTTTAGTCACATGCTAAAAGTCTCTTCCCATAGCTAGGATATCTCTTAATATGTGCCTTCACCTCTCTGTACATCTAACAACTTTCTATTCTTCCTTCTACACTTGCACTATCACAGGCTCCAAAAGGGTCATTTCTCATGATATCACCATACCCAAAATCCATGGATATTCTGTAATGCAATATTTTGATCATATTACTCTATCATATTCATTTATAACTGAATATTTTCATCATTTATCTCTTGACTTTCTTCTCTTTATTCCACCTTTATGAATTTCTACCAAAGCAGTTCCATTGATGACTTTTACCTGTTGTATTGCAATTGCTAGTTGATAGTCACGGACTAGTGGTGTTCAATTTGTACTGAATGAATGACAATGAGCATGTCACTGAATGAATAGATGAAACCTGTCTCATGTAAATAAATAAACCATGTCTATGGTGGTTTCCATATCTAAACATCTTGGCTTAATCTGGAATCTAAAGAAGAAATGACTAGAAAAGAATAGGTAGATGAGAGCATTTGAGCTGGATATCAATATACCAATCAAGACACAGAAGATGTCGTAAGGATAATGGTCACTGCACATGGCTGTCTAATATAAGCAGAATCCAAATGAGTCCAAACCTTCCTTTGCAATGTTCTTTCACCAGCTGTGTATTCTAATACTTACTTCAAGAGTCATCCTTACCCTTTTCTTTTCTTTTTAATATGCCTGGTCCATCAAGAAATCCACTTTTTCTGCTCTAGTAGTCCTTGAAATTGCATATTCTTCACAAACACGGAGACATCAGAGTCATGCTGAGTCAATGGCTGATACTTGCTCTAGGTCTTGTGCTCATGCCCTAACTGTAACTTACTCTTACCCTGTAGCAGGATTTAGCCTCCATTTATTGCATTACCACATTCCTCTTCTGTTCTCCATGGAATCAGAGTTGAGGTCAGGCCCACAAAAATGGTCAGCCTTATTTTGGCAGACTCCCACATTTTTCTCATACTCTGTCTGCCTTATTCTGCTCCTCCACACTATTCCACACATGTGGGAGACACACAAGTTCTCTTTCCTTAACCTGAGTCACATTTTCTTCCCTCAAACATACTTAAGGACTTTGATTTCTGATGTCTGATTTACTTGCAACTTGTCAAGGACACAGGATTGGATTCTTTTCCTTGTCTTACTCTGTTTTAACATCCCCTCCTCTGTTGAACACCTTCCTATTGTCAACCTTATAAAATGTCACTGTGTATTGAACTAATTTATCAACTTTACAGTTTATTGCTAGTTTTATGTACCTGGAATGTCACCTCCATGAGGCAGAGACTACTGCTTCCTTTACTGGCTGAAGTAGGACAATTGCCTATAATGTTCCTTCATAGTAAGCCCTTGAATAAGGTTTATTGAGTAGACAAATGAGTAGGAAGTGTTATTAGTTATCTTTAGCTAACAACTTTGAGGGACAGATAAAGAAAGTAAGATCCTTACCTAGAAATGTACCATGTGGAACTGCAGGGTAACTAAGTTGATAAATCACTTTATGTGCAAGCCTGAAGACCACAGGTCAATTCCCAGAACTTGCTAGGTACAACTGCATAATCAAAATAGCAGGAAAGTAGAGATAAATAGAGGTGTAAAATTTGATGGCCTCTCAGTGTATCTGAAACAGCAAGCTCTAGATAAAAGTGAGAGACCCTATCTTAGTAAAACAATATGAATGGTACCCTGCTGAAGGAATTGGCATATTAGAACTAATGAGGCCCTTAACCTCTTACTATGCCATTGCACGGTTTCCCTTACCTGTTTTTGTTTCAGGCGATTCGAGGTGAAACTGATTCACCTTGTTTCTTGTCTTCTGTAAGGACAATACATAGAAAATTTAAGCAGTATATTGAAAAAAAATCTAAGCAAAGCAAATATTCCAAGGAGAGATTGGAGCAGGTTGTCTAAAGGCAAGAGATCAATTAGCATTTTTAAAGAAATGTTCTTAGATTTTAAAGAATAAGTATCTATATCTATGAGATTAGTGGCATATTCACTGATTACATAACTCCTTTTCCACAACTCAATTACTGGTAAACCAGATTCCCATTTAGCTCATTACTTTCCATGATGCTACAGAGAAGCCCACAGCAAGAGGGAATTGTTAAACCACAATGCAGAAGATAAAATGAAACCAGGTCTTTATAGGATGCAGACTTTCTTTGTTTCTTTCTTTTTTTTCCTTTCTTTCTTTCTTTCTTTTTTTTTTTTTTTTTTGTTTTACTTTTACTGAAACTAGTGTTTTTTTCGGCACACAATAAATCCTGATTACATATTCTCCTCCCTTCATTCCCCCCAGTTTCTTCCCAACTCCCCTGTCAATTAGATTGATGTTATCTGTTTCTCATTAGAAAACTAACAGGTTTCTAAGGGATGATATTAAAATATAATACAATAGAATAAAATAAAAGAAAGTAAAAACTAATATGACAGAATTGGACAAACCAAACTGAAGAGCTGAAGAGAAGGCAGAAAAATCAGTGACCCGCCTTTGCACATTTAGGAATTCTATAACATACTAAACTGAAACTATAATATATACAGAGGACTTGATGCAGGCCTGTGCATGCTACCTCAATTTCCATGAGTTCTTCTGAGCTTTGCTCCTATTATTTTTCAGAACATTGTTTTCATTTTTTTTTTTTAAATATTGGATCTTTTCTTTATTTACATTTCACATTGTATTCCCTTTCACAGTATTATCCCCTCTCGGAAACCCCCTATTCCATCCCTCATCCACTTGCTTCTATGAGGGTGTTTCTCCAATCACCCTCCCACTCCCGCCTCCCTGCCCTCAAATTCCCCTACACTGGGGCATCTATCTAAGCTTCATAGGATTAAGGACCTCTCTACACATTGATGTCTGACAAGGCTATCCCCTTCTACATACATGGCTGGAGACATGGGTCCCTCCATGTGTACATCATGGTTGGTAGCTTAGTCCCTGGGAGCTCTGGGGAGTCTAGTTGGTTGATATTGCTGTTCTTCCTATGGGGTTGCAAGCCCCATAAGCTCCTTCAATCCTTTCTCTAACTCTTCCAGTGGGGAATCCACGTTCAGTCCAATAGTTGGCAGAAGCATTCGCCTCTGTATTTGTATGACTCTGGCAGAGCCTCTCAGGAAACAGCTATATCAGGCTCCTTTCAGAAAGCACTTCTTGGCATCCACAGAAGTGTCTGGGTTTGGTGACTATATATGGGATGTATTCCCAGGTGGGGCAATCTCTGGATGGCCTTCCCTCCAGTCTCTGCTCTAAACTTTGTCTCCATATTTGCTCCCTTGACTCTTTAGTTCCCTTCCTAAGAAGGACGGTCAACCCACACTTTCATCTTCATTCTTCTTGAGCTTCATGAGGTTGGTGAATTGTATCTTGGGTATTCGGAGCTTTTCGGCTGATATCCACTTATCAGTGAGTGCATACCATGTGTATTGTTTTGTAATTGGGGTAGCTCACGCAGGATGATATTTTCTAGTTCTATCCATTTGCCTAAGAATGTCATGAATTCATTGTTTTTAATAACTGAATAGTATTCCATCCAATAAATATACCACATTTTCTATATCCGTTCCTCTGTTGAAGGACTTCTGGGTTCTTTCCAGCTGCTGACTATTATAAATAAGGCTGCTATGAACATAGTAGAGCATGTGTCCTTCTTATATGTTGGAGAATATTTTGAGTATATGCCCAGGAGTGTTATAACTGGGTTCTCGGGTAATATTATGTACAGTTTTCTGAGGAACCGCCAGACTGATTTCCAAAGTAGTAGTACCAGCTTGCCATCAAACCAAAAATGGAGGAGTGTTTCTCTTTCTCCACATCCTTGTCAGCATCTGATTTCTTAATCTTAGCCATTTTGACTGCTGTGAGGTAGAATCTCAGTGTTCTTTTGATTTGCATTTCCCTGATGACTAAAGATGTTGAACATTTTTTTTTTTTTAGGTGTTTCTAGGCCCCTCAATATCCCTCAGTTGAAAATTTTTTGTTTAGTTCTGTACCCCATTTTTAATAGGGTTATTTGAATCTCTGGAGTTTAACTTCTTACGTTTTGTATATATTGGATATTAGCCCTCTATCAGGTGTAGGATTTGTAAAGATCATTTCCCAATCTGTTGGTTGCTGTTTTGTCCTATTGACAGTATTCTTTGCATTACAGAAACTTTGCAACTTCATGAGGTCCCATTTGTTGATTCTTGATCTTAGCACATAAGCCATTGTTGTTCTGTTCAGGAAATTTTCCTGTGTGTCCATGTGTTCCAGGATCTTCCCCAATTTCTCCTCTACAATTTTCAGTGTTTCTGGTTCTATGTGGACATCCCTGATATACTTGGACTTGAGCTCTGTACAAAGATATAAGTGTGGTTCAATTTGCATTCTTCTGCATGCTAACCTCCAGTTGCACCATCACCATTTGCTAAAAATGCTGTCTTTTTACCACTGGATGGTTTTAGCTCCTTTGTCAAATATCAAGTGACCATAAGTGTGTAGGTTTATTTCTTGGTCTTCAGTTCTACTCCATTGATCTTCCTGCCTTTCTCTGTACCAATACTGTACAGTTTTTGTCACTATTGCTCTGTAATACAGCTTGATGTTGGGGATGGTGATTCCCCAAGAAACTTTTTTATTGCTGAGAATAATTTTCACTGTCCTGGGTTTTTTATTATTCCAAATGAATTTGCAAATTGCTCCTTCTAACTCTATAAAGAATTGAGTTGGAATTTTGATGGGGATTGCATTGAATTTGTAGATTGCTTTTGGCAAGATGTCCATTTTTACTATATTAATTCTGCCAATCCATGAGCATGGGTAATCTTTCCATCTTCTGAGGTCTTCTTCAATTTCTTTCTTCAGAGTCTTGAAGCATTTGTCATACAGATCTTTTACTTCCTTGGGTTAGAGTCACACCAAGATACTTTATATTATTTGTGACTATTGTTAAATGTGTGGTTTTCCTAAAATTTTTCATTCCTTTTATCCTTTGAGTATAGAAGGCTGCTGGGTTTTTTGAGTCAATTTTATATCCAGCCACTTTTCTTAAGTTGTTTTTCAGCTGTAGGTATTTTTTGGTAGAATTATTGTGGTGATTAATATATACTATTATATCATCTGCAAATAGTGATACCTTGACATGTTCCTTTCCAATCAGTATCCGTTTGACCTCCTTTTGTTGTCTAATTGCTCTGGCTAGAACCTTGAGTACCATATTTAATCAATAGGGTGAGAGTGCACATCCTTGTCTTGTCCCTGATTTTAGTGGGATTGCTTCAAGTTTCTCTCTTTTTAGTTTGATATTGGTTATTGGTTTCCTGTATATTGCTTTTATTATGTTTCTGTATGGGTCTTGAATTTCTTATCTTTCCAAAACTTTTAACACGAAGTTGTTGTTGTATTATGTCAAAGGCTTTTTCAGCATCATGTAGGGATATATGTAGTAGATTACATTGATAGATTTCCACATATTGAACCATCCCTGCATCCCTGGGATGAAGTCTACTTGATCATGGTAGGTTGAGTCCATTGGTTTTAAGGCATACTAAATATCAATGACTGTTGCTTTTTTTTATTTTTGTTGTTTTAGGAGGAATAATGTTTATGTGGCTTTCTTCTTTTGGGTTTGTTGTGAGAAGATTAATTTCTTGCTTTTTCTTAAGAATAGATTCCATCCTTGTGTTGGAGTTTTCCTTCTATCATCCTTTGTAGGACTAGATTTATAAAATGATATTATTTAAATTTGTTTTTGTCATGGAATATCTTAGTTTCGCCATCTATGGTAATTGAGAGTTTTGCTGGGTATTTTAGCCTAGGATGGCATTTTTGTTCTCTTAGGATATTCATGACATCTGCCCAAGATCTTCTGGCTTTCAGAGTGTCCACTGGAAAATCTGGTGTAATTCTGATATGTCTGCCTTTATGTGTTACTTGATCTTTTTCCTTTATCGCTTTTAATATTTGTTCTTTGTTCTATGCATTTGTTGTTTTGATTATTATGTGATGGGAGAAATTTCTTTTATGGTCCAATCTATTTGGGGTAGTGTAGGCTTCTTGTTTGATTATGGACATCTCTTTTTTTATGGTAGGGAAATTTTCTTCTATAATTTTATTGAAAATGTTTTGTGGCTCTTTGATTTGAAAATTTTGGCTCTCTTCTATACCTATTATTCTTAGGTTTGATCTTTTCATTTTGTTCTAGATTTCTTGGATGTTTTGGATTAGGCACTTTTTGCAATTTGCATTTTCTTTGACTAATATGTCACTGTCTTCTGTGATGTCTTCTGTTGCTGTGATTCTCTCTTCTATCTCTTGTATTCTGTTGCTGATGCTTGCATCTATGACTCTTGACCTCTTTCCCAGGTTTTCCATACCCAAAGGTTGTCTCCTTTTGTGATTTCTTTATTGTTTCTATATTCATTTTTGTGTCCTGGATTGTTTTGTTCAATTCCTTCACTTGTTTGGTTGTGTTTTCCTATACTTTAAGGAATTTATCTGTTTCGTCTCTAAGGTCTTCTACCTGTTTACCTGTATTCTCTTGTACTTTTTAAAAGGAGTTATTTATGTCCTTAAAATTCTCCAACATGCTCATGAGATGAGTTTTAGATCAGAATCTTGCTTTTTAGGTTTGTTGGGGTATTCAGGGCTTGCTCTAGTGGGAGAACTGGGTTCTGCGGATTCCAAGTAGCTTATGTTCTGTTTGCCTCTCACACTATGTTTATCTCTGGTTTTACCTGGCCTTGCTATCTCTGACTGGAGCCTGTCCCTCCTGTGAGCCTGTGAGCCTTGGTGTGTCAGAACTCCTTTGGGTTTTGCTGTCTCTGGGTGTAATTGGAGTGAGGAGAGCTGGAACACAGGATCTTTTCCTGAACACAGATGCAAACTGGAAGGAATGTTTGTCTCAGGCTTAGGGGTAGTTTCCTGGGTCCTCTGGGCTCTGGGTTGGTCCTAGTTAGGTCAGTTGTTTGAGCAGTAGAGGTGTACTCACTTGTGAGCCTAGATGTGTCAGAACTCCTGGGGGTCAAGCTGTCTCTGGGTGTGATTGTGGTGGGGAGGGCTGGAGTACAGGATCTATTCTGTCCCTAGTTCAGATCTCTTATTAGTTTTTGAAACATCTTTATTTGACCTTTAATTCTCTTTCTTCTATATTTATCTCCCTGTTCCCTTCATGACTAGAGCCCTCTACCAAGTATGTTTTTCCATATTAGTTATCAGATCACATATATTTTACTCCATGCTTTTCTTTTACCTCTCGACTCTAGTGATGGCCACTTGTTACCTTCCTGATTTTTACAGTTACTGAAAGTATGTACTCACATCCAAAGATATGGAGCTAGAAGCCTCAGATGAGAGGAAACACTGTGATTTTTGTCTTTCATGGTCTGGGTTACCTCACACATTATATAATCTTTTCAAGTCTCTTCACTTGACTTTTAAGTTTCATGATTTTACTTTTCTTTAATACTCCAAGTATATGTAACACATTTTCATCATCTGTGTATTAGAATTTAAGTTGTTTCCATTTACTAGTGTGGCAAGGAAAAACAGATCAGAGGTTACTTCATCACATATTGTTGCTGAGACCTTTGCACACGTAACTAGAAATTGACATCACTGATGGAGAATTCCATGGAAAAATTTCCAACTTGATTCCAGGAACTTGAGGTCAAGAAGCTTCAGGTTACTTATTGTGGCTTCTGTTAAAACTGCCTCCTTGTTCAATGCCTCTGCCTTCAGCTACTGAGCAAGATACAATGATGTGCTTTTAAAAAGAGCCTTCCTCTAATGCTTGAAGCTACACTTAGGTCCTGAGTACCAGAGTATAGTCCTGGCCAAATAGATGGAAGACTTTCAGTTGACTAGATACTGTGTCTGAGTGGGCTTATCCGGAAGATCCCTCTAAACACTAGTAAAAAAAATAAAGTATCAATGAACCTATAGTATATCTAGATCATATGGTAGAAATATTTTTTTCCCTTTTTGTGAATTCACATAGTGAGTTTTCCATAATGGGAAACCCCACTTTCCAAAGTGTCTTTGTCTTCACTAGTTTGAAATCTCCCCAACGGTGTGTAAGGGCTCCCTTTTCTGCAGGCTCACTCCAGCATGTGTAGTCCATTATTGATTTGCCATCACAACTGGGAAAAGATAAAATCTGAAAGGTTTTCTATTTGTACTTCTCTAGTTTCTGGAGATCATCAATATGTTATGATATATTTCATTCTCATTTTTTTTTCCTTTGAGAGTTCATGCCCCAGGCCCTTTTGAAAGGTTCATTTACTTAATTGACTTTTTGATGTCTGTGTTCTTATAAATTCTGAATATTAATCCTCTGTCATATGTATAGCTGAGAGATATTCTCTCACATTCTGTGGACCATATATTGATTTGATTGTTTCTTAAAACATACAGAAACATTTTCATTTTATGCAGTCCTACTTGTCAATTGTTACTCTTGGTTCATAGACACAGGAAAGCCTATTCAGAAAGTTATTTTCTTCACCTATACCATTTAGTGTATGCCTAAGTTTTCTTCTAACAGTTTTAGTGTTTCACATTTCAGTCTTTGACATATTAGGGATTTAGTTTTTGAACAAAGTGATAGATATAAATATAAAATCATGCTTCTATATGTAGATATCCAATTTTCAAAGAAATATTTGTTGAAGATGCCTTCTTGTCTCTAGTATGTATGCTGTTGGTATCTGTGTCAAATAATGAATGACTGAAGTTATGTATAATCTTGTTTGGCTTTAATTTTGCTTCACTAGTCTACAACTCTGATTTTGTGCAAGTGCCATATTTTTATTATTACTATGGCTCTGTAATATTTCTTAGGATCTGGAATGTTAATCCCCCCATATTATAATCTTGACTCAGGTTTGTTTATGTTAAGCCCCAGGAACTTCATACACACAGAAAGGAGATCAAGGAGGATGACTTAGTCAGGGTTTCTATTCCTGCACAAACATCATGACCAAGAATCAAGTTGGTGAGGAAAGAGTTTATTTAGCCTATAATTCCACATTACTGTTCATCACCAAAGGAAGTCAGGACTGGAACTCAACCAGGTCAAGAAGCAGGGGCTGAGGCATAGACCATGAAGGGATGTTATTTACTGGCTTGCTTCTCCTGGTTTGCTCAGTTTGCTTACTTAGAGAACCAAAGACTACTAGCCCAGGGATGGAACCACTTACAATGGGCCCTCCCCCCTTATCTCAAATTGTGAAAATGCCCTACAACTGCATCTCATGGAGGCACTTCTTCACCTGACACTCCCTTCTCTGTAATAACTCTAGCTTGTGTCAAGTTGACACACAAAATCAGCCAGTACAATTACCCCTTGTTAACTTGACACACAAACACATCACTATTAAGCTTCAACACTTACTTTCTTATCCATCCCAAGATCTAAACAACTTTAAATGTCCTACAGTCTTTACATATTAAAAGGTCAATCCCTTTTAAATAACCAATATCTTTTAAAACTCAGTGTCTTTTAAAAACTCAAAGTCTCTTAACTGTGGGCTCCACTAAAATAGTTTCTTCCTTCAAGAGGGAAAAATATTAGGGCACAGTTACAATCAAAAGCAAAATCAAACTCCAATCATTCAACTTCTGGGATCCACTCATGATCTTCTAGGTTCCTCCAAGTGTCACTTCTCCAGCTCTGCACTTTGTAGCACACACCTTGTCTTCTAGGCTCCAGCTGCCTGTGCTCCACTGCTGGTCCTGTTTTTGGTGGTCATCTCATGGTATTGGTGTCTCCAAAACACTGCCGACTTCCACAGCTATTAGACTTCTCCAGTAGCCTCTCATAGGCTCTCTTCATGGTGCTCCTCAACTCCTTTGCATGACTCTTTCAATCCTGGGCCATCAATTGCAACTGAGGAGGTACCTTCACCAATGGCCTTCCATGGCTTCACAGTGCTGAGCCACAGCTGTTCTTCATGACCCCTTCAGGCCTTTAATACTAGTACCACCTGGGTGACTCTTACATAAGAGTCAACGTTATGTACCAAGTCCAGCTGCAGTACCAGGAACAACTTTGACTCTTGGGAACATAGCCTCCTTGTGTTCTCAGAAAACACTTCCATGAAGACTTCACCTCAATGATACTGATCTCTTTTTAATCACCACTAATTTCTTAGCACCAGTTAACCAGCATCAATAGTCCCAGTAATGCAAAGTTTTTGCTTTAGTAGTTCTTTTATCTTGCTAATCAGAGCTGATTCTTCAGGTACAGCTAAGCCAAACCACAAAATCTTCAAAATCAAAACAGCCACAGACTTGATAAGAGTCTTTAGTCTTCCTACTGAAATATCACAAGCCAGGCCTCCATCTTCTTCACTGTTGTCAACATTATCTTCCAAGATCCTACACAATATCCCACAGAGCTCTCAACATTGCAGTGAGTCTTCTAGCTCAAAGTTCCAAAGTCCGTCCACAGTTCTCTCCAAAACATGGTCAGGTTGCCACAGGAATACTCCACTCCTGGTACCAATTTTTCTTAGTCAGGGTTTCTATTCCTGCACAAATATCATGACCAAGAATGAAGTGGGGAGAAAAGGATACTTCCACATTGCTGTTCATCACTGTTTTAGTCAGAGTTCTCTAGAGTCACAGAACTTATAAGTAGTCTCTATATAGTAAGGGAATTTGTTAATGACTTACAGTCTGTAGTCAAACTCCCTAACAATGATCAGCAGTAGCTGTAAATGAAAACCCAAGGATCTAGCAGTCACTTAGTCCCACAAGGCTTGCAGGCGAAGAAGATTGAATCTTCCTCCTTTCAATGTCCTTATGTAGATCTCCAACAGCAGGTGTGGCCCAGATGAGAGGTGTATGTACCACCATACCTGAAATGTGTGTCTTCCAGACTCAAGATCTAGATCACAGGTGAGCCTTCTAATTCTGGATTGTAATTCACTCCAGATATAGTCAAGTTGACAATCACAAATAGCCACTAAAATCACCAAAGGAAGTCAGGACTGGAACTCAAGCAGGTCAGGAAGCAGGAGCTGATGTGATGCACAGGCCATAGAGGGGTATTACATATTGACTTGTTTCCCCTGGCTTGCTCAGTTTGCTTTCTTATAGAATCAAAGACTACCAGCCCAGGGATGGCACCACCCACATTTGGGCCCTCCCTTCTTGATTACCAGTTGAGCAATGCCATACAGCTGGATCCGATGGAGGCATTTCCTCACCTGAAGCTTCCTTCTCTGTGTTAACTCCAGCTTGTGTCATGTAGACACACAAAACTAGCCAGTACAGTGAATTATAGAAAGATTTCTAGTGGTCAACTAAAAGCAAATATTCCTTGGGAATTGTCATGCTGTTTCTGTCCATCAAAAATAATAATTTCCCTTATCTCTGACTAAAGAGAAATGGCTCTCCATTGACAAATACTTGTGGCAACTATCAGCATATCAAAGTCCAACCTAGCCTCCATGCTTCCTCAGTCCCTACTCAGAGGTGCTTGTTATGCACTGCAAAGTCTACCCTACCTATTGGTCATTCCTTCCTCCAGGATAGTCATTATTTTCATAATCCACATGATTTTTCTATTCTGCTCTCTCTCATATTCTCTTATCTGTCTCACAAATAGGCCTTGATGAATAAAAAAAAAAAGAAAAGAAAAAAAAAAAAAGGATGAGGACATTATTTCTCCAAGGTAAGGTGGACAAGAAGGTTTATTGTAGATATGAGGGAGTGCCCAACCAGAGGCATCTGGGCAAGGCTAGACTAAAGTAGGCCAGCAGACTGAACAGAGTCATGAGAGGAGGGTGGTGGAGAGTTGTCCCAGCCTGCGGGGGGGGGG
>CM052711.1:79632506-79647018 GCA_028551405.1 Uromys caudimaculatus | reverse complement strand
CCATTTGTCAGCAGGATATGTTACCAAGACAACTATCTATTGTCTTTTAGCTGCCTAACCACAGAAGGGTCACCTGATTTCAAGGAAAGAATTCATCTCTTAGGAAACAGAAACCTAAACAAAAACTTAGGCCCATAGCTACTTGAGGCCTATAGCTACTACAAAATGGCATTAGCTAAGCTAAGGAAAATTCTTACTTCTATTGGCTCCCAGCAGAGAGGAAGAGAGGAAGAGAAGAAAAGCCAAAAAGCCAAAACCTATGAGGCATGAATGAACCAGGGGATAAAGAGATCAAGACAGTAAGAGCCAAGAGGACATGTCTCAAAAATGGCTGGGTTATATAGGAATTAGAAAAACTGGGGGAAGGGAAATGCATCTAAGAGGCTGGAGACATTTGGGGTAGGGAGGGTTGTATTACAGGCCAGATCACTATGTAACAGATTCTTGTATATAGGAAGTAAGAGAGCCCAGAAGTAGGGGATTGGTCTGGCTCTGCCTGTAGTCAAATAATAAAATCTGTTTTTAAAGATATGGTTGCTCTAAGAAGAGCAAATCCTCACATATATCAGCCTTTATTGTGTAAACCTTGCTCCCAATTTTTTTTAATTTTTATTTTTTGATATTTTATTTACATTTCAAATGTTTCCTCCTTTCCAGGTCTCCACTTTGGTACCCCCCCTATCCCCTCCCTTCTCCCCCTGCCTCTTTGAGAGTATTCCCCCACCCACCCAGCCACCCACCCACTCCTAACTTCCCACCTTGGCATTCCCCTATACTGGGGCTTCTAACACCCTCAGGCCCAAGGGCCTCTCCTCCCCATGATGGTTGACAAGGCCCTCCTCTGCCACATATATGGTCCGAACCATGGGTTCTTCCATGTGTATTTTTTAGTTGGTGGTCCAGTCTCCAGGCCTTGCTCCCAAATTTAAAACTATTGGCAAAATAAAACTGGTGACAGCCAATTACTGTGAATAAAGATAGGTAGAATTTGACATACCCAGCTAGGGGCTGGGGGACACAGGTTGAGAAGGACAAGAGAAGAGAGAAGGATTGATCAAGAGAGAAGATTAAGAAAACAGGATGTCTCAATGAATCATGATAGACCAGCAGCACATTTCAGAATGAATTGCCATCTAGAATACCAGGCTGCTGGAGCAGAAATAACCCAGAGAATTAACAAACAGCAAGTATTTGGTGAACAGCACTGGAGTAGTACCCAGATCAGTGTTAGAAATTAAGATTAGAGATAATCCCCCAGGAATTGTGCAGAGTGTAATAACATAGTTTAAGTGTCAGTTATTTGAAGCTAGACCAGATTAAGCTTCACTGAAATTTTATACACCTAGAAGTTATAAAGACCTTGATTTACAGGCATAGATTAATAGGAAAGCCACATGCCCCTTTTCCAGAGGTAAAGGGAATAACTACATTTTAGCAAGTAAGAACTATCTCCTAAACCCCTGCGGCAAAGGTTTCTTTTGTCTAAATCCCAGGTTTTGGAAATATGAATGTCTATGAGGCCTAGCTGGCTATGAATAATCTACTCTTCTTTCCCTCTGCTCTGGAATCTTCAGGTGTCTCTGTGTGTCCTCTCTTTGTAATTTACAATAAAAATCTTTCACCTAAAGAAGTGGTCCTTTCCACGTTTTGTTACTGCACCTCCTCAAATATAGTCTTTTTTAAATACTTTATTTACATTTCAAATGTTTCTTTCTTCCAGGCCTCCCATTTGGAACCCTCAGGCAGAAGGGCCTCTCCTCCCCCTGATGGCTAACAAGGCCCACCTCTGCCACATATGTGGCCAGAGCATGGATCCCTCCATGTGTATTCTTTAGTTGGTGATACAGTCTCTGGAGCATCAGAGGTCAGGCCAGTTGACACTGTTCCTCCCTCCATGGGGCTGCAAACTTCCTCAGCTCTGTCAGTGGCTTCTCCAACTCCTCCATCTGGGACTTCACGCTCAGCCCAACAGTTGCTGTGAAGTGAATCTTTGGGATTCTGAACTTTTGGACTAATAGCCACTTTTCAGTGAGTACATACCATGTTCATTCTTTTGTGACTGAGTTACCTCACTCAGGATGTTATTTTCAAGTTCCATCCATTTGCCTGTGAATTTCATGAAGTCATTGTTTTTAATAGCTGAGTAGTATTCCATTGTGTAAATGTACCACATTTTCTGTATCCATTCCTATGTTGAGGCACGCCTGGCTTGTTTCCAGCTTCTGGCTATTATAAATATGGCTGCTATGAACATGTGTCTTTATTACATGTTGGAGCTCTTCTGGGCATATGCCCAGGAGTAGAATAGCTGGGTCCTCAGACAGTATTATGTTCATTGTTCTAGGGTCTGCCAAACTGATTTCCAGAGTGGTTGTATCAACTTGCAGTCCCACCAACAGTGAAGGAGTGTTCCTCTTTCTCCACATACTGGCCAGCATCTGCTGTCACCTGAGTTTTTGATCGTAGCCATTCTGACTGGTATGAGGTGGAGTCTCAGGAATGTTTTGATTTGCATTTCCCTGATAACTAAGGATGTTGAACATTTCTTTAGGTGCTTCTCTGCCATTCAATATTCCTCAGTTGAGAATACTCTGTTTAGCTCTGTTCCCCATTTTTTTGATAGGGTTATTTGGTTCTCTGGAGTCTAATTTCTTGAGTTCTTTGTATATATTGGATATTAGCCCTCTATCAGACATAGCATTGGTAAAAATCTTTTCCCAATCTATTGGTTGCCATTTTGTCCTATTTACAGGTCCTTTATCTTACAGAAGCTTTGTAATTTCATGAGGTCCCATTTGTTGATTCTTGATCTTATAGCATAAGCCACTGGTGTTCTGTTCATGAACTTTTCCCCTGTGTTCATGTGTTCAAGACTTTTCCCCACTTTTTCTTCAATTAGTTTCAGTGTATCTGGTTTTATGTGGAGGTCTTTGATCCACTTGGACTTGAGATTTGTGCAGGGAGATAGGAATGGATCAATTCACATTCTTCTACATGTAGACTGCCAGTTGAACCAGCACCATTTGTTGAAAATGCTGTCTTTTTTCCACTGAGTGGTTTTAGCTCCTTTGTCGAAAATCAAGTGACCATATGTGTGTGGGTTCATTTCTGGGTTTTCAACTCTATTTCATTGATCTACTTGCCTGTCACTGTACTAATACCATGCAGTTTTTAGCACTACTGCTGTGTAGTACAGCTTGAGGTCAGGGATACTGATTTCTCCAGAAGTTCTTTTATAGTTGAGAACAGTTTTTCTATCCTGGATTTTTTGTTATTCCAAATGAATTTGAGAATTGCTCTTTCTAAGTCTATAAAGAATTGAGTTGGAATTTTGATGGGGATAGCATTGAATCTGTAGATTGCTCTTGACAGGATGGCCATTTTTACAATATCAATCCCACCAATCCATGAGCATGGGAGATTATTCCATCTTCTGAGGTCTTCCTTGATTTCTTTCTTCAGATACTTGAAGTTCTTGTCATACATATCTTTCACTTGTTTGCTTAGAGTCACACCAAGATACTTTATATTGTTTGTGACAATTGTCCAGGGTGTCATTTCCCTAATTTCTTTCTCAATCTGTTTAACCTTCGAGTATAGTTTGAGTTAATTTTGTATCCAGCCACTTTGCTGAAGTTGTTTATCAGCGGTAGAAGTTCTCTGGTGGAGTTGTTCGGGTCACTTAAGTATACCATCATATCATCTGCAAATAGTGATATTTTGACTTTTTCCTTTCCAATTTGTATCCCTTTGACCTCCTTTTGTTGTCTAATTGCTCTAGCTAGAACTTCAAGAACTATATTGAATAGATAGGGAGAGAGTGGACAGGCTTATCTAGTATTTTTGCTTTGATATTCATAAGGAAAATTGGTCTGAAGTTTCTTTCTTTGTTGGGTCTTTGTGAGGTTTTGGTATCAGTGTGATTGTGGCCTCATAAAATGAATTGAATAGGGTTCCTTCTGTTTCTATTTTGTAGAAAAGATTGAAGAATATTGGTATCAGGTCTTCTTTGAAGGTCTGACAGAATTCTGCACTGAACCCATCTGGTCCTGGGATTTTTTTGGTTGGGAGACTTTTAATGACTGCTTCTATTTCTTTATGTATTATGGGATTGTTTAAATGGTTTATCTGATCCTGACTTAACTTTGGTACTTGTCCATTTCATCCAGATTTTCAAATTTTGTTGAATAGAGGCTTTTGTAGTAGGATCTGATGATTTTTTGAATTTCCTCTGAATCTGTTGTTATATCTCCCTTTTCATTTCTAACTTTGTTAGTCTGGATACTGTCTCTGTACTCTATGGTCAGTCTGGCTAAGGGTTTATCTATCTTGTTGATTTTCTCAAAGAACCAGGTCCTGGTTTTGTTGATTCTTTGTATAGTTCTTTTAGTTTCTACTTGGTTGATTTCAGTGCTTAATTTGATTATTTCTTGCCTTCTACTGAAATACAGTTTTAACTATCCAGGTTCTTACTTAATTCCATGTGAATTTTATAGTAGCCTTTTGTTTTTATGTAATGAGAATGAAAAGGCAAGGAGTTTGGAGTTAAATCTACAATATAAAGATTTCTCAACCCACACAATCCTTAACTATATTTCATTCATTTGTCCTTATACATACAGATAAGTTTAGTCTTCACCATATGTCAAGAAAACATCTCTTTGCAATAGATGGAGACCACTACAAAAAAAATCACTGTCAAAAAACACAGTTGTGTAGCAATTCAGAAAGATAAACTTATAATACATCTACTAAACTTAAGGCTAAGAAATCAATGTGGAGCAGCAAATGGAAACATTGTAGCATCCAGAGGAAAGGGGGAGTTTGCTTTGGCATTGTGTCTCCTTATAATATCTGAATCTACACCCATAAATTCTTACCAACATGACTGGGGCAACATGAGCTGAACATGTACAACAATAGACATATATATGTGGCCAGAAAAAGCCCAAGAAGCCTCAAACCTATGAGAAGAACCACAGGCATCTCAGAAATGCTGAGAATGGGAGAAAGCATCTTCCTCACAGTCGAGCACAATAATTTGTTATCCAATCCCCAACTTTCAGCCTAAAAATGTACATAAAAGTAACTTTGTATGAAACTAGTAGGTTGTCTTAGAATATATGTTAATATTAATGATAAAAGAGGCAACAAATTTGAAAGAAAAGTGAAGTATATGAGAGTTTTTAGCAAGGAAAGTTTAGGGAGAAATAATGCAATTATAATTATAATTATTATTATAACATTGTCTTCTTGTTTCTAGAAGATTCTCAGAGTTCAAAAGCTCTAGAAGAAATTCATTCAGGGAGAATATCAGTGTGGGACCAATAGGAATAAGGAGGAAGTAGTCATAAAAGATGAGGGCCTAGGATTACTATAAGATGTCTAACCCAGAACCCCCTAGCAGACTACTAGCTCTGGGGACCCTCAGATCCTAATGAAATCCATTTTCCAGTTCAGTAAAGTACATCACTTTTACTCTCTGTGTGTTGGTTGCTATCCTTTCTCGTCATCTCAATCTTCTGCCTTTCTTGTTTATACAACTCTGTGTTTAATCCATTAACAAACTCTGAGGTTCCCTTAGATAACCATGTACTCTAAGATCTATACAACACACCCAAGCTCATGACACATACACTCAAATACCTGAGCACCCACATATACTACCTTATTAATAAGCAGAAAAGCCATATCGATATGTTAAAAAGAGTCAACAGAGCACCATAAAAGTTTTCAGGTGGAAGAGATTTTACCCACAAACAATTAAGAAAGAAGCTAGAAGTAACTACTCTCTGTCTACCAGATTGCCATACAATATTTCATTTAAAGCCTCTTAATTATCCTTAAAAGGAAGGAATATGGTTATGTCTGTATAATTTCCCTCAAAATCAGTAATGGTTTGTACTCAACCTTATTTTTTTTCCTTTTGTTGTGACTGGGTCTCCTGAAGCCCTGACTGACATCATACTTATTATTTAGCTGAGAAGGTCTTCAGTTCTGGGATTATATACATATATTTCACTCAGTTTATGCAGCATTTGGTGTGAACACAAGAGGTTTGTTCATGATAGAAAGCAGATTGCCAACTTAGTCTCACATTTAGTCCTATATTTTCTGAATTCCAAATTAATTCTATAAAAATTCAGTTCCATATCATTTTTGTTACAATTTAATGGCATAGTACCTTGGTGGGTCTGTGTCAAGGTGTGTGGTAAAGAGATCACACCATGCAACAGATCTAACAAACAAAGAGGTTTATTGGGTATATGGGAGTACTGAAGTGTCATGTTGGAATTGGAATATCAAGGAGAGAGAGAGAGAGAGAGAGAGAGAGAGAGAGAGAGAGAGGGAGGGAGAGGGAGAGGGAGAGGGAGAGGGAGAGGGAGAGGGAGAGGGAGAGGGAGAGGAGGGGGAGGGGGGAGCAGAAACAGAAGGGATAGGAGAACATCTAGGAAGGAAGGGAACATTTAATTAATTAATGTTGACTGACTAGTACTGACATATCTTAGCTGCTGGTGCTGAGTCCCTGAGGGCAGGCTAAGGGAGCACATGATTTTTATCACTTTTCTCTGTGGTACTTATACTTGGAATGTTTGAACTATGTTGTTTACATCATGTAAGTACCAAATTTTATGTGGAGGTCTCCGATATTTTTCTTTATTCTTTCATGCTGGTTCCCAGGCCTCAGAATTGATGTCTAGGATATTGATATAAGATGTGTCTTTAACTACTATGCTCAATTCTAGTTAATTTTGGTTTCTGTGATTTAAAAAAAAAAGCTAAAGAAAGAAATTGACCAAAAACAACTCATGGGAGCAAGGGTTTATTATATTTGGTTTACAATGTCGGGTCATAGTCCACAATTGCAGAGAAATTTTGGCAGTAACTTGAGACCATAGTTAAATCACATGTGCATAAATGCATTTATACATAGTAGTCAGCTATCATTCGCTACTAATGTACATTCCAGGCACAAAACTAAGATTCATGCCATTCACTTTGAGTTGGATCTGCCCATATCAATTAAAGCAATCAAAAACATCCTCCTATAGCTATGTATATGGTCTAAATAAAATTAGATAATATTTCACTGAAATTTTCTTACTGGATTTTTCTAAGTATCATCAGGTTAACAATTAAAACTGACTGTTACAATTTACTAATGAAGGAGTGAAAGAGACTAACTAGTTCTTTTAACTATTTTTGTTGCTCAAATGCTGGAGGTGGTTGAGTAGTTCTCAATGCATATGGAAAAAAAAATGTTTCTTTTTCCAAGTCTTGCCATACTCATTAAAACATGTTTTATTTTCCCACACAAATGTCTCTCAGGGATTGCCTTAGGAAAGACTATTAAGTTCTCCTCTGTACCAGAACTTCTTCCTTGTCCTCTCAATCATTTTCTGAATAATGTTTCATCTACGTCTGCTGCTTATGACATCTCATTACTGAAGTTCTACATAAGTTTGTGCATGAAAATATGTCCATGGCTTACAGATCAAAGGGCCAACTCATTGTCCTTATGATCTCAATTGTGTAACAACTACATGAAGATTTTAACACATTGGTCAACAAATACATGAAGGGTCCATAGTGAGTCATAGATATATCTGAAATCAACAGAGAATGGTTTTTGGTACATAAAATAAAATATTTCTGACTTTGCTACTGCTTCCTTTGATAGTTTCACCTTAATTTCTATCATTCTACATTATTTTAAACATTTTAAAAAGATACTTAATGGGACTGCAGCAAGAAGTCAGTCAATAAGAACTCTTGCTCCACAAGCATGACAACTTAAGTTGGGATGTACAGCACTACCTTTGGTGTGACCTTGCATATACCTACAACCTTTGCTCTGTGATGGGTACAGACAGGAAACCTCTGGAGCTTGCTAGCTCTCAGATAACCTCCAGATTCAATGACAGACTTTTCTCAAGAAATAAGGTTGAAGACAGTAAAGTTGAACTGCTGATATTTTCATCTGACCTGCACACACAAACACACACAAACACATATGCAGAGAGAAGGGGGCAGAAGAATGGAGGGAGGGAAGAAGGGAGGAAGGGAGAGAGAGAGAGAGAGGAAGAGACAGAGTGGGGATACTGTCTTCAAGTTTAAATATATTATTTGATATATTTTATATATTTTAAATACTCTTTTATTGTTCAGAGAGTCACTGCCTTACTTGCTATGATTTTGGTATCTCTCTACTTTCCTTCAAACAGGCATCCTAAAACTGAGTCTTTGAGATCCATTTCAATGAGCTACAGGCATGTACAAGTCACACAGAAGGGAGTTCTGGGAACTACAACTCTGAGTAAGTCAAAATTGCATTTCTTTGAAACCCTGTGAAAAGCAACACATCCAGAACAGATCTACAATCCCACCACCTCTACCGTGAAATGATTGGTAATAGAGACAAGAGAATTACCTGGAAGATAGTAGGCTAGTTCTCTCCTGCCTCTACAGTGTAGAAGAAGGAGATGACTCTTAAAAGTTGCCCTCTCATCTACACATATATCCTGTGTGGCACTGTGTGCCCCATCCCATCAGGGTCTGTCCCACATTCTACTATGTCTAGAACTGAGACATCTTCTTAGTGGATCTGAGAAAATGAAGTCAGAATGTTTAGTTTCTGAGAAAGGAAACACAAGATTAAAAGGGTCTAGCAGCTCCAAGCATGATAAACATGGAGCTGATATGGCTTGCCATTTACCCCCCCCCCCCAATCTCCCTTAATATATCCCAGATTGCATTCCTAAAGCTAGCCATGAAGGTCTATTCCTTTTTTCAGTTACTTTGTTATGTTTGACCCATTCATAAGACTGATCACCATGGTCCAACCAACAGAAAGCCATGGTCCAGCAGTCAGAATCCATTATTTTGACTAACCTCATTAATATATCTAATCAAAACTTACCAACACATCCTAACTCATTTCCAAACAGATGCCCCCCTTATTTTCCTCTGAATGTTAACACTTGATTAGGATTCATCCAACTTCCCTCTTTACCTTGCTTAATAAAGAATTTCTTTGTATTTGGTTTGTGCTCGGGAATTTTTGTTTGGGTGTGGTCTGTTCTCAGTCTATATCTAGAGAGGAACACCTTGCTTATGTTGGTCTCTTCAAGCGAATCATAGGCAAGTCTCACTTTTACTTCCAGTCCCTACTTCAGAAGAAATCTCATTTTCCCTCTCAAAGACAAAGAGTCCAATAACCACAATGACAAAATGAATAGTCAGATCTTAGTTCTAGAGAGAAAGGAAGCAGGAGTTCACGCCTCAGAAAAAGCAGCAGTCTTAGTTCAGCAGGTGTGGGGCATATATTCTCCTATCTCATATCTTTCCTCCTTTTTGCCTTCTGCAGGGCATATATCTCTGGAAAGGAACATGCTTTTCGCAGAGATATGTTTTACTGACAATTCAGACTGGTATAGGTAGGTACATAAATTCAAGTATGTACAGGGGTTGATTACTGTTGAAGATGAAAATTGTACCAGAGAAAAGGGGATTAGTAATATGTGCATGTATCTCTATCCAAGGGAACCTTGAAACTGTTTTAAGGTTACCTAACTAGTTCTGTCCTCCACCACCAATTATTCTTCATGTCTTCTTTTGGGCAGTCTGTTGATCATACTCTTGGGGAGTTAACACTGTCTGATAATGAAAGAGGCAGGTGTCAATGCCAGAGAAAAATATTTGCCAGCTACTGTCTTCAAGACTGAGAATAGTTCCGGTTTTTCCTAAGTTTCCTGTTACGATGATATAATACCCTGAAAAAGGCAACATAATGGAGTATGTATTTATTGTAAGGCTTATGATTTAAGGAAACTGTTCCATCATGGTGAAAAGTCATAGAAGAGAAGTCATGGAAGTCAGGAAGCAGAGACAGAATAGCAAATGGGTAGAGGTATATAAACCCCAATGATTCACTTCCCACAGGAAGGTTCCAGCTGCTGAAGTTTCTCCAACTTTTGCAAACAGCACCACAAGCTGTTCAAACCCATATCTATAAAACTATGTTTTACATAAAAGCAACAACAGTATGTCAGATAAGCCCAGACTGATTAATGCAAGGAGAAACATCTGCCTTTCTAGAGCCTCTCAAAGGATGGCAACTCATCTCTGCAACTCTGGGATCCAAGAATGTTAGAGTGTTTGATGTCCAGAGAGTCAAGAGAAGGAACTGATATGCCCTGAGTGACTGTGTCTGTGATCAACTGCTAGGGGAATAATAAGAAATTCAGAGGCTGATGACAAGTGTCCAGGAACAGTTCATTTTTGATACAGTAAGGCTGAGTTCTGAGACAGCAATTGTAGGGGATTATTGTGAAACTGTGCTTGAGAATTCTGGAGATGAGCTGAAGAGGCTCCTGGTGTGCACATCTGCTCTCAAGACTTTGGGAACCGAAATACAAGTGAATCAAATGTATTTCTTAGAGTAAACACCAGTGTTCTGTTGAGGGCCTGGAGGTAAAATTGTACATTTCTGCATCACAACATTGCTTCTTTTCCTTTCTCCTTGAACATTTGTACCATGGAACATAAAACTTGTAAAGCTGAAACTAAGTAGGAGTTTAACCAGCCTGGAGGAAAGCAGTGATTTCTCCCAATTGTCAATTCTCAGTTTTGGTAAAGTGAACTGTAATGTGGGATCCATGAAGTCCAATTTCAAGCATGACTATTTTTTCTAAATAATTTTAACATTCATTTCCTATGAATAAGATTTTGCCAGGCACATGATGACTAAAAATAAAGGTTAGTTATTAAAATCTTTGCAACTCTTGCTTACAAGTACACTGTTAAGTCTGTGAGTGGCTTTTGCCCTCAACCATAACATCTTTACATTTCCTCCCATATCCAGTGGGTTGAAAGAGACTATCTCAGATTCTTCTCCCGATAGGATGTTCAGATCTTTTAGACTTCTAGTAGATATATCCCAGTTTTGTCATTTTTTAAAGCATATGTTAACTTTGCTAATAAATTTTATTATGACATTTTTATATATCTGTATCAAATGCATTTTGTTCATGATAATCCTTCCCTGCCCACATTTGTATCCCTCTAACTCTCACTCTCACTCTGACATATCTGTATTCCCTTCATAATTAGTTACATTCTAATTTCTTGTCCTTTCTTTTTTCTATTTTTCTTTAAAACACTACATATTTCATTGGAGTTCCTTACAGGAATATTGGTGAAGGGTTATTTACAGAATCACAGACATCTTAACAGTGACTAAAAAGTTAAATAAAATGTCTCTCTTCTCTTCAACCAATAATTATGAATAAATAAATACTCAGGAAAAACAAGACTTGTGAGCTCTTCCTTTATCCAGGATGGGCAATTGATGGACTGGATTTATGTAGTCTTTTGCTGGTAATCACAGCTACTATTACTTCAAGAGCAAGATGGCCATTGTACTGGATAGTTTTGTGTAAAACCTGACATAGAGACATCTGGGAATAGATGATATCAACAACAACAGCAGCAGCAGCAGGAATAGGAGAAATAGCAGCAGCAACAGCAGGAGCAACAACAGCAGCAACACTGCCTACAAAAATCTGGGCTATTCACAAGCTTTCGTATACACATCATTGTCTTAATTAGTAATTCATATGAGAGGGCTCAGTCCACTGTGCTTGAGGTCATTCCTGGGCTAGTAGTTCTGGTTTCTATAAGAAATAAGCTAATTAAACTATGAACAAGCCAGAAAGAAGCATTCATCCATGGCTTTTGTATCAGCTTCTACCTCCAGGTACCATCCCTGCTTGAATTCCTGTCCTGAACTTTCTTCCGTGATCAACTATGATGTTGAAGAGTAAGCTAAATAAATCTTTCCCTCCACAACTTGCTTTTGGTCTTGTTGTTTCATCATAGTGTTAGTAACCCTAATTGGACAGCCATATCACATCTGACAGATGTGGTTACAAAACATTCCCTCCTACTGTTCTTAAACTCTGTCTGCCCCAGTATTCTAAATTTAAGTTCAGTGAGGGCATATTAATGCCTTAGAAATTCTACTGTCTGCAATGCCATATTTTAAAACAGAAAAAATGGGGTTATATGATGCTTTTATCTCAAAGTCTATGATAGTCAAATGGTTTCCGGAGACAAATACATCACATCTCTCAGAATGGTTCATGAAGATATATATTCAGCCATAGGCAATGTGTGTTACAGTGACTTAGGTTATCAGGTTGACTCTTTGTGTTCATTTTTTACTTTGCTTAATATGCAGACAGGCACACATGCACACACACACACACACACACACACACACACACACACACACACACACACATAAACACACACACTCACAACTACTGGAAGTTCCACATACTCCCTGTCCCTATTCCTGGGTTATAGGAAGGTGCATACACTCGAATGATAAACTGTTTTACCTGGTATTCTATATTATTTCTCTAGTCTTTGTGCTGTGTCCAATTTGATTTATCTGTGAGTATATTGCTGCTTATTTCAAAATGTGGCACCAGGGGCTGGTAAGTGCTCAATTGGTAGGGTGCTGGCTGCTCAAATGTGAGAGCTAAACTCAATGCCCAACACCACATGAAATCTGGTCATGCACTGAATACCAGTAATCCCAGTTTTGGAGATGAAAAAACAAGATGATTTGTAGGGCACACTTGCCAATCAGATCAGTGAAGTGTGCATGCTCTATGTTCAGAGAAATGAGAGAAAAAATAAGGTGGAAACTGGTTGAGGAAACATATGACTTCAACCTCTGGCCTCCACATGAGTTCATATGCAAATGTGTTTACACATAAGTGTACATGTGCACATAAATACCAGCATATTCAGAAACAATACAAGATGCAGGTCTAGGGTGATGACATGTGAAAAAGGTGAGATATAGACAATCACAAGCTGGCTACCCACATGGACACTCGTACCTGGAACCACTACAATATGAAAGTGTGGGGTAGATTGATCTGAAAGAATGAAAACAGTTGGAATATCATGAGGAGGGGTGGAACTGGATATGTGAGGAAGAAACGAATAGTCTGTTGTGAGTACCCTTCCCTGTCACTTGAGGACATGTTGAATCCCAGCCTATACTGCCACTGAGGGACATGTCTGGCTATGTTGCCATGCAGCAGCACAGGTCTGTTGATTTATCTGGCCCATGTTACCACAAAAGGTCAGGAAGATGTCTCTTATCTGGATTGCCACCTGGAACTATTGAAGTCCAAAGTCGGTGAAGATCTGGCCCTACTCCTCACCAGCTGTGGCACTTTGGATATCTATTCCCATCTTTCTCTGGCTGCAGCTGGCCCTGTGCCTCACCTGGACAACACAGTAGTACAGTCACTGGGCATGAACTTGGGAATACAGGGCCCACTACTTGTTTGCCATGAGGTGGTATGGGCTGGGGAAAATGTCCTTCCCTTCTTCCCTTTGCCATTTGTGGCAGTAGAGAAAGCTGTCTCAAGGGTCAGGAAAACAAGAGAGCTGTCTCTACCCTCAAATGCTGCAGCACTCATGAGAGCAGATCCCACACCTTGACTGGCCATCACAACAGAGCTTGCTCTAGTGGTGTGGGTGTGGGTGAACCAGCCTTGAGGGCATGAGAGTGGGAGAGTTGACCCTGATACTTGTTAACTGTAACATGGGGGCTATAGCACTAGCTAGGGCAGTGCAGGAGAGCTTGCCTTGGTGTGTATGTGGGACAGTTGGTAGTCTGAAAAACTCAGCTTCCACCCAGGCCAAGATCTAGGGCTTTGATTTGGCTGATCCCATCATCTGCTTAATCTATGAATTGCTGGAGCATGTCAAAGAACTAGTACTTCAGATCCAAACCTACATGACCTCCATGACACAAGGCAACAACATGGTGTCTAAGAATCCAGTACTGATGACATATCAGAAGCCAGAAGCCCGGAATGAGACCAATAACTCATTGCAATAAACACTTTCAAGTAAAAATGTGTGGACAAAAGTGTATACTGTTTGGTATACTACAGCTTCCAGGACAAGGTACTTTTTATGTTTTTATTATTATTATTATTATTATTATTATTATTATTATTATTACTTTTATCTTCTTTTAATGGGGGAAGTTACAAGGACAGAGGGTAGATATAAAGGGTTGGCAAGCATACATGATGTGAAAATCACAAAGAATCCATATAATTTTAAAGATGCACGTCTAGGACAATGGACAATTAAACTTTATCTGTGATTTCATAGTGTCTATATGAGTCAAGATAAAACTGCATGTTTTAACGTATGCCTACTGATTTACACACATTCTAGGTTCTTCAGATGAAGAGCTCTGCAGGGAAAGCCAAGGACTCCTGCTATCTGACCTATGAGAAGGATGTGCGTGATCACCATTGCCTGTGGAAAACTGGCCTTGCTTCTTTCATCCTTTTCTGTTCCCTGGGGCAACTGAGCAAAACTCTCTAAAATAATAATAATAAAAAGAAAGAGAGAGAGAGAGAGAGAGAGAGAGAGAGAGAGAGAGAGAGAGAGAGAGGAGAGAGAGAGA
>CM052711.1:79581078-79626033 GCA_028551405.1 Uromys caudimaculatus | reverse complement strand
TAACCGCTGGACTGAGAGTGAGGTACCAGATGGAGGGTTTGGAGAAAGGTCTGAAGGAGCGGAGGGAATTGGTAGCCCCATGGAGGGAGCAAGAGCATCAATGGGCCTGACCCTCCCCCCTTGTCGTCCTGGAGTTCAGACCACCAACCAAAGAATACACATCTATTGACCCATGGTTTGGACTACATATGTGGCAGAAGAATCACCTCGATGGCCATCAGGGAGAAAGGAGAGGACTTTGGGCCTGAGGGTGATAGAGGCCCCAGTAAAGGGGAATGTCAAGGTGGGAATATGGGAATGGGTGGGCGGGTAGGTGGGAGGAGGAATTCCCTCACAGAGGCGGGGAGGGGGAGGGGATAGGGGGTTTCCAAAGAGGAGACCCAGAAAAGGGGAAACATTGGAAATGTAAATAAAGTATCAAAAATAAATAAAATAAAATAAATATTAATGCAGAAAATAAATAAATAAAACCTAAATCTGCAATATGGTGCCAGCTTTCAGTCATTAACTGGCTATGAGATAGCTGGCCAATGACCTTGAAACACTTTCACAATGGGAGGGCATCATTTTGGTTTCAATGAGTTAATTGATGTACTCACATATTTCCCTTCTCAGCTTGTAATGCATATTTACACTTATATTGTGGCAACCATTATCAAGTTCATTCTCTGACAAGGAATATAGAAATGGAATGAAGTATGTTTTCCAACCTAAACACCAACAGAAGCAATGGTCATTCTTTTCAGAGACCTAGTATCTCTTGATAATGTGCTTCTGTACTAGAAGTTTATCTATTGAAGGTTTAAATTGTGTTGTGAATATTCTAGGGTTCATCTCGCAACCTTATTTTAATCCATTACAAAAGAGATTCTATAAGCATGCTATAAGGACTTTGGAAATAAACTACTTCAAAAACAATTGAAAATATTGTAGCAGACCCACAAAATCTGTGCACTAACAGAGATAAGGATCTGGGTGTGTTGCTCAATTGTGAGAGTGCTTGCTTAGCATGCACAAAGCCCTGAGTTAAATTTTCAGCACTATATAATTTGGCAAAGTAGTTTACTACTGTGATCCCAAAAAGTGAACAGTAAGATCAGAACTGTCAGAAAGTTAAGGTCATCTCCAGCTATATAAGTGGTTTCAAGGACAACCTAAGATACATGATAAATTGTTTCAAAAAGTGTTGTAAGTCTTTATATTTAGAAGTTATGTTTGGTGTGTTCATGAACTTTAGTCTCCTTTTCAATATACATGCTGTCTTAGTAGAAAACTCATCTCCACAGAAGTTATATATTTTACATCACTTTCTTTATCACAACTTCTTCTCTAAGTCATTCACTAAGGACTCTGATAGTTTTGATTGTGAGATTGACAAGCAGGAGAGAGGTTTTCATGAGGGAATGTCCCCATTTACTTGGCCTGTGAATATGTATATGAGTATTTTCTTAGTTTGGTTATTTGATGTGGGAAAACACATCATGAAAGTGAACCACAACATTTCATGGGCAAACATCAGAATGCATGAAGAGGAGAAAGCCGGCATGGCACAAGCATTCATCATCAATTTATTGCTCTCTGCAGTAGATGGTGGCTATGAGTTGACCAGTTGTTCTGAGATATTCCACCTTGACTCTTCCCTTCAGTGATGGATGCCAATCTGCAAGCCAAATAAGCCCTCTCTGCATTATGATACCTTCCGTCAGAGTACTTCATCCCTAAGCAAGAGAGGAGGCTAATACAAGAATGAATACAATTCATTTCTACCCACTAAGTATGTATCAAAATTCTATGACTTTTTTTTTCATCATTTTCATACACTAAAAATATTACAAGGATTTGGGTCGTTTTTAATGTTTCCACACTAAAGAAATAATAAAGATTTGTGGCATGTTTATCATCTTCTCACACTACATACATAAGAAGGGCCTGGAACATTTTAATTTTATCACTGAATTGAGTTCTTATTGAATTTCGCTAATATTTTGGGTATAAAGTAATGCCTAAAAATGTCTTTATCTCCCACTGCTTATGTGCTTTTCATATTTCTCACCTGTGTGGAGTGTTTGCCTCTACCTGCACCAGAAGGGCAAATAATAGTGGTGATAAAGGAAGCTTCTGTCTCCTTTTTATTTTCTAATGGGAGAATTTGAATGGCTTTTCATTAAAGCCAGGGGAAAGCTTTTAAGTTTGGCATACTGAATGTATTTATACATCTCCTGTGAATGTGAGTAAGGAGTGGATAGGAATGCCACCTCATGTGGTGCTGTGAGGATTACAAGACATAATATATGGAAAGTATTCAGAACAGTGCCTGGCTCCTACTAAATTCTTTGAAATGATGGATTTATAGGTTGCAGTGCAGGAGGAATCCAGCTGTTCATTCCTCTTCAAAATTGCAGCCGTAGCAGTTGCATTATAGACATAAAGCATTTGGAATGAAGCTTGGAATATAATGAGCTCAATACATGTAAGCTGCTATTATAGAGCAATATTGCAGAATTTCTTCCAAGACTAGATGTGAATATTTATACAAAGCTTTTTTTTTTTGAGTTTTCAAAATTGACATGTAAACATAGCATATATTCTTAGAGTAATGTTAGGTCTCAATGAACATATGTAATATGCATTCTTTTAATGTTTATTGTTTTAACTTATGTGTATATTTTGGTGCTACATTGAGTGCTATGATATGTGTGTGTTAGTTGTATATATTCAGAGACAAGTGTACACAAGAAGAGGTGCCTGTGTAGTGACTGCTGTGAGGGATCAAATGTGGGACCAGGCGAGATTTTGGGTTATCTGAAGGAGTAGCAAAGGCCTTTAACCACTCAGCTTTATCTCCAGTCTCATTTTCTATTCTTTAAATTGGATCATATAAACTTATTCCTAAAGTCTTTGTCATTTTGAAATGATGAGAGCATTTAAAATTCTCTTCCTAGTTTTTTCTAGAACATTGTCACTTCTAGCCTATACTATCTATAATGTTGGAGGATGCCTCTTTTGCCTAACCAGTTGTTACTGATACTAAATTATCTGCCATCCATCAGCTGCTAGCCTCGGGATATATACAACTCTTTGCTATTATAAATAGTGCTTTAAAAAAGTTTTACTGATCTTTTGAAGATGACTGTCACATCTAATCTTCAATCATATATGGAGGTAGTATATTTTCTAGTATTAATTCACTTACTTGCATGGAGTGAATCATATACTGAAATTAAGTGAAATGTCAGTTTTCAGTTATTTTCTTTATGCATTTTAAAACTCAGCATTGTAATAAAAATTGATATTAACTTTTCTTCTGATGACTTAGCTGAATTTGGGTAAAATATTGTGCCACCTTCACAAAAAGTAATAGAATCTCTTCCTTCTTTAAAAAAAAATATTAATCTGTTTTTGCAGTTCAGAATTTATCCCAATCAACCCTCTGACTGTTCTACATCACATACCTCCTCCCTGAGTCTCCAGGTGCATCTCCTCTCCCCCATTACCATCCCACCAGAACTGCCAACTCTCTGGGACCTTAAGTTTCTTGAAGGTTAGGTGCATCTTCTCTGACTGAGTCCAGACCTGGCAGTTCTCTGCTGTATATATGTCAGGGGCCCCATATTAACTGGTGTATGCTGCCTGGGTGGTGGGCCAGTGTCTAAGAGATCTTGAGCATCCAGGTTAGTTGAGACTGCAGGTCTTACAATAGGGTAGCACTCCTCCTCAGCTTCTTCCAGCTTTTTCCTAATTCAACCACAGGGGTCACCAGATTCTATCCATTGGTTGGGTGCAAATATCTGCATCTGACTCTTTTAACTGGTTGTTGGGTTTTTCAGAGGGCAGTCATGATAGGCCTCTTTTTGTGAGCACTCCACATCTGTAATAGTGCCAGGCATCCCCTTGAACTGGATCTCAATTTGGGCCGGACACTGGACCTCCTTTTCCTCAGGCACTTCTCCACTTTTGTCCCTGTAGTTCTTTCAGACAGGAACAAGTCTGGGTCAGTTTTTGACTGTGGGATGGCAACTCCATCCTTCCACTTGATGCCCTCTCTTTCTATTGGAGGTGGGCTCTACAAAGTCTCTCTCCCCCCTGTAGGGCATTTCATCTAATGTCCCTCCCTTTCAGCCATGAGAGTCTCTCACCTAGCAGGTCTCTGGTCCCCCCTACATCCTACCCCCATTCTTTCCATTCTTTCTGCTGACCCTCAATGATTCAGTCCTGTTCCTCCAAAGCCAATACCTGACGAAGTTCCCCTCTTTCTCCTCCCTGTCCCCTTTTCCACCCAGGTCTCTTCCTCCCTCCCTGGCCTTGTGATTGCTTTCTTCTCCTTCCCAAGTGAGATTGCAGCATCCTCACTTGAGATTTCAGTCTTGTTAAACTTTTTGAATTCTGCGGATTGTAAGCTGGATATTCTGTACTTTTTAGGTTAATATCCACTTACTAGTAAGTACATACCATGCATGTCCTTTTGGGTCTGAGTTACCTCACCCAGGATGATATTTTCTAGTTCCATCCATTTGATGTCCTCCTTAATAACTGATCTCTTCTTAAGGGTTGGTACCATGAAAGAAAACAACACACTGATAGGTTTCTTAGGAATTTGGTCAATCTACATGTTCATAAAGATTGCTGAACATGGCTCCTCAAATGCCTTTGTGTTTTGATTTAGGGTTTTTGACTTGTTTTCTTGATTCTTTCTTTAGTACATCTGACAACCTTCTGCAAACTTTTATTGTTTCTACTCACTCTAGCTATTGTAACCTAAATGCATTATGTTCTGTCTCTTTATCTCCTGAGTCTTCTCAAATCTCCTTTAGCCACAGCACATACCATTATTATTTATTGTTCTTCCACAGCCAGAATTCAGTGCCCTCTATTAGGTGTTTTCTTTCTGTATCTTGTTACCACAAACCTAGTCCAGATTAGGCCACATTAAAGCAGATAAATGTATGTTACAGAGCATTTTCACCCAGGCAGATTCACTAGTCACAAAGAATAGGGCCTAAGAATTCATGTACCCATGCCACTAAAGTAAGAGAATTTTATCATTGTTAAGATGGAGGTGATGACATGTTGACCAGGAACTAGGACTGTGCCTATGTATGGTCAAAAGCTAAGCTCTTTGGCAGGTACTTGAGCAGGTTGGCCATGTCAGAAATGCTGGTTGCATTAGCTGCAAGAAGGGAGGGAGTGGGCTTTTGGGACATTCCTTATTCAGAGTTTACTCAGTGCAGGTGTTGTTGAGGAAAGCAAGGTAGACAGGCTTTCCAAATACGTGGAAGGGTAAGCAGGGGTTCCATCCAAACAATCAGCACCAGAATTGAGAGGCTCAAAATGCATGTCTCTCTAATTCCTTGACATCTGATACATTGTTTGAGCTTCGGAAGGCACCTGCATAAATTTGGTAAACATATATACAAACATATACATACATACACACACACACACACACACACATATATATATACATATATACATACATATACATATATATAGTCACACACAAGCATATTAAACAAATTAAATTAACTTAAAATTTAATAATCCTACATGTTTCTGCATTGCCTTATCATACTCGCTCCTTTCTCTTCTTCTTTAACAGTGCTGAGATTAAAACACAGAACATTGTTTAAGTTCTCTATGCCAGAGCAGAATTTCTATCCAAACTTTTCTTGAGGCAGGGTCTTACTGTGGAGCTCAGGTTATGCATAAGCACTTTGAAGTTGTTTTTGCTAAAATGTAGTTCTCATTACTTGCATAACTGAAATCAGGATGAGATTCTCACAGCTTCTGCTCTTATTTTGTGCCCCCTTTACTTCACTATAGAGATAAATCCTTGTCTTTAGTTTTACCTATTTAGTAACCTTAGACTCCTGGAATAGCAGAATCACAGATGACAGACGCTCCACATGTATGTAAATGTGCACATTGGAGCAGACAGGAACATCCGTTGAGACAACAGGATATCTTAGCACAATGCAGAGGACCCATTCATTGACCAAGATGCTTAGTTATGCATATCTATCATGTGCTGCCTCAGTCCTTTCTCTGTGTATATCTAAAACCCATGTCAGTACAAAGATTATTGACTTCTAAGGATCATTAAGACTCTCAATTTTTTCCTCTTCACAATGTGGTTGTGGGGCAAGTGGACCATGCCAACAGACAGAAAAACTGATAAATTTGAGCCAGCCTAAACCTGGTAAAACCTCAGAATTGAAAATGGAAGGCATGAAGCAAGCTTCCTGACAAACCACCTGATCTGGAACACAAAATCATGACACCCTACTGAGAGACCATGACAACTGGTCACAGAGCATAAAAACCCATAATTCTCCTTGCAAATGAGGTATCTAGATAGGCCCTGAGTGTTTAGCCAATGGGCTTACTTTCCAGGGCATTCCTTTCCATAAAAGCTATTTAATCCTTGGTTCACCCTGAATACAATCTATGCATTCATATCTGCCATCAAATAAATCAGTTTGGATAAGCAAGGACCATCTTTTTCATCAAGGATTGCTATGGAGGGTCAGGGGGTGCTTTATAGTAAAGAGCCAGGTGTGGAAGGACTTCTATCTTCTAGCTCCTCCATACTCTCTCTTGGCACCCACTGAGAACCAAACTATATTCAATCCTTGTCCCAGCCTCAGCTATCCCTTTCCTGCCTGGCACATGGGGAAAATGAGGACCTGCAGTTGCCCGTTCCAATATCCTGTGGTCCCCAGAGACATTGTATACACAGGAGGCCTGGAATGTATGTGTATATATGTGCATGTATGTGCATGCATGCGGTAGCCAATGCTGAAAGTTCAGTGTTATTCCACAGGAGAGAACCTACCCTCTATTTTTTTTGCTATAATCTTAAATTTTCATTTGAACATCTACATGTACATTATGAGATCTAATGAAAAGTTATCAACAGGAAATAAAAAAAATCTCTGGGGCAACAGTATGTGGAACAGATGTGAAAACAAGAACACGAAGAGCTGGAGAGCAGCTCAGCAGTTAAGGGCAGAAAACCAGGATGTGGGCACTGAAATCTGGCCCTTGGAAAGGCAGGAAATGATAATGGAGTGTGTTATGACTAATGTAGATTTGAGAAGATTAGCAACCTATAAAAACAGAACACCAAAGGATTTCACTTACAATAACTGAAGTGATTTAAACAATAAAGATATTCAGAAGGTTGTCAGAGGTACTAAAGAGAGAACTAAGAAAAAGTCAAAAAGCATGAAGCAAACAAAACAAACAAACAAACAAACAAACAAACAAACAAAAAACAGCAGTAGCTTCTGTTCCTGAGTATTCCTGACCTCTTTTGGCCTCTACAGACCCTGGATATACATTCCGAAAATACAAGCAGGAAAATCACTATACACATCAAACATAAAAACAAAAAAAAACTGTAAAAATGATTCTTAAAATATTACATAAATTGATTAGTATTATTACACCGAAGAGGTAAATATATGGAACTCAGTAACAATCCATAATAAAAAAAAATATCAGAAATTTAATATATATCCTAAATGGTCTGCAATTTTTTCAGATCCTATTTTTAGTGATGGTTCTTAAACATTTTAACCTTTCTTGTAACTTACCACTTACCAGAAGTAGTGGAAAAGAATGAATACGTGGGAAGTGGACCCATTTAGAAAGGTTCTTTGGTGCAACTCCCATCTATGTTGTCTAGAAAACAGGAGTTCAGTCCACAGGTTAGCAGGCATCAGAAGCTCTATCCACTCACAAGCACCTTACAGATACCTCAGCAGTCCAGTTTGGTAAAGTCCGGTTAGCAACAGTGGTGACAATGACACAACCTAGTAGAGACAGTAAGGCCTCAGTCTCGGCTCAAGTCAGCAGGAGGGACAAGCAGGAACATCAGAAGTTCTCAGCTGTTCCTCTCTCAGTGAAACAAAGATCAACAAAGATGCGACAGACCCACAAGCTTTGCACAGCTAGCTAGCTAGCTGTACCAGCAAGCCAAGCTGTGTCCCTCACTCCGTGAAGCGTAATTCATACACTCCAAACATCATGTGTATTCCGAGTGCCTTGCCTCAGCATGGCTCTTGCCTAGTTACATGTCTTTTGCCAGCACAGGCCTTGCCTTTGCACATGCATCCAATTAGCCCGAGTCCTTCAAATTGACGACAAACTGCAGTACACTACTGGATGTTTTTTGGTGCATTTCTATCAATGACATCCTGACAAATGTAGCTCAACTACGCAATGTAAGGCAGACCAATACATGCGTGTTGTTACTTTCATGTGCTTGCTTTAGCAGAACATTGATTCTGCTTCAGTGAAATGTTCCTTCACAAGTCTGTCTTAGCTTTTCACTCCTGTATCCACTTTAACAAAACATTCTTTCACATCTTTGCCCAGCAAAACACCATCCGAATGACTTTACAAAGAATCCTTATGATTCCCACTTCAATGGTAAGGTAATACAATCAAATTATGAGAAAGAAAATCTAATGGTTTATGTGTTCAAAATAAAAATATTTTAATTCAACTTGGAACTGACTGCTTGCTAAGTTATTTCTTCCTACCCAAACATCTGCTGCTGTAATTGAAACCCTATCCATAACCAATAAAAACATTGAGAGTAGAATATCACTAACAGATAAGTTTTCCTAAAAACACAGATACAAAAAAGACATGTGCCGGATGAGCTGTAGAGTAAATATGATATAAAATAACCCCATGTTTTGTGTAGAAGAACAATGTAGTGAACCAAAGTAAGATTTCGATGATGTGCAAGATCATCTCTTGACTATTAGCGCAAGCTTAGGGGGAAGGACTATGCATTCCTCTTATAGGAATAATTTCTGCCTCAGTGGATACACACTCCATTCTAGGATGATACTTAACTTTGCAAAGTTATATAATAAATGATTTTACTTTTGATTCTTTGAGTCTAATGTACTTGGAAGTGAAGATCTTTGTTTCCCTCACAATTACTCACAACTTTTTAAATTCTTAAATGCAATATAGATGATATTTACTGTTTTCATACATATGCATATATATGTTTATGTATGTGTACATATGGGTATGAACATGCATATATGCATATCTTACTGAAAGACTTCTGAAAAGGCTTTGCTTCCAACAGGTCCTTCATATAATTTCTCTGTCTTGATTACTGTCTTTGGTTTGCTCTGTGAAAGTTGTTCTCATACCTGTTTTATTTCATGTTTAGTGCTAGGTATTCACACTCTTTTCATAATGAGCAGATTGGTTGGTTTGGGGATAGAGGTCGTATATAATTAACCTTCAGGAATTACAGTTATTGGTTAAAAGAATCTCAATACTATTCAAGTCTTGATGTGGAAAAGCATGAAAAAGAAACATCAGAGTAAGACTTTAAAGGGAAGGAGGAAAATGCGGAGATCATTACAAAGCACCATTCATTAGAGGTTTCAAAAACAAAAGCACAAAACAGCTTCTTAATTCTTTATTCTGGTGAGTCAGCTTCAGGTTTTTATTGCAGCCAAGCCATAATCCAACATGTCCTTCAGAAGGCACCATCAGAAATGATGTTTCTCTTCTTGGATAGTCTAACTGAAATGTACCTGTCAACCTTCATTTTTAGAATCTATTATCCCTGGCATAGAATTTTTGTGACATTTTCCTATATTCAGGAGATCAGGCCTTGCTATCCACTGTGCCAGAGTTCTCTAACTGCTGGCTTAGGAGATGATTTAGTTGAATGTTTGGTAACTTTATTAGGAAGTGTTTCAGGATTAGCAGTAAACCAGCTCTTTCCCAAGATTTGCTGTGCTATTCAATGTCTAGAATCCAGTTTGCTTTTCTATGTGAGAAACTATCTAATTGCACTCTCATTCTATGTTTCTCCTCCTCTTAAGAAGTAATTTGTTTTTGTGCAGAAACAACTATGAGAATGTCTTCTCCAAATATTCTTAGCATTTCAATTCCATACAAGAATCTCATTTTAGTCCTTTGCAACTTTTAAAAAAAAAAATTGCCAAACCCAGTGTTACAAATAGCATTTTTGGTAATACTTACTCCAATTTACAGTGTTGAAAATATTATCTATGCTGTACCATGCAGCCCGGCCACCTCCACTGAGTTCATTACTCTTAGTGGAGTCACTACCAGCATGTCTGATAGACTGCCCTCCAAAGTCACAGACAATGGACTGGCTGCCTGGGACAAAAGGCTCTGGACATAGCTGAGAATGAGATAACATAAGATGTGGACCCACCTATCACAGATCAAATGGACTCCAGATAAGTACACCTGCCTCTTCTTAAAATGAGATTTTCCTCTTGTTCTTGGAATTTCTTATCTTCCCCAATAACTAGACAATTTTAACTTCTGTACCTAGTCTATATTTATCTCTGCAGATTTTTACCTAGCTGACAAACTCCACTTAGAAATATCCTGAAGGCTTTAAGCAGTTGAGCTGAAAGCTGATGCTAACCAGTCCAGAAGATGTGATGGTTCTTTGTCTTTCAGGTGACTCACCTAATCAGATGCTTCTGATAAAGGTACTGCTGCCCAGCTTTTGATCAACATTTCAGCCTACCTGGGCTCCTTTGACAACATCCTAACATTAGCAGGAAGCAGGCACACAAGAAAAATTGTAGCATCCATGGTCAAACCTAACAGGCTGAGATGCTAAGACAAAAAGACTCACATATCAACAATAAAATTTATAGTGCTTAGGTCTCAATTCACCCCTTGGCCAGTAACTCAGATCCCAAAAAGAACTGACAAACCAAAGGTTTGATTCAGTTACAATTCACAGGAGGGATGAGAGTTCCCCTAAAAAACAAAAACCTTGAAAATTAAAAAGGTTCAATTTCCCAGGGAAGCAATTTAGGATAATGGGTTGTTAATTATTAATGGCTCTGTAAAATTGAGAGTTGACTCAATTCCTGGAATTTCCTCATGACCTCACCAAATATAGTAAAACTAACATAGCAGTCAATCAAAAACTGATCTAACTGGTACCCACAAATGAAAGTTTAGATTATTTAAGCCAAGTTAAAATTCTCCTCATTCTTTTTTCTTTTTCTTTTTCCTTTTTCTTTTTGATTAATCATTCCATTCATTTACATCTCAAATGACATCCCAATTCCTGGTTAAGACTCCCCAAGACCCCAATCCCACAACTTCCCTCTTCTCCCTCCTCTTTGTCTCTATGAGGGTGCTTTCCCACCCACCCACCCTCTCCCACCCCACCCCTTTAACATCCTCCTACACTGGGGCATCATACCTCCACAGGACCAAGCGTATCCCCTGCCATTGATTCAGATAAGACTATCCTCTGCTACCTATGTATCTGGGGCCATGGATCCCTCCCTGTACACTCCGTGGTTGGTAGTCTAGTATCTGGAAGCATTAGATGTTCCAGCCATTTGATGCTGTTCTTCCTATAGGGTTGCAATCCCCCTCAGTACCTCTTCATAGAGTTAGAAAGAACAATACTAATATTCATTTGGAATAACAACAACAACAACAAAACAAAATCCAGGATAGCAAAAACTTTTCTCAACAATAAAAGAACTTCTGTGGTAATCACCATACCTGACCTCAAGCTGTATTACAGAGCAATAGTGATAAAAACTGGATGGTATTGGTACAAAGACAGGCAGGTAGATCAATGGAATAGAATTGAAGACCCAGAAATGAAACCACACACCTATGGTCACATGATCTTTGACAAAGGAGCTAAAATTATACAGTAGAAAAAAGCATTTTCAACAAATGGTGCTGATTCAAATGGTAGTCTGGATGTAGAAGAATGCAAATTAATCCATTCTTATCTCCTTGTACAAAACTCCCCTCATTTTTTCTTTTTCTTTTTTTTATATTTATGTATTTATTTATTTTATGTGAATACATTGTCACTCTCTTCAGACACACCAGAATAGGGCAACAGATCCCATTACAGATGGTTGTAAGCCACCATGTGGTTGCTGGGAATTGAACTCAAGACTTCTGGGAAGAGCAGTCAGTGCCCTTAAACACTGAGCCATCTCCCCTTCCCTCACTTCCCTAATTTTCTATAAAAGGCTTGTATGACTTTGTGTAGGGTGGCTATTCTGATAAACAGGTGAGTGCTGAATGCTAGTAATTTCTGCTGAATATATGGTATTTGCATTTGTATACTATTTGAGTCTGGGTCCTTCATCCAACTCTTTTTCGACTCTAACCATTGCTGTACTCTCCCTCCTATCTACAATGAAGACCTACCCCTCACTCATTCCTTGGAGAGGTCATGTTGTCAGTTTATACAAGAGGAAGAACTTGTCTCCTGAAGAGAGATTTCACACAATACTAATAACTGGTAAGACCATTCTACAGGAGGGAACTGAAATTCAGACAATGACATGTGAACAGTGGGTGGGATCACACCTTGACTAATACTGCACAAATCTGAATATTCTTAGCCTTCTATTTACATGTTGGCCTCACTTTGGGATCCAGAGACTTAGGGGTGTCACAGAATCTCTCCCAATATGGCTATGTTGAATAAATTTCTTTCTTTCTTTTCTTCTTTCTTCCTTTTTTTTTTTTTTTTTTTTTTTGCTTTCCATTGTTAATTTGTCTTTTAAACTTTTCTTGTGGAGGATGAATGGCTGGACCAGTAACAGTGACAGGGGCTTGGATTCAGGAAATGAACAGAATATTGGTTATTTTCATAGTTTACAATCCAGACACAAATCGATAGAAAAGAATCACTCCACTGGGCACCAGGCAGGGCCCCAAACATTGAGATTTTAGGAGTTTACTAATATTTCTTTTTCATACATCTCATTAGGAAAGAGCTTTGAGTAAGTATCATAACCACATAGCACAGGAAAAACTTGAAAAGGAGAGGTAAGGGAATTATATAGTCTCACAAATCTCCTCTCTGGGCTTCTGAAACAAACCTGACCTTGTTGTTTCTGCTACTCTGTGTTCCTTCTAAGTAACACAGGTATGACTCCTTAGGACTTTCTTCCAAATATTTCTGGAGTTCTCTATTACTTGCTGGTTGGAACTGGCTTTGTTGTCTTGGACATTCTAGCTTTGTCAGTGATCTGGTTTCAGAACCTATATTCTGGGATATCTTTTGCTAAGGTGCTATGGAAAGACTCTGTTTCCTGTTTCTGCCTTATTTTATAAGATGGCTCCATTGTCCTCCTTCATTCCCTATGGCCCTTTTGGAGAATAGAATTTAGGACATCTAATCCTCTCCTTTGGTGAGGTTTCACCTTTTCCCTACTGTCCACAGGAATACAGTCTAGACCTGATATAGAGCCTTTTCTCTCTGTCATGACCCCTGTAGCCAATATCTCTATTGATTACACTTTGCAAATTATAGTTTGCTAAATAAGAAAATCGATGACTCATGAGTTGTGGAAGGATTCAAATAATATTAAATGTATATTTACAGTATTAAAAGACCCAAAGTATACAATTCTTTGAGTACCAAAACATATAATTTCTTTGAAAAACAAAAGAGCAGAACCAAAGGAAAAAAGCATATGCATTTTCAGAGTAGGAAAGATCTTGGAAGAGCACAGATGGTATCAAATACCTTGCTTTTACACTTCAGTGTGTGTGTGTGTGTTTGTGTGTTCATGTTCCCATGTAAATGTGGATATGCATGCCTGAAGGCTAAAGAACAATCTATACCTCAGAAGTAACAGTTGTTTAGTTGGAAATAAACGAGAATTATGACTTTCTATTCAAGGATAGAAAAGTTCGATTATCTTTAACAACTTTGCCACATTGACTAGAAACCCCATCCCTTATTTTAGGTTGATTTTAAAAAGTATTTGATCACTAAGAATTTCATAAGATGGGTCTTGATCATTTTTACTACCATAATTTTTCACAGATTTAACCACCACATTCTTGACCTATCCAGTTTTCTGTTCTTTATCTTACTGTATAATGGTCTTGGTTGTATAGCCTTCCACTGGAATTTGACTAACTTATCAGAGGCTACACCAGAGTAAGCAGACTCCTACTCTTTCAGAAGTTAATATGTGCCAAGAGTTCCCTTGTATTTAACTACTCTCTCCATGCTGAGACTTGACCTGGCTTGGTCTTACAAGATCTTATGCATGCTGCCATGACTGCTGTGAATACGTACATGTACCTGCCCTGGTGTGTCAGTAAGACAATGTTCGCTTATTGTGACCACCTATGTCTCTTCTGTTCTTTTTGCTTCCTCTTCTGTATTGACCAGAGCCTTGGGAGGAGGGAGCCAGCAAAATGCCTTAACAGGTAAAAACTTTTGCTACCAAAGCTGTCAAGTTGATTTCAGTCTCCACAATCAATATTGTGAAGAAAAAAATAAACAAACAAACCTGACTCCCACAATTTGTGCTCTGACTTTCCAAGTGCAATATGACATGTGAACACTCACACATACACACAATCAGCAAATACATCTAAAGAAAGTTTTTTTAAAAAAACTTAAATCTTTTCCCAATCTGTTGGTTACCGTTTTGTCCTATTGACAGTGTCCTTTGCTTTACACAGGCTTTGCAATTTCATGAAGTCCCATTTGTCTATTCGTGATCTCAGAGCATAAGCCACTGGTGTTCTGTTCAGGAACTTTTCCCCCCGTACTCAGGTGTTCGAGAGTTCTCCCCACTTTCTCTTCTATTAGATTCAGTGTATTTGGTTTTATGTGGAGGTCCTTGTTCCACTTGGACTTGAGCTTTGTACAAGTAGATAGGCATGGATCAATTTGCATTCTTCTACATGTAGACCGCCAGTTGAACCAGCACCATTTGTTGAAAATGCTGTCTTTTTTCCACTGAGTGGTTTTAGCTCCTTTGTCGAAAATCAAGTGACCATATGTGTGTGGGTTCATTTCTGGGTCCTCAATTCTATTCCATTGATCTACCTGCCTGACACTGTACCAATACCATGCAGTTTTTATCACTATTGCTCTGTAGTAGAGCTTGAGGTCAGGGATGCTGATTCCCCCAGAAGTTCTTTTGTTGTTGAGAGTAGCTTTTGTTATCCTGGGTTTTTTGTTGTTCCAAATGAATTTGAGAATTGCTCTTTCTAAGTCTATGAAGAATTGAGTTGGAATTTTGATGGGGATTGCGTTGAATTTGTAGATTGCTTTTGGCAGGATGGCCATTTTTACTATATTAATCCTTCCAATCCATGAGCATGGCAGATCTTTCCACCTTCTGAGGTTTTCTTCGATTTCTTTCTTCAGAGACTTGAAGTTCTTGTCATACAGATCTTTCACTTGCTTGGTTAGAGTCACACCAAAATACTTAATCCTATGTCCGATAGAGGGTTAATATCCAATACATACAAATAACTCAAAAAGTTAGACTCCAAAAAACCAAACAGCCCCATCCAAAAATGGGAAACCAAGCTAAACAGAGAATTCTCAACTGAGGAAATTTGCAGGGCTGAGAAGCACCTAAAGAAATGCTCAACATCCTTAGTCATCAGGGAAATGCAAATCAAAACAAGTCTGAGTTTCCACCTCACACCAGTCAGAATGGCTAAGATCAAAAACTCAGGTGACAGCAGATGCTGGCAAGGATATGGAGAAAGAGGAACACTCCTCCACTGTTGGTGGAATTGCAAGCTGGTACAACTGCTCTGGAAATCAGTTTGGCAGACCCTCAGAAAAATGGACATAATACTACCTGAGGACCCAGCTATACCTCTCCTGGGCATATACCCAGAAGATGCTCCAACATGTAATAAAGACACATGCTCCACTATGTTCATATCAGCTATATTTATAATAGCCAGAAGCTGGAAACAACCCAGATGTCCCTCATCAGAGAAATGGATACAGAAAATGTGGTACATCTACACAATGGAGTATTACTCAGCTATTAAAAACTTCATGAAATTTGCAGGCAAATGGATGGAACTTGAAAATATCATCCTGAGCGAGGTAACTTAGTCACAAAAGAAGGAACATGTTATGTACTCACTGATAAGTGGATATTAGCCCAAAAGCTCAGAATGCCCAAGTTTCACTTTACAGTAACCGTTGGAATGAGAGTGAGGTCCCAGATGGAGGAGTTGGAGAAAGGTCTGAAGGAGCTGAGGGAGTTTGCAGCCCCATGGAGGGAGCAACAGTGTCAACGGGCCTGACCCCCCCCTCCGGTCGTCTTGGAGTTTGGACCACCAACCAAAGAATACACATCTATGGACCCATGGTTCGGACCACATATGTGGCAGAGGATGGCTTCGTAGGCCATCAGGGAGAGAGGAGAGGCCATTGGGCCTGAGGGCATTAGAGGCCCCAGTAAAGGGAAATGTCAAGGAGGGAATATGGGAATGGGTGGGGGGGTGGGCGGGAGGTGGAATTCCCCCATAGAGGCGGGGAGGAGGAGGGGATAGGGGGTTTCCAAAGAGGAGAACTAGAAAAGTGGAAACATCGGAAATGTAAATAAAGTATCAAAAAAAATTCTGATATGTCTGTCATAAGAATGTGGGAGCAAATAATAAATATTAGAAATGTAAACAAATAAAAATAAATAAATAAATAAACTTTTATTAAAAACAGGTCTTTCCAACATACTGGTTACATTTCTCTAAATTTTCAATTGTTTGTTTTGTATATATATCAACATGTGTGTGCATGTCACTGTATATACAAATTAGAAAGCAATTCGTAGGAGCCACTTCCCCACCTTTAGCATGTGGGTCCCAGGGATTGAAATCAGGTTGATCTTGTGCAGGCTTGATGACAAGTGTCTTTGCCTGCTGTGCTATCTCACCAGTCTTGTTTTATTGCTTTAATGTTTTTACTAGTGCTTATTACATATACATAACAATGTTTTAGTATAACATTTCTATGTGTATGCAATATATTTTGATCATATTCATCTCATAGGATAGATTTTGTTTATATGTGTGATATAAGATAGACCTTAGACATACAAAACAACCCATTTTAGTTGGTGGTTCAGACTCTAAGTGTCCCAAGGGTCCAGGTTAGTTGACTCTGTCTTCCTGTGGAGCTACTGTCTGCTTTGCAGCCAACAATTTTTCCTTCTATTCTTACATAAGAGGTGACAATCTCTGTCCACTGTTTGAGTTTGGGTGTTTCTGAGTCAGCTGCTGGGTGGAGCCTCTCAGAGGATAGCATACCCCTTTCTGCAAACATAACAAAGTATCATTAATAGTGTTAGGGATTGGTGCTTGATCATGGGATAGGTCTCAAGTTGGGCAAGTTATCGACTGGACCTTGGCAAACGTGCAGCTTGATTTTCATGTTGGTCCCAAACAACCATAGTGGAAACTTTCCCAAAGGGAATTGACTGGATGTGGGATATGTTTGAAATGCCAAGTGTCACACAAATCTGTAGTTCTGGGGTTAAGAGATAACCAAGAGAGCCCCCAACTACTCAGAGAAGAAGGGGTGGGGGAGAGATTGTGGGAGTGGTGACCCAAAGGGGGACAATGAGGGAAATGTAAAGTGGATAAGTTAAAAATTACAAATAAGTAAATAAATAAAGACTGCAAAATTTAAAAAAAAAGTAAGAAAGGAAGAAAGAAAGAAAGAAAGAAAGAAAGAAAGAAAGAAAGAAAGAAAGAAAGAAAGAAAGGAAACCCTCTTTGAACAGCAGAGAAAGCATGGTAGAGGAGCATGCTAGAAAAAACAGCTTTGTCCATCTGTGTAACATTAAGGTAAGTTTAACATTAACTTAAGCTATGAAGCCATATATATGGCAAGCACTAAATGCAAGTTGAACAAGAAATATATAAGGGAAGCATGATCAAGTTCAAAAACTTTCATTAGACATCTTCCATGAGTTTGAACAAAGAGGGTAGAATACTACCAAGACATGAAGAGGAGGCAGTGGGATTTGTCTTGTCTTTTCTTGCAGAAGTACAGGAATGAGCCACAGTGAAAAGATTCTCTTGAGACAGCTGGATACATTAAAATTTTGGATGCTGTGACACCTCTCACATGGCAGAGTACTTGCCCTAGCATGTATTAGGCCATGTGTTTGTTTCCTAGCACTGCAGAAATTATGTGAGGCAAACACAAGTTATTATTTCTTCCTCCACCTTCCAAGAGCTGGTATTGTAGTCATGTACCATCACATTGAAGCATGCTAGGCAAGCCCTCAACCACATGAGCTATATCCCCAGCTGATGAGAGGCCGAATCTTTTAAGATCAGACTCAATTTTAGAGAACTTGGGAAGGAAGCAAACTAGCTCAAATAGAATAAAGAACCATCTCTCCATCTTTGTGGACAATTTATATTGATTTATCTCAGTGTGTTGTGTTACTTTTATTGTACATAAATTAGCTGATTCTACTATATGAGTACAACTAAATGATTCCCTATAGCTCAAGAGTCTGGTTATTTTGCTTTCTTGCTCTCTGTCTTCCTTCCACACTGATTTGTTTTAAACACGTGCTTTGTAGCATGATAGATCCTTCTATAGCAGCAACCCTGCTCTTTGGTTTTTCCTTTTCTACCAAGTAGAGCAGCATAGAAGTAGAATTCAGAGTGGTGTCTATTAGTTTGTTAACACAGGAAAATCAATTTAAAAATACAGTTGCATTTTAATTGCTAATATTAGTGATTTTAAATTTTCCAATGAATACATAATTAGAGTAAATATTTTTCTTACTAAGAAGCAGTTAAAACACTCTGAACATGTTTATAGTGATATAAAACATTATTTGGCTAATTGCAGTGACAGGGCATTACACACTAAGTGACTGTCTTGAACCTGCATCTGCAGATATTTTTGTTCTTTAAGAACCTATGAAAAATTTTCCATAGGCACTTGTAGCACAGCTGTTGCTGGGATGTACTGCACAAAGGACTCAGTTCTGCTGGAAGATAAATGCATCTTCCCTGTGCCAGAGACTCCTCAGGTCCCTCTCACTTCTTTTCCCTACCATGGAAGTGGGTGGAGTGTATGTTATTGAAAATACTTGCAGTGATTTTCAGGGAAAAAATTATGGGAATCTAAAGTCTTTTCCAGGCTTAAATTAGGTTTGTAGATTATATTTTCCAATATGAACATTACACACACACACACACACACACACACACACACATATATATATATATATATATATATATCTTTTATGTTTTCAAAGGAGATTTTGGGCTAGACTCAATAAAGTATTTGACTTACAGAATGAAAGACCCAAGTATGATCCTATCAATCCATAAATAAAAACACTACATATGATGGAATATGCTTCTAATTCCAGCACTGGGGAGGAGATCCTGTCTTGTTTAGCCAAATCAACCAGTTCTAGATTCAAATAGAACCTGTCTGAAAAACAAAACCTCGAAAACAACTGTGAATGGTACCTCAGGTGGACACTCCAGTCTTCCCTAGGGCATTCACACACTCATATACCATCAAACACAAGTCATGAATAAGAGATTCAGTGAAAGACTATGTCTTTTAAAAAGGTTGTAAGGTAGAGATAAACTGAAAGTGACTGCTGACATCCATCTCTCACCTCTACATACAAGCACATGTGCATATGTACCACAACACAGTAACACACACACAGACACACAAACACACACACACACACACACACACACACACACACACACACACACACACACACTTTAAAAAGATGCTATGAAGGCCGACTTGCAATTAGGTAATAAAAAGATTCTTCCTCTCTCAGCAACAAGAGTGTTACTATCAGTCCCATAGTGAATTTCATCATGATACTCCTGTCTCCAATTCTAGAATACTGGAATTATAGGTACATAGCACTATGCTTAGCTTTCAAAGGAACCTTATTAATGCTTATGAAAATTTAACACCTGTTTAGTTGGCCTGTTGGTTGTGTCTACATACAAAGATTTTGTCTTCTAAGCTCTCAACTTAGATTAATACTTTAATGTAACTAAGCTTTGAAAACAAGGTTTATAAAAAGTAAATATGAAAATACTGTCATCCTAGAAATGGCTTTGTTTTAGAAGCAGCTGCTGTCCAAATCCAGCTCTTGGTTGACGGAACAATTAGAAAGAATTGGACAAATGCTAAAGTAGCCGAAAAGGCAAGAGGTACACAAGTGGATTTCTAGAGGCAGAGAAATCTGATGAGTTCGCTATTTTCTGATCAGATGCAGAAAAAAAATAACACTCTAATACCATTTTGTAGGAATATAAACCATCAATTCAACAAAATTCTGCTGTCAGATTAGAATGATTCCTCTGTCAGTAAAGCTCTTGCCTTGCAAGCTTGAAGTCCTGATTTCATTTCCCAGAAGTTACATTTAAAAATACATTATACGATCTGAGCAGAATTTATTATATAGTTAAAACTTAGGTGCATATACACATGTGCACATCCACATACAGAGAAACACACATATTGCCGCCATCAACAGCGAGGACATAATCAGTAGCAACAGAAAGGTAGGGGGTGCGTGAGAGGGATTGAAGGGAGGAAAGTGAAGGAAGAAAGTGCCAATTATATCATAATTTCAAAGAAAAATATCTTTAAAAACTGCAATAACTACCTTCCTCCTCCTCTTCCTTTGTCTAATACATTAATAAAATACTATGCTCCTCATTCTAAGAAGGACCAAAGAACCCAAACTTTGGTCTTCCTTCTTCTTGAGCTTCATGTGGTCTCTGAATTTTATCTTGGGTATTCGGAGCTTTCGGGCTAATATCCACTTATCAGTGAATGCATACCATGTGTGTTCTTTTGTGACTGTGCTACCTCACTCAGGATGAAATTTTCTAGTTCCATCCATTTTCCTAAGATTTTCATGAACTCATCCTTTTGAATAGCTGAGAAGTAATCCATTATGTAAATGTACCACATTTTCTGTTTCCATTCCTCTGTTGAAGGACATCTGGGTTGTTCCCAGCTTCTGGCTATTATAAATAAGGCTGCTATGAACATATTAGAGCATATCTCCTTGTCATATGTTGGATAATCTTCTATATATATGCCAGAGGAGGAACCACCAGACTAATTTCCAGAGTGGTTGTACCAGCTTTCAATTGCCCCAATAATGGAGGAGTGTTATCTTTCTCCACATCCTCGTCAGCATTTGCTGTCACCTGAGTTATTGATCTCAGCCATTCTGACTGGTGTGAGGTGGAATCTCAGGGATGGTTTCATTTGCATTTCTCTAATGACTAAGGATGTTGTACTTTTTAAAAGTGATTCTCAGCCATTTGATATTCCTCAATTGAAATTTTTTTGTTTAGCTTTTTTAACCCATTTTTTAAAAGGGTTATTTGATTCTCTGGAGTCTAACTTCTTAAGTTCTTTGTATATATTGGATATTAGCCCTCTATTGGATGTAAGATTAGTAAAGATTTTTTTTCCCAATCTGTTGGTTGCTGTTTTGTTCTATTGACAGTGTCCTTTGCCTTACAGAAGCTTTGCAATTGTATGAGGTTCCATTTGTCGATTTTGATCTTAGAGAATAAGCCATTGGTTTTCTGTTACGGGACTTTTCCCCTTTGCCCATGTGTTCGAGGCTCTTCCACACTTTCTCTTCTATAAATTTCAGTGTATCTGGTTTTATGTTTAGGTCCTGGATCCACTTGGACTTGAGCTTGTACAAGGAGATAAGAATGGTTCAATTTGCATTCTTCTACATGCTGATCACCAGTTGAACCAGCACCATTTGTTTAAAATGCTCTCTTTTTTCCATTGGATGATTTTAGCTCCTTTGTCAAATATCAAGTAAACATAGGAGGTGTATGGCTTCATTTCTAGGTCTTCATTTCCACTCCATTGATCCTCCTGCCTGTCTCTATACGAATATCATACAATTTTATCACTATTGCTCTGCAATATAGCTTGAGGTCAGGGATGTGCTTGTCAAGCATCAATGGGAGGAGAGGTCCTTGGTTCTATGAAGGCTCAGTAGATGCCCCGGTATAGGGGAATTTGAGGACAGGGAGGCGGGAATGTGTGGGTAGGCGGAGGAACACCCTCATAGGAGCAGGGGAAGGGGGTGAGATAGGGAGTTCTGGGAGGGGGAGAATGGGAAAGGGGATATCATTTGAAATATAAAGAAAAATATCCAATAAAAATAAAAAATAAAAATTAAATTAAAAACTATGCTCAAATTTTTAAAATAAAAGTTAGGTGAAGTGGTAAACACTCATATGTATTCACATTGCATACCAGTAGTCTCATCAATGGGGAGGCAGAGGCAATCTGATCATTGAGATTTAGTTACCAACTAGATTAATATAATTGGTAAGTTCTAGGTCAGTGAGAGACATTTTTTTTGAAAAAGAATGATAAAGGCTAGGAAGAAAATAATGAAAGAAAGGAGGGAGGGGGTAAGTGAATAAGGGAAGAAGGGAGGGACAGAGGGAGAGAAAAAGGAGAGAAAGTGTGTAGTGTCTGATGGATATTTCCTGGGGGTGTCCTTTGGCTTGCAAATGTACAAGCATGCACTTCGCACTAACACACAAATGAGGTGTGAGAGAGAGACAGAGTCAGAAAGACAGAGACAGAGAGACAGAGAGACAGAGAGAGAACAAGACTCATGTCTCACAATCAGTTAAACAATGTACCATGTGCTGGCTTGCAGGAAACTCAAAGACCTCAGGCCTCAGATATCTTCTCTGCTGTTAAGCTGTAGGTCTTTCAATCTATAGCATATTTTTTTTTTTTTTATTTCTACACTGGTAATTCAAGTGAGAGTTCATTCAATAAGTGTGTTACTAGTGCTATATTGTAGTTTCTTTTTTATTTTGATTTTTTTATTTAGTAGTAAGAGTCTATAAATCAGCCCTTTCCTGTCTGATTTAAAAAATGGGAAATTATGGACACTTCAAGTCTGGTTTACTTTTCTTTTATTCTCCTTCATTGGGAACTCATGCATGTCCAAATATTTGCCTTCTTACAGTTATTCTGTGTGACTCAACAAGTACAGTAACAGGTAAGGTGCTCAGTCTCACTCTGAGGAGGAAAAGATCTGACCTATGCAGACAAGACTGTCTCCAAAGCTTTTCACATGCTGATTTGATATTATTTTAGTAATTATGTTATGATGTCAGAAGTTTCATCAAGCCATGACACACATGAGAAAGTCAGTTATAAAACTGGAGCCTGTGCTATTCTGTGAAAGGCATGAGATCCATGAATGCATCCCATCAGTAGTTTATAACCTCTAAATTAGTTACATTTTAACTTCAGTAATAAAATATCCTGAAAAAAGTAACTTAAGGAAGTATATTAGTTTTTATTATCGATTTGACACAATGTGACCAACTGGGAATAGGGAAACTCAGTTGTAAGAATAGCTTTGATTGATTGTCCTATGGGAATTTTCTTGATTGAAGATTGATGATTGAGGGCCAAGCACACATTGGGAAGCATACTGATGGGCCTGCCTAGTCTATAAAATAAAGCTAGCCAAATAAAGCAAGTAAACAGCTAACATACAACATTCCTCCAGGGATATCAGTTCCTGCTGGAGCTCACTCTCTGACTTCCCTCACTATTGTAGTATGACCTGGAAGTGTTAGGCAAATAAAGCTCTTCATAATGTATCTGTATTTATTCATGGTGTTTATCACAGCAACAGAAAAGAAACTAGGACTAGAAGCATGTCTTTTTTGGCCGATAGTTCTGAAGTATAGTCTGTCTTGGTGGGGAAGTCATAGCATAGGAATGTGTTTCAGTTGGTGACAATCTATAGGAGGCAGAGAACAATGAATGCTGTTGCTCAGCTTATTTTGTTCTTTATATTTAATGTGAAATATTAGTTTATAGGGATGATACCAATCACAGTGGTAGGCTATTCCCATTTTAATTCACCTAATCTCTCATGGACCTATCTAGAGGCTAAACTAGTGTAAATATCATGAAGAAAACATTCCACTGGATACATTTATAAAAGATTTCCTATATTAGGTTCATGCAGTGGAAATAGGTAAATAAAAGCTATCAACACTAATTTCTCTCTGCTTTGTGATTCTAGATACCTTACACCCCTGGTACCATGCCTTCCCCATCCTAATAAGCCCTTTGAGACATGACCTGAAATTAAAGCTTCTTACATGGAGTTGCTGTTTGTCTAGTATTTGTCTACAGAAACTAGCAAAGAGACTAATAAATTCTGCCATGGGTATTCCCTGTACTCTGTTGTTTTCTTGCATTCTCCCAGCACTTCTCAAACTTATGAATAGATTTTCCACATCAAAAAAAAAAAAAAATCTCATGGGCCATGCAGCTGCGGACACCATACTTCCAGTTTGCATCTAGGCTTGGGAACAGACCCTGTGCTACAGCCCTCCACACCCCAATCCCACAGAAGAGATTTACACAACTGTCAAAGAAAATTCAAAACATAAAAAAACACATCAACAACAACATAAAACTCCTAACCCAAAATATTCTGGAAATTTAGGACACAATGAAAAGACCAAATCTAAGAATAATTGGAATAGAGGAGAGCAAAGATTCCCAGCTCAAAGGACTAAAAAACATCTTCAGAAAAACTATAGAAGAAAATTTCCCCAACCTAAAGAAAGAGATGGCCATAAAGGTACTAGAAGCCTATAGAATACCAAATAAATGGGACCAGAAAAGAAAATACTTTTGTCATATATTAATCAAAACTCTAAACACATAGAACAAAGAAAAAACATTAAAAGCTGCAAGAGAAAAGGGCCAAGTAACATACAAAGGTAGACCTATCAGAATTATACTTCTCAACAAGAGACTATGAAAGCCAGAAGATCCTGGTCAGAGGTCATGCCAACTCTAACAAATGCCAGCCCAGGCTACTATACCCAGCAAAACTCTCAATCAACCTAGATGGAGAAACCAAAGTATTCCAGGACAAAACAAAATTCAAACAGTATCTGTCTACCAATCCAGACCCACAGAGGAACCTAGAAGGAAAACTCCAACACAAGGAAGGTACCTGAACCATAGAAAGGACACAATATTAAGCATCTCACAACAAAGTCAAAAGGAAAGAACCACAAGCACATAAAGCCACCCACAAAAACAAACATATCAGGAACCAACAGTCATCTCCCTTTAATATCTATCAATATTAATGGACTCAACTCACCTATAAAAAGACATAAGCTAACAGACTGGATATGCAAACAAGATCCAGCATTTTGCTGCATACATGAAGCCTACCTCAATAAAAAAGACAGATACTATCTCACAGTAAAAGGATGGAAAAAGTTCTTCCAAGCAGATAGTCTCAGGAAACAAGCTGGGGTTGCCATCCTAATAACCAATAAAATAGACTTTCAACCAAAAGTTATCAAGCATGACGAGGAATGATACTTCATATTTGTCAAAGGGAAAATCCACCAAGAGAAAATCTCAATTCTGGACATACATGCCCCAAATGCAAGGATGCCTACATTCATAAAAGGAACTTTACTGAAGCTCAAAACTCATTGAACCCCACACAATACTAGTGGAAGACATCAACACCCCACTCTCACCAATGGACAGGACATTGCAAAAGAAACTAAACAAAGACACAGTGAAACTAATGGAGGTTATGAACCAAATTTATTCAACAGATAACTACGGAACATTTCACCCTAAAACAAAAGAATACATCTTCTTCTCAGCACCTCATGGTACCTTCTCCAAAATCGAACATATAATTGGTCGCAAAACAACTCTCAACTGATAGGAGAAGATTGAAACAATCCCATGCATTCTATCAGATCACCATGAACTAAGGGTGGTCTTCAATGACAGCTAAAACAACAGAAAGCCCACATACATGTGGAAACTGAACAAATCTCTGATCAGTGATAACTTGGTCAGGGAAGAAATAAAAAAAATAAAGACTTCCAGGAATTTAATGAAAATGTTGAGCATCACACACAATCTGTTGGGAAGCAATGAAGGCAGTGTTAAAGTGAAAAATTCATAGCACTAAGTGCCCTGGAAAAGAAACTGGAGAGGTCCTATACTAGCAACTTAATTGCACACCTGAGAGCTCTAGAACAAAAAGAAGCAAACTCACCCAAGAGGAGTAAACAGCAGAAAATATTCAAATTAAGGGATGAAATTAACAAGAGAGAGAGAGAGAGAGAGAGAGAGAGAGAGAGAGAGAGAGAGAGAGAGAGAGAGAAAGAGAGAGATAGTGCAATACAAAGAATCAACAAAACCAAAAATTGGTACTTTGAGAGAGGTAACAAGATAGATAAACACCTAGCCAAAGTAACTAAAGTGTCCAGAGGCAGTATCTAAATTAACAAAATCAGGAATGAAAAAAAAGATATCACAACAGAAACTGAGGAAATTAAAATAAAATAAAATAAAATAAAGCCTACACTCAACAAAACTGGAAAATCTAGATGAAATTGATAGTTTTCTAGACAGATACCACATACCAATATTAAATCAAGAGCAGTTAAAATTTCAAAACAGGCCCTTATCCCATAAGAAAATAGAAGAAGTCATTAAAACCCTCCCAACCAAAATAAAAAGCCCAGGGTCAGATAGATTTAGTATAGAATTCTACCAGACATTCAAAGAAGACCTGACACCAATATTTCTCAAACTACTCCATAAAATAGAAACAGCAAGAATTCTACCTAATTCATTCTATGAAGGCACAATTATGCTGATACCTAAACCACAGAAGGACTCAACCAGAAAAGACAGTTTCAGAGCAAACTTGCTTATGAATATTGATGTAAAAATACTCAATAAAATCCTTGCAAACCAAATCCAAGAACACATCAAAACCATCATTTATTACAGTCAAGAAAGCTTCATCCCAGGGATGCAAGGTTGGTTCAATATATGAAAATCCACTAACATAATCCACTATATAAACAAACTCAAAGAAAAAAATCACTTGATCACCTTCTTAAATGCAGAAAAAGCATTTGACAAAATACAAGACCCTTTCATGTTAAAAGTATTGGAGATCTGGGATTCAAGGTCCATACCTAAACATAATAAAAGCAATTTACTGCAAACCAACAGCCAATATAAAATTAAATGGAGATATTTGAAGCAATCCCACTAAAATTAGGGACAAGACAAGGATGCCCACTATCCTCATATCTATTCAATATAGTATTTGATGTGCTAGCTAGAACAACATGACAACAAAAAGATATCAAGGGGATAAAAATCTGCAAAGAAGAAATAAGGGTATCACTATTTGCAGATGATAGTATATATAAGGGACCCCAGAAATTCCACCAGAGAAATTCTCCAGCTGATAAACAACTTCAACAAAGTGGCCGGATATAAAATTAACTCAAATTAATCACTAGCCTTCCTTTATACAAATGATAAACAGGCTGGGAAAGAAATTAGGGAAACAACTCCCTTCACAATAGCCACGAATAATATAAAATATCTTGGGGTAACTCTCAAGAAAGAAATTGAAGATCTCAGAAAATGGAGAGATCTCCCATGCTCATGGATTGGCAGAATTAACATAGTAAAAATGGCCATCCTACCAAAGGCAAACTACATGTTCAATGAAATATCCATCAATATTCCAACACAATTCTTCAAAGACATGGAAAGAGCAATTTTCAAATTCATTTGTAAATGCAAAAACCCAGAATAGCAAAAACAATTCTTAATAAAAGATTGGCTGGGTGAATCACCATGCTGGACCTCATGCTCTACTTCAGAGCAATAGTGATAAAAACTGCATGGTATTGGTTCAGAGACAGAAATCTTGATCAATGGAACAGAATTGAAGACATAGAAATAAAACCACACAAATGATTTTTGACAAAGGAGCCAAACATATCCTATGGAAAAAAAGAAAGCATCTTCAATAAATGGTGGTGGTCTAACTGTTTGTATGTAGTAAAAATGAAAATAGAGCCATATTTGTCACCTTGCATAAAGCTCACATCAAAGTGGATCAAGGACCCCAACTTAAAGCCAGATACACTGAATCTAGTAGAAGAGAAAGTGAGAAAGAGCCTTGAAATCATTAGCACACAGGGGAAATTTCTAAACAGAACTCCAATGGTTCATGCTCTAAGATCAAGAGTTGATAAATGGGATCTCATAAAACTGAAAGATTCTGTAAGGCAAAAGACATAGTCAATAAGACAAACTGGCAAACTACAGATTGGCAAAAAATCTTCACTAACACTACATTCAATAGAGGACTAATATCCTAAATATATAAAGAATTTAAAAAGCTATCCACCAAAAACACAAACAACACAATCAAAAAATGGGGCATAGAAACAAATCAAGAATTCACAACAGAGGAATCTTGAATGGCTGAGAAGCACCTAAATCAATGTTCAAACTCCTTAGTGATCAGAGAAATGCACAACAAAATGGCACTGAATTTCCACCTTACAAAAATCAGAATGGATAAGATCAAAACCTCAGGTGACAACACATATTGGCAAGAATGTGGAGAAAAAGGAACACTCTTCCATTGCTGGTGGGATTGAAAACTGGAATAACCACTCTGGAAATTAATCTGGAAGTTCCTCAGATAATTGGAAATAGATCTACCTGAAGACCAAGCAATACAACTCTAGGGAATATAGCCAAAAGATGCCCCACCATGCCATAGGAGCAGGTGTTCCACTATGTTCATAGTGGCCTTGTTTGTGATAGCTAGAAGCTGGAAACAATCCAGATGTCCCACAACAGAAGAACTGATACAGAAAATGTCGTTCATTTACACAATGGAATACTACTCAGCTATTAAGAATGAGGACATTCTGAGTTTTGTTGGCAAATGGATGGAACTAGAACATATCATCCTGAGTGAGGTAATTCATACCGAAAAGGACATGCATGTTATGTACTCAATATCAGCCAAAAAAAAAAAAAAAGTTCCTAATACCCAATATACAATCCACACAACTCAAAAAGGTCAACAAACAGAAGGGCCCAAGTGAGGACATCTCAGTCCCACTTTGGAGGGAGAAGAAAGCAACCACCAGGGTGGAGGGAGGGAGGGACCTGGGAGAGAAAGGTGATGGTGGGGAGGGGAGATGGGAACATGATCTGGTATTAGGTGGGGGAAAAGGACTGAGGCCCTGAGGGCAAGCAGAAAGAATGGAAACAGGGGACATTGGAAGAACAGAGTTCGGGGGGACCCTACAGAATGTACCAGAGACCCGGGAGGTGAGAGACTCTCAGGACTCAGAGGGAGGGACCCAAGATGAAATGCCCTACATGGGGAGAGGGAACTTGTAGAGGCCCCCTCCCGCTGGAAGACAGGACATCGAGTGAGGGATGGGGTTGCTATCCTACAGTCAAAACTCTGACCCATAATTGTTCCTGTCTGAAAGAACTACAGGGAAGGAAATGTAGAAGAGCCTCAGGAAAAGAAGGTCAAGTGATAGGCCCAAAGTGGGATCCAAGTCAAAGGGAGACCTCAAGGGCTGACACTATTACTGAGGCTATGGAGTGTTCACAAAAAGGAACCTATCATGGCTGCTCTTGGAAAGACCCAACAAGCAGCCAAGTCAGACACAGATATTTGCACCCAAACAATGGATGAAGCTGCTGACACTCTAATTGAATTAGGGAAAAGATGGAAGAAGTTGAGGAGGAAGGTGACCCTGTAGGAGGACCAGCAGTCTCAATTAACCTGGACCCCCAAGATCTCTCAGACACTGAGTCACCAAACAGGCAGCATACACCAGCTGATATGAGGCACCAACACACATAGAGAAGAGGACTGACAAGTTCAGTCAGAGAAGAAGCACCTAACCCTCCAGAGACTGAAAGTTTCAGGGAGTTTAGAGGTCTGGTGGGTTGGAGGGTGGGTGTGGGAATATCCTTGTGGAGACAGGGGCCAGGGAGGAGGTATGGGATATGGAACAATAGGTGGGTGGACCAGGAGGGGAATAAAATATGAAGTGTAAAAAAAAAAGATAAGAAATAATTTTTAATAGTAAAATAAAATGTTGAACTAAAAAAGAATAAAATCCTCAGGTGACAGCAGATTCTGACAAGATTGACCAGATTGTAGAGAAAGAAGAACACTTGTTCATAGCTGGTGGGAATGAAAGACTGTACAACCACTCTGAATATCTGGCTGGCGAGCCCTCAGAAAACTGGAAATAGTTCTAACAAGGACCCAGCAATACAACTCCTGGGCATATACCCAAATGATGCTCCAACACATAAGAGCAACACAGGCTCTCCTATGTTGATAACAGCCTTATTTATCATAAAGAGAAGGTTGAAATAACCCATATGTCCCACACTGGAATGGTTACAGAAAATGTGGTACATTTACACAGTGGAATACTACCCAGCTATTAAAATCAAGAACTTCATGAAATTCACAAGTAAATGGATGGAACTAGATAATATCATTCTGAGTGAGGTAACCCAGTCACAAAAAACAGACTTGGTATGCACTCACTGATATGTGGATATTAGCCAAAAAGCTTGGAATACCCATTATACAACTCAGACCATGTGAAGATCAAGAAGAACGATCAAAGTGTGTGTGCTGCAGTCCTACTTGGAATGATAAATAAAATAATCACTGGAGGTGGAGGGAGGGAGGGAACTGAGAGGAAACAAGGAAGGGGAGGGAAAAGGGGGGCAGGATTAGGTGTAGGTGGAGTTGGGGAAGAATTATAGAGAGTCTTGAAATCGAAAGGAGGTGTGTAGCAGTGTGGCATGGGGAATTGGTAGGAGCCACTAAAAAGTCCCAGATGTCAGGGAAGCAAGAGGTTCTCAGGACCCTATGGGAGTGGCATTAGCCAAAATACCCAACAAAGGGGAAATAGAACCTGGTGAGACCACATCCAGTGTTTAGGCATGGCCCCAGATTAAGGGATGAGGCAACCAACATATTTCAAAAATGTTAATCCAGATTTGTTCCTGTCTAAATGAAATGCAGAGACAAATGGTGGAGCATAAACTTAAGGAAATGCAATCCAGAGACTGTCCCATCTAGTGATTCATCCTGTCTCCAGACACCAAACCCAGACACTTGCTGATGCCAAGAAGTTCTTGCTGAAGGAGTCTGGTAAAGCTATCTTCTGAGAGGCTCTGCCAGAGCCTGACCAATACAGATCTGGATGCTGGAGGCCAACCATGGGACTGAGCATGTGGACCCCGATGGAGGAGTTAGAGGAAAATCTAAAGGAGCTGAAGGGGTTTGCAACCCAATAGGAAGTACAACAATAACAACTAAGCAGACTCCTCAGAGCTTCCAGGGACTAAACTACCAACCAAAGAGTAAACATGGAGAGACCCATGGCTCCAGCTGCACATGTTTCAGAAGATTGACTTATCTGGCATCAATAGGACGGGAGTCCCTTGGTCTTGTGGATGCTTGATGTCCAAGTATAGGGATATGCTCAGGTGTCAACGCATGTGTGGATGGGTGGGTAGAGAAGCACTGTCATAGAAGCAGGGGGGAGGGAGAATAGATAAGGTGTTTGAGGAGGGGAAGCTGGGATGGGGAAAACATTTGAAATGTAAATAAATAAAATAACCAATCAAAAACCAAAAAAACCAAAACAACAACAACAAAAACCCTCTTGTTCTTTACAGACTCAAGAGGTGTGCTTGACTACTCAGCTGAACTCCCACAGTCACCCCCTGGAGTTGACGGGGTTAAAGCTGTAAGACTGCCTCCTACCATAGATGTCAATTCCATGCCCTATATGACAATGAACTTCTGAGGAACTGGATCTCCTAGTCTCTTCCTTTAATTGACTCACTTGTCTGAAAGGATTTTGAACCCAGGGACATGTTCCTCACAATAGATTTATGAAAAAACAAGTGGAAAAGGGTAAAAACATGGGTTTGAGGCAGATGTTCAATTCCCCCCTCCTGAGCCATCAGTCTCTCTCCATGTTCAGCAATTAGAAACTTGAGTATATTTCTATTTAAGATCTTCATGGTTGATTTTTTGCAGATAAGTAAATAACTTCATAATCTGGTATCTAGTTTTCTCATTTCTCTTTCTGTACTCTGTGACTGTCCTTAGAAGAGAACATTAAGGGACACAATACATGGACTTAGAGCGAGGGCAGAAGTGGCAACTATACTGCTATGGAGCTAAAGACTTCTGTAGAAGCACTGTTCTAAAGTGGTGACAGTGAAACCCTCAGAGTCACAGGCTATTGGAGAATGCTGTCCTCCAGATATAACAGCCTTTGCAATGCTCACCAAAACAACTGTGATTCATCAAAAATGACACTTGACGTTGGTCATGGTGAGGCTGCCTCATATGAGGGATAGGTAAAGTCATTAGACTCTTGCCTAAGATTCCATGTAGGCTCACTTACACTTGCTTCTATGCTATGTATAGCTCTGTTTCTCGTGTCTTATGGTACTGGCAGCTGATAGAATCTATGGACAGTAGAATTTGATGCCGGGGTGAGGGAAAACCATCTATATAGCTATGGGGAAGTTGTCTTCAATTGTGGGGTAATTCTTTGCAAATGAATGGCTGTTTGGGAGTCTCCTTACTCTTTTTTTTTTTTAAATTGGATATTCTCTTTATTTACATTTCAAATGTTATCCCCTTTCCCAGTTTCCCTTCCAGAAACCCCCTATTCCCTCCCCATCCCCTGCTTCTATGAGGGTACTCCATAAGCAACCCACCCACTCCCACCTCACCACCCTAGCATTCCCCTGAACTGGGCATTGAGCATTCACAGGACTAAGGGCCTCTCCTTCCACTGATGGCTGACAAGGCCGTCCTTTCCTACATATGCATGTGGAGCCATGTGTACTTTTGGTTGGTGGTTTATTCACTGGGAGCTCTCGTGGTTCTGGCTGGTTGATATTGTTGTTCTTCCTATCGGGTTTCAAACCCCTTCATCTCCTTCAGTTCTTTCTCTAATTCCTCTATTGGGCATGCTATATGCTCAGTCCAATGGTTGACTGTGAGCATCTGCCTTTGTATTTGTCAGGCTCTGGCAGCAGAGACTCCCAGGAGATGGCTAGATCAAGCTCCTGTCAGCAAGAACTTTTGCCATCAATATCAGTATCTGGGTTTGGTGACTGTATATGGGATGGATCCCAGGTAGGGCAGTCTGTGGATGGCCTTTCCTTCAGTCTCTGTTCATTACTTTGTCTCCATATTTCCTCCCTTAAGTATTTTGTCCCCCCTTCTAAGAAGAATTGAAACATTCACACTTTGGTCTTCCTTCTTCTTGAGCTACATGTAGTCTGTGAATTGTATCTTGGGTATTCTGAGCTGTCAGGCTAATATCCACTTATCTGAGAGTGCATACCATGTGTGTTCTTTGTGCCTGTGTTACCTGATTCAGGATGAAATTTTCTAGTTCTATCCATTTGCCTAAGAATTTAATGAAGTCATTATTTTTAATAGCTGACTAGTATTCCACTGAGTAAATAAGCAACATGTTTTTGTATCCATTCCTCTGTTGAGGAACATCTGGGTTGTTTCCAGCTTCTGGATATTTTGAGTATGGCTGCTATGAGCAGAGTGGAGACTGTGTCCTTGTTGTATGTTGAAGCATATTCTGGGTATATGCCCAGGAGTGGTGTAGCTGTGTGCACCATAGGTATTACTATGTCCAATTTTCTGAGGAACTACCAGACTGATTTCCAGAGTTGTTGTACCAGCTTGCAATCCCACAAACAATGGAGGAGTATTCCTCTTTCTCCACATCCTCTCCAGCATCTGCTGTCACCTGAGTTTCTGATCTTAGATATTCTGACTGTTGTGAGGAAGAATCTCAAATTTTTTTAATTTGCATTTCTCTGATCAGCAAGGATGTTGAATATTTCATTGGGTGCTTCTCAGCCATTCGAGTTTCTTTAGTTGAGAATTCTTTGTATAGCTTTGTACCCTATTTTTTAAAAGGGTTATTTGATCATCTGGTGTGTAACTTCTTGGGTTCTTTGTATATATTGGATATTATCCCTCTATTGTATATAGGATTGGTAAAGATCTTTCCCCAGTCTGTTGGTTGCCATTTTGTCCTATTGACAATGCCCTTTGCCTTACAGAAGCTTTGCAATTTCATGAGGTCCCATTTGTCGATTCTTGATCTTAGAGCATAAGCCATTGTTTTTCTATTCAGAAACTTTTCCACAGTACCCATGTGTTCTAGGCTCTTTCCCACTCTCTTTTCTACTAGTTTCAGTGTATCTGGTTTTATGTGGAAGTCCTTGATCCACTTGGACTTGAGCTCTGTACAAGGAGATAAGAATGGATCAATTTGCATTTTTCTATATGCTGACCTCCAATTGAGTACCATTTGTTGAAAATGCTTTCTTTTGAGGCCTTTGCATCTGAGCGTGTTAGATGCCCCAGAATAGGGGAATGCCAGAGAGGGAAGACAGGAGAGGGTGGGTGAGTGGAAGAATACCTTCAAAGAGGCAGGAGGAGGGAATATGGGGTAGGGGCTTCCAAAGGGGATACCTGAAAAAGGGAAAGTATTTGAAATGTAAATAAAGTATCCAAAAGAAAGATATATAAAAAGAAAGACAATATAGGGATTATTCACCATATCATAGGCTTTCCTTAACATTACCAAAAGACTCAAAACAGTATATAGTTTATAAGGGCAGAGTTTAACACTGTGACCTTGGAGGTTTTTTTCTCCCTCACAAATGGGCTTAGACGTTTGGATATTTCATATTTTAAAAATTATGATATAAAATGAAAAGGTAGAACATTCACTAAGGCTGTAATAATTTCTCATATTAGAAAACAAATGAATTTTGGTGTTAGAAAAAACATGAATTAAATGTTATATATTTATGTATCAAAAAGAAAAAAAATCAATAAAAAAAAAAGAAAGAAAGAAAGAAAATGCTCTCTTTTTTCCACTGGATGATTTTGTTTTAGCTTCTTTTTCAAAGATCAAGTGACCATAGCTGTGTGGGTTCATTTCTGGGTCTTCAATTCTATTCCATTAATCTACCTGCCTGTCTCTGTACCAATACCATGCAGTTTTATAACTATTGCTCTGTAGTACAGCTTGAGGTCAGGGATGGTGTTTCCTCCAGAAATTCTTTTATTTTGGAGAATAGTTTTCACTATCCTGGGTTTTTTGTAATTCCAAATGAATTTGCAAATTGATCCTTCTAACTCTATGAAAAATTGATTTGGAATCTTGATGGGGATTACACTGAATCTGTAGATTGCTTTCAGCAAGATGGCCATTTCTAATATATTAATCCTGCAGATCCATGAATATGGGACATCTTTTCATCTTCTGAGATCTTCTTCAATTTCCTTCTTCAGAGACTTGTAGTTCTTGTTATTCAGATTTTTCACTTGCTTGGTTAGAGTCACACTAAGGTATTTTATACTATTTGTGTTTATCCTTTGAGTAGAGGAAGGCTAGTGATTTGTTTGAGTTAATTTTATATCCAGAAACTTTGCTGAAGTTCTTTTTCAGGTTTAGGAGTTCTCTGGTGGAATTTTTGGGGTCACTTAAGTATACTAACATATCATCTGCAAATAGTGATAATTTTGCTTCGTCCTTTCCAATTTGTATCCCTTTGACCTCATTTTGTTGTTTCATTGATGATCGTTTTGATGTGTTCTTGGATTCAGTTTGCAAGAATGTTGTTGAGTATTTTTACATTGATATTAATTAGGGAAAATGGGCTGCAGTTCACTTTCTTTGTTCAGTCTTTTGTGGTTTATGTGTGAGCTTAATTGTGACTTCATAGAACAAATTGGGCAGTGTTCCTTCTGTTTCTATTTTGTAGAATAGTTTAAAGAGTGTTGGTATTAAGTCTTCTTTGAAGGTCTGATAGAATTCTGCACTAAACCCATCTGGTACTGGGCTTTGATTTGCTTGGGAGACTTAATGACTGCTTCTATTTCCTTAGGGATTATGGGGCTGTTTAGATTGTTGATCTGATCCTGATTTATCTTTGGTACCTGATAATGGTCCAGAAAATTGTCCATTTCATCCAGATTTTCCAGTTTTGATGAGTATACTGTAGTAGGATCTAATGATTTTTCAAATTTCCTCAGTTTCTATTATTATGTCTACCTTTTCATTTTTGATTTTGTTATTTGGATACTGTCTCTGTGCCCTTTGGTTAGTCTGGCTAAGGGCTTATCTATCTTGTAGATTTTCTCAAAGAAACAGCTCTTTTTATTTATTTATTTATTTATTTATTTATTTATTTATTTATTTATTTATTGATTCTTTGTATAGCTCTCTTTGTTTCTACTTGGTTGATTTCAGCCCTGAGTTTGATTATTTCCTGCAGTCTATTCCTCTTATATGTATTTTCTTCTTTTTGTTCTAGAGCTTTCAGGTGTACTGTCAAGCTACTAGTGTACGCTCTTTCCAGTTTCTGTTTGGAGGCCCTCAGAGCTATGAGTTTTCCTTTTAGCACTGCTTTCACTGTCCCCCATAAGTTTTGGCATGCTGTGCCTTCATTTTCATTAAATTCTAAAACATCTTTAGTTTCTTTCTTTATTTCGTCCTTGACCAAACTATCATTGATTAGAGCATTGTTCACATTCCCTGTATATGTGGTCTTTCAGTTGTTTTTGTGAGTCTCCATACTCTTATTAATAGCCCATTTCTCATGTAGGTATAAATGAGCCCAATAAACCCATTGGTCCACCATGGAAGATTTGTGTGTGACTGACAATTTTATGTATTACTGATAGCCTATTCACACTAAGAAAATGTTCATCCTTATCACCCACAAAACAGAAAACATGCCATCAGAGTCAACTTATCCATTAAGAAGGTAACAGAGTCACAATATAGAGATTACTATGGTAGGTCTCTTTTGAGAATATCTTCCTTTCTCATTTCAGAAGTGCAGAGGAAGTGCCATGCAAGAAAAAGTTTATATGGTTCCTGGTGTATGTGTGGGTTCTTGTCTGACACTGTTTGGAGAGTGAGCTCTAAGGATCTACCTGTATCTCCTCCCATAGTACAGATTTGAGCCATAGTGCCTAGCATTTTATGTGTAAACTAGGGGAGCTCAGGTCTTCATTCCTTCATAATAAGTATTACTGAGGTTTTTCTCTAGCCTGGTCTTCAATAAATTAATCTGCAATAAATACTTTGAAGTGAAAATTTTCTTCTTTACCTTTGTATTTTATTATTTATTCCTATTTTTACTTATCTGAATGTGTAAGTCTGCATAAGGATATACTCATGTGACTGCAGTTTTCCATAGTTAACAGAATTCCCTAGAGCTACAGTTACAGGAAGTTGTGAGTTGTCTAATGTGCATTTAACTGAACTCAGGTTCTCTGCAAAAGCATCATGTTCTCTTAAACACTGAACCATTATTCGGTGTTATCAAGAGAAAGCAAGGAATAAATGTCATAATTTTATGGATTACTATGTCTTAATGTACATAGCTATTAATACAAGGCATTGCAAACTGTAACTTTATAATATAAAAAGAAAACACCATCAATTATTTTGTTATTTTCTCACTTTATAATTGTAATTCATGTTCCATAAATTTGTTGATTTTTTTTATTAGATTATTTCTCAAGCAATCGTGATGCTAAATATTTAAATAAGGGTGTTATCAAATGAGGCTAACTTTTGTTGGTCTGTTGGACCAAGATTATTTTTATGTTGCACCCAGATTATTTTTAATATGTAATACTTACTAAAACATATTTCAATTACACTGAGATATTGAAATCAAGCTGACTTTCACACATAATATCACTCTCAATATGGTTGACATTTACAAGATGGTGAGTAACATTTTGTGTGCTTATTACTTAAGTACTTTTGATTTTGTCAATGCATGATTAATTAGCTAAGATCAGGCAATCTATGTTTAGGTATTTGGATTAATCATTTGTTCTGTCTTGTCTGTAACTTTGATAGGAATTTTTAATTAATTTATTAAGTAAGGTAAGTGGCAATAATTAATACAACATTTGCAATGAATGGCAAATAAGTACAAAATTAGTTTGGTTGGTTTGATCAGAAATACAGAATACCATTTGCATCTCAAGTAATTTCATTCTGAGTTTTAGAGTTCATTGGCATGTAAAATAGCAATGTAATAAATCATGCTCAAAAATTTCAAGTACTTAAAAATTATTCATATGTGTATGTGTGTGTTTGTGTGTGTGTGGTGTGTGTGTGTGTGTGTGTGTGTGTGTGTGTGTGTGTGTGTGTGCATGTATACCAACACATATTTACCAATATCAGAAGAAAACTTTCTGGAGTAAGTCTCCCTGTTCACCACTTGGTTTCTAGGTTATTGAACTCAGGCTATTAAACTTGATGGTCTGTGCCCGTACCTGATCCTGGCTTATATTTTGGAGACTTATTTAAATAATACCCACTGTTAGCATTCTGTCTAAACTCCACCCCACAGTTACCTGGCAATAGCCAGGTATGCTCGTCCCCACAGTTACCTAGAAACTGCCAGGTAGGCCTGAGCCAATATATAAGGGACTGCTTGCCCCCTCCTCCCTCTCTTGCTTTCTTATCTATTCTCTTCCCTCTGGCCCTCTTGCTCCCCCCCTCTCTCCATTCTCTTCCTCCTCTCTCTCCAAGTAGTCATGGTCTGCCTCTACTTCTCTACTCTTTCCCTCTCTGTGTCTTTCTCTGTCTCTACTACCTTCTTAACTCCTCTCCCCAAGCCCTGAACATACTCAATTCTATAATATACCATCATGTGGCTGGTCCCTTAGAGGGAAGGGAGACCTTGGCATGGAACCACTGAGACAACCCCTTCCCCCATACTTCACCACACCCCCATAAAACATATTCTTATATCTTTATCTTTTTAAAAACATATCCCTCATCATGTTCCACTATAATTCTTCAAAAAAAAAGACTGAGTGCTATAGCTAAAAATAATATAATTCATCAATCACAAGAATTGCTTGACATCTGGTTTTTAATGTTGGTTGATGAGAAGAAAATTAATGCTGTAACCTTTCTTCATGTGCAATTTGTTTACTTTTCATTGGAAGCTCATGCATGCTATACAAGCCTTGAACTCATCATGTAGGAAAGAAAAAACTTGAACTTCTGATTTTCCTGTTTCTACCCCTTAAATGTTAGAAATAAAGATGTTTACTTCCATGCTAGTTTATTTGTCACTGAAAGTAGAACCCGGGGCCTTGGCATGTTTGAGAAGTGTTCTACTACCTGATGTACATTTCCAGCCCAACTTATTATCATTTGATATAACTTTCCAAGTTGTCAATCCACATCCCACCTCCCAGACTCTGGTTCTATTACTCACTGCCTACTGCCTATATTCTACTATTACCTTATGCGATATCAGCTCCTTAGATTCTACATGTTAGTAAACTCATGCAATAAACTTTCATGTATTTTCGAACAGTAGTTAGTCAAATTTCTAAATGGTAAGTGGCACAGAGCCCAAGTGTATTTTGAGTTAGGTGTCTCAACAATCGTCATCAATAGCTACAAAAAGTCACACCAAGTGCCAGCAGCCAGCATTTGTATTCCATTTTTAAATTTCTCCCATACGAAGTCCCCATCCTCCCACCCCCTCTCTCTCCCTCCCTTTATATATGCATATATGTAGTATTAATTATTAATACATAAAATAAATTCCAATGTTAGGTTGCTACTTGCCTCAATTGTTTATGTTTCCAAATGAAAGACACACATAGCTTTTATATTTTAATATTCAATATGCAGCACAATAGCTGCTTCACTGCCTAATCACCATGCTGTTAGAATCTACCTCTCACCAATAATTCTGAGTTGTCACTTACTAAGTTCTATGTTCTGTCTAGGCTGCTATTAACTCTAACTAGTCAGCACTCTGGGACATGTTTTCATGGCCTTGCATCTCTATCCCATGGTGGCCTTCGTGTTTCCCATCTCTTCATCTCTCCCAGTATGGGAGATCTCCTCTTTTTCCAACTTATGGTCCCGAGCCCAGGGAAACATACAATCCCACCTCTTTCTCTGCTCCCCAGCGATTGGATGCTGGCATCATTATTTTCCATTCAGAACCAACTGGAGCATGTTCCCAAAACCACCTGCAGACTCTCTTGCAAACAGTTTTTTGGAGAACATAATTAGCATTTGTAATGCAAGCAGCTACATATATACATATAAATAAATGATATCATGGTCTTATTTTTCCCTCTTATTATTCTACTTCCTCCTACTAAAGTGATTTTTCTCCTTGTCCTTCCAGAAAGCTGATGTGATGTTTTTCATTTAATTTGTTTTCCTCAGGAGCTTGATTACAGTCATTTACCTAAAAAAAGCAGTTTGCCTCTGGCTGCACTACTAAGGACACCCACTGTTTAGCAACCATTTAGTACTTAGGGGGTAGTAGGGCACATTCACAAGTCCTTGCTTTCTACAAAATGGAATGATGATAGCTGATGGGGCCAGACTTCTAGGTTTGTATGGGATTTCTACACAGGAAGACAGCTGTGAGTTTGTATGTATCCTTTGTCTTGTTGAAAATAAACTTTGTAAATAAGCATGACTTGTATAAATATTCAATTTTAATTTACTCCAATTTTCTCAATTCTTATTTAAATTAGGTCATGATTATTAGCTAGGATGCTTTAAATTTTATCATTTCTTTCCTAATATATTTATAGGAATTTTAATCACTTTTCTCATTTTTAATTTCCAAATTATTCAATGAACACTTTTTTTTTTCCCACATCCATTTTTACCAACATTTACTTGAGGGGTTTAGAAACTAAATTAACTAAGGAAAAACTCAATTCAGTTTATATTGCATATAGATAGAGATAGAGAATGCCATTGTTTTTGCAGATCTTTGGGGAAAAAGCTGGGAGACTTCAGTAAGGACCATTTTTTAATATCTGCATCTTTTGAACCATTTCTGCACAATGTAATTATGTGGTAGACCACTGATACAATCATAGACCAAGATTTACTGACTATTAGGTAAAAAGTTTTGTTCTGGGTACTGTGAAGATACTGAGAAAAAATTGTCTGCTTCAGCCTTATAAGTACTTTGATGGAGAGAAATGTAAATAAATAGTCCTTAAAAAGTACAAAGGCAGGGGCTGGAGAAATGGCATGGCAGAAAAGAACCCTTGCTGTTCTTACACAGGACAAAGGTTTGATTCCTAGTAAATATTCCAGGGGATTGAATTTACTCTTACAGACCCTAGAAGCACCTGACAGGAATGAAGAAACACTAATACACATACAATAAAAATGAATACTCTTAATTTAAAAAGAAACAGAAATGCCGTGTTTATGATGTAAGTATTATGGAAATAATGATGAATATGCCTCTACCTCATCAAGAGCTGCAGAGAATGAATTATCTCACATTTTAAGTTACAAATAATTATTACTATTATTGTTGTTGTTATTATTATTATTATTTATTTATTTATTTTTTGGAGAGCAGTGGAGGTATAGTTGCAATGTCTGTGAAATTTCAGACAACTTGCAGGAGTCACTTCTTGTTTTCCAGCATTCTGGTCTTGGGAATCCAACTCCATCATGAGGCTCTCTGACTGGTGCTTGGACATGAGGAGCCATCTTACTGACATCAACTTTTAATTCTTCAGTGAGATTTGGCCATAAGGCAGCAAAGCTTTTTGAGAAGAGACTAGTCAATGGGGGGAGCATAACAATTGCCACTCTCTGCAGGGCTGTGGTCAAGAAGAAAGAGATAGATGAAGAAAGAAGTGTAAACCAAGACAGAGGCCAGAAAGTCATACAGCCCACATGAGGTGAAGTGTTGAATGTGCCTTTTAAAGACTTGATATATTGTCAATGTGATCTAAAAATTCACTACAATCCTCATAAAGATTCTAAAGCCATTGTACACAGGAAGTAGTTAATCTGAACATTTATATAGAAGCCTGAAAGTTCAGTTAGGTGACTTTGATAGTTTGCCAAGGACTAAGCTCAACTTTGTCAGGTATCCTGATGAAGAGGTGTTTGGGAGCTGCAAAATGAATGGCTCAAAGAAGTTGCCCTGAGCAGCCTTCCATCCCCAGGGAACTTCTATCCTCCATATACCACTTTTCCACCTAGATCAGGTTCCCGAATCATACAGGTAAGCTTTCCTTCCCCCAACCATCTTTCTTGCTCTCTATGCTCTTTGGGTCAAGCCAAGCTGCTCTGAGCAGCCTTTCTTCCCAGGGGGACCTCCATTCTCCCACAGCCTCTCTTCCACATCCAGGAGACTCTTGAAAAATGCAAGGGGACATCCATTCTTCAGCCATCACTCCACCTACCTTTATCAGACCTAAGGATCATGAACTGAGAAGTCAGCTCAGTAACTTTGGGAAATTCCACCAGGGCCCCTCCCCTCCTGGAAGAAACAGTTTAGAGAGCACATAAGCTGGAAGGAAGGAACTGATTAAGTTCCTACTACCTCATTCCCTAAAGACCAATCAGATTAAAAGTCATACTTGCAAGCAAATCGAAGGTTCAGAATTTCAAACAGACTTACAGATTGAGACTCTGACAAACAGTGAGACAGGCAGCTACGGTATATGCTCGAGCCATTCCTCTGCTTTGCCGCTCTCAGTTGTGCCCTCACCGAGGGTCGATTCCTCACAAATGCACGAAATGTAAGACTCTGGAGAGCCTTAATTTCCCGGAGACCCCCGAGTGAACATCATGGAATCGGGGATCAATGCAAAATGCAAGAGGAATTTATTGATCCTGCATTCTGGGGTCGCCCTGCACACCAAGGCGGAGAACACCCATGCTCAGCCTGTTCATCAAGTTTTTATATGTTTTTTAGAGCAGCAGCCATTAGGCATAATATGATTGGCAGTACAGTGTGACTGAGCTGACTCCTCACTCCCCCCTTTTTCTTGTGCATGCTTCAATTCTGAAGCTACTGTTGATAGCTATGCAGCTCATAACTCTGGTCTTCTGTATCTAGTTCTTTGTATTTCTGCTTTAAGATCATAAGCTGTACTGTACCTATGCATTCCTTAACAAAAGCAAACAATTGGTTCAAAGTGTAGGGGCTAAAAGTCAGCAATAGCAAGAGAACACTTAATGTCTTAACAAGGTAGATATGATGGTGGTTAATCAAGGAGAGGAGTTAAACCAAGACTCGAACCAGCCCTGACTGTTCTCTCTCTGTCTCTCTGTCTCTGTCTCTGTCTCTGTCTCTGTCTCTGTCTCTCTCTCTCTCTCTCTCTCTCTCTCTCTCCCTCTTCCACTTGGCTAACCCTACCTCACATTGGCCATTGAATCGTTAACAACCCCAGAATGGTCTATATAAAAGCAATACTCTTCACTTAAGGCAGCATATAACCCTCTTTGCTGGAGGAAAAGTTAAGTCTAATCTATTCTGTAGTACTATTTCTGATAACAAAGTCAGTAATTCTTTAAGATGACTGATGGAAGTTTCTAATCTCTCTATATCTAAATCAATGGCTGCCCTTAGACTGTCCAATTTTCCCTTTGTAAGACCAAAGTGAAGGTCCTGGTGACTGTCCCAGCCACCCCCAACCACAACAGAAGGAAGACAGTACTGCAGTCCAATGGTACCACCAGGCAGTCATGATTAAGGTCAAGTGTTCTTGAGCTTGAACAGATTGTCCCTCATCCAATGCCAGGAAGGGTCCCTTTCATAGGGGTTCCAGTGACTGTGCCCAATTCCTCCTTATATAGAACCAGTCACCAGTCTGGAAGTGGTGAGGGATCTCTGGCATCCCTGGAACATTTAAGGCAGACAGTTTGGGCTAAATCTCAGGCTGTGGGATATCGCCGGGGAGAGCCCAGTGTACACCAAGTGAGTTGGGGTACCACATAGGATCTCAAAAGGGGTCAGGTCAAAATGGTAGGGGGTGTTTCAGGCTCAGAACAGGGCCAAGGAGAGGAACACTACCCAGTCAGAGCCAGCTTCCAAGGTCAATTTAGTTAAGGTCTCCTTTTTTGGGGTTTTGTTTATTCTCTCTCTCTACCTGCTCTGAACTTTGGGGACGGTACTTACAATGAAGTTTCTAATCTGTCCCAATATTTTGCTATCCCCTGGCTTACCTGAGAGATAAAAACAGGACCATTGTCTGGTCCAATTACCTTGGGTACTCTAAATCTTGGGAAAATTTCCTCTAATATCTTCTTGGATACCATGGTAACTTTTTCCTGCTTGGTGGGGAATTCCTCAACACATCCAGAGAAAGGATCTACAAACACTAAAAGGTATTTGTAACCATATATTCCTGATTTAACTTCTGTAAAATTGACCTCTCAATATACTCCAGGCTGTTCTCCTCTAGGTCTTTTGTCCTGTTTACTCTTGACTATATAAGCATTCACTTACTGGCATACCTTATACTGTTCTACTATCTCTTTGACGAAAAACCTGAGGTCCATTATATACTTTATATCCCTTAATTGTTTGGACAAGCTTTTTATCCCCTAAATTTGTACATTTGGCCTAGTATGTCTTTTACTTGCTTTCTGGGGAATACCATATTCTTTCTTGTGTGCATCATTTTCTTTCCTTCTCTGGGTAATAGTTGGTAGGGTGGCTATCAATCTGAGTTCTTTGTTCTTCAGTATATTCTTAGTGAGGTCATCCCTTAGTCCAGTCCTGCTGTACTCTCTTAAGTTGGGGGAAGCGCAGGCGTGGGCGGATCCCCCAACTCCGGTGTTGGGTCCACAAGCCCTAGGCTTCAAGGCTCACCCCAGCGGCCCTCCTCGTCGAGGCACAGCATCCAAGGGGCCTGATCCTGCAGGGGTGAGATGCCGGGGTCGAGCAGCCTCGCCCCAATTCAGGAGCATCCACCGACTCGGTGTGGAAGCCGCGGTGTAGGGAAGAGGTGGGGATACAGACCAGCCTTGAGCACTCTTGCCCTGCGCCAAGGCTTGACCATAGCACACTTCCTGTGGTGCCTGGTGCCCGCAGCCATTAAGAGCGTGCGATTAAGAGCACTCCACTTACTTGAAAATATCATCCTGAGTGAGGTAACTCAGTCTCAAAAGAACGAACATAGTATGTACTCACTGATAAGCGGATATTAGCCCACAAGTTCAGAATGTCTAAGTTTCACTTAACAATAACCGCTGGACTGAGAGTGAGGTACCAGATGGAGGGGTTGGAGAAAAGTCTGAAGGAGCGGAGGGAATTGGCAGCCCCAT
>CM052711.1:79548526-79580578 GCA_028551405.1 Uromys caudimaculatus | reverse complement strand
AAAAAAAAGAGCACTCCACTTGCCGCAGAGCCGGCCTCCTTGAGAACCCAAGAGTCACAGCTCCCTTAGACAAAAGTTCTCTGACGCCAAAATACTTTTTATCTTTATTCATTCTGGATGTCGGGCAGCACTCCCAGGGCAAGTGGGTGGAGAAGGAGGGGAGAGAGAGAGAGAGATAGCTATGCAGGTGGGACAATCTGATATACTGGTTGGAAGGAGTCAGGGGATTGGCAACCAGTGCTTTCTATTGACTAGGTCTGGGAGCTGTCTAGTGCCACATTTGCATATGGGAGGGGCCAGGGCTGCTTTTCAAGTCTCAGGAGCCAGGCATCTCTCTATACAGGGGTTGTAAAGACTGTGACTGATTTTACAGGAGTTGTCCAGGAGCGTTAGCTAAAAATATGATCCAGTCTCTCATGAATATTTCATGGGTTCTCCCAAAATTTTCAGCCTTTACTCAACCACGTATCAGATTTCCTGTAACAGACCACTGCCCCCACAGCTCCCCCTTTTTCTTTTATAAAGGAGAGGTGTCATGAGAATAACTGTCTCCCATATTGGGAACAGTTTGATATTGTACCAAGACCTGATTGGCCTTGAGCTTTGCAATGCTACTCATCTGCTGCTTTAGAAACTGAATGAGACAAGGTGCCAAGAGAAGCAAGGTTAAACCAAGTTACCAAGGGGGAAGGGTGTTTGGGGTATAGGCCAGGGGTAAGAAGGGTTAAGGGTAGGGGGTTGGGAAGGCAAAGGATCATTGAATAACATCAGTTTAAAGTAACATTTGATTAATCTAGATAGACATCATGGTTTCCTTACTATCATAAAGCTTCCCCCAAGTTCAGTAGCCATTTGGCTCTGGCAAGAGAGTTCATCTATAGCTGGAAAGTTTCGTGTCTGTCCTATGTGGTGCTGAGTATGTGTCTCTGGATCTCAGCATGTATCTTGGGAGTCTTCTGTCTGGAGGAAGGCAGCTTTGCAGTCCCAGGCAGGTCCCAGGAGATGGCGTTGTCTTCGCTGGAACTGTGGCAGCAAGCTTCTGTGGGGATAAGCCTGTAGGAAAATCACAGAGGAGCAGAATCCCAGCAGGGGGATGCCTGTATAGGGTGAATAGCAAGTTAAGCCTGTAATGGTTTCCTTGGGAGTGCAGCATGGTCCTGGAAGGTATCTTTTAGGTCTGCTTTTGGATAGCTGAGAAAGAAAAGTTTTGAGATTGACAGTAACTGCCTGTAAAAGGAAGCTGGTGTTAATTAAGGATTTAAGAAGAACCAGTGATCCGAATAGTTGATCTGACATGTGGGAATAGATTAGGTGACTTTTGAACCTTAAAAGAAATCTTAAACAAGTTGAAAGATTTTTTTGGACATATATCAGGAATGCTAGGGAGAAAATAAACACTCAAATAAAGAAGCAAGAAAATTTTGAGTTGGGAAGCACAGGACACTGTTTCAGGTATTCCTGTTAGGAAGAAACAAGGCTCAGTTTTTCTTCTTCTGTCCCTGATCTACCAGTAAGAGGCAAGCCATCTTCTTGGTTGGTGGGGTAATGTCACATATTTCTAGCAGGAACCCAGATAGGCTTAGGCTGGTCCTGTGGAAAAACACAAACAAAACCCCTCCCAGTTGTAAGGAGGGGGTCTAGTCCCTTCCAAATTCCATCCAAAGGATCTCGCCATTGTACTAGGATTGAGGGGGTTAATTTTGGCGTGTGCCAATGGAGGGAGATAGGAGTGTGTTTGGAGCCTCTGTAGATGTTAAATATGTTTAGGGTAGTCAGAGCCATCATTAGTCTTCTACCAGTTGGGTGAGGGCTCTAAGTTTCTCCCTTGATAGAGGCCACTGTGGAACCCAGACGGCTTCATTGGAGAGCCAATCAAGGCAGGGAGTATTAAATTTAACAGTGGCCCCTAGAATTGGGGGTGATTTGGAGGAGGATATTTATGATCTCCTTGGATATTATTTTCTTTATGGGTAATATCTTCTATTGTAATGTGGTCTCTTTCTGATTGGGTGGTAAGAACCACCTCCAGGGCCTGTAAGATATCTCTCCCTATAAAATTGGTGGTCACCTGAGCCATTAGGGGGCATATGAGGCCAATAGCCCCATCTGGTTCTTCCCACCTATAGGCCTCTTTGGTGATAAATGCTTGGGTGGTGCCTCCTACGCCTAGAAGCTGAGGCCCAGGGATTAGTTGCCAGTCACTTGGGATCTCTTGCTGTCTTAAAATTGTCCTGTCTGCTCCCATATCAATAAGACATTTGAATGGTTTATTATCTATCTTAATAGTTAGTTTTAGATGAGACTCTTTTGAAATGCTGGACACCCAAAAGGCTTCTATGCGGTTATCTGTCTCTCTTATTTTCAGGTCTGAGGGCTGTCCCGTTTGAAGTTTTAAAGGTTTTAGTGGCCTACCATCTTATCATGAGTAGCAGTACAATGTCTTTTCCAGTGGAAACCTTTTCTGCAGCAGGGGCAGATATACTTAGGGGAGTTAGAGCCTGTTATGGGGTGGGAGTTTTGTGGACACTCATTCCTCCAATTACCTGCCTCTCCACAATTGAAGCAGATTCCTTCTGTTTTTACTGCTGCTATAAATGCCTGAGCCATAGATGCTGTCTGGTGTGATGCTGTCCCTATATCTCGAGTAGCCACAATCCACCTATAGTGATGTTCTTCCCAGAGACCGTGGCAAGCCAGACCGGATTCAGAAGTCATACCTTCTGTCTTAAGAAGGAGGTCTTGGGCTGTTATATTATGGATTTTTCTTTCTAGATTCATTTTGGTTCTAAGAATAAAATAAGATAAAGATTCTCCCGGCTTTTGATGGAGAGAGAGCAGGGAGGAGGCAGGATCTTGTGACCCTGAGGGCGGGGTCAGTCAGTCCCAAGTGGCCGTCGTACATAATTTAACTTGTACGTAATAACCTGGAGACTGATTGGCTAGCTTAGCCCCAGTAGAGAACTCTTCCTGGCCAATGAGTTCATTAAAACCCCATGGGGTATCGCCTCTGTCTTGGTTCTGTCTCACTTGTTGATGGCATTCATCTCTAAATAAGGCTTCCCACTCTAAAAACATTGGGCCAGGAGGGAAGACTGACAAATATCCCTCCAGTCTTGGGGGTGTTTTTAAGTTGGCGACATGGCTATGTAGGAGCAATTTGGTCCAGGGTGTGTGGATGCCCTCTTCCTTTACTGCCTGTCTGAGTTCTTTTAAGTCTGAGGCTTGGAGTGGGTATCAATTGAGTGGTTTAGTTCGACTGGGGTTGATATTAACCGAGAATTCTTAAGCATTATGGATTCCTAGCTCTGTATCAGACTGTTGAGTAGCATGGGGGATGTGGCTAGCATTTGTAAGAGAGTCTTGGATGTACACAGTTGTTGGATGGTGGAAGATGGGGGATAAGAGGCTGCTAGTTTTACAGGTCTCCACCTTGAAGAAGGGGGAGGAGAGAAATCCCTCTCAGGTTGGATGTGGGGAGGTGCTGTAGGGGGAGAGGTGGGCAGAAGCTCCTCTGTTTTGTTAATGGAGCCTTGCCCTTGCGTCGGAGTGGGAGGGGCTGGAGGGGCTGGAGGAGCAGAAGGTTTATTTAGTGTTTCCTCCAGGGCATAAGGGGGAAAGGGTGGGTAAATGAATTTTATCTCTCTTATTAATTGGGTAAGGGCTGTTAGATCTAAGATAGGGATGGTCTTATGTCCTTGGTTTTTGGTTTCATCTGATTGAAGAGACTCAGGAGCTGCATTGCCATCGGCCTGGCCTGATTTAGGCGCTGGTCCTATGCATTGTCGAATAGCAGTTAAGATTGGCAGAAAATCACGGGAGGGTATCTTTTCTTCTTGGGTATCCCTGCTTTTAATGAGAGAAGCTACTCAGGTCCATGAGTCTGGTCTATAAATGTTATCATTGGCCATGCTTGGTGCTATCTTAAGGACTTCTTCCCCAAACCAGGAGGCTTGTTTTTTGGCTACTTTTAATCCATGGGATTTTAGAAGTGCCTGAATTTCCCTGGCCTGGGGAAATATTTTTGTGTGATTGTGAGCTACTCATGACAGAAAAGAGAAGAAATGCTTTGCCCAAGGGGAATGTTCACTCGACCAATTGGCCTTGGGGGATTCCACAATGATTCAAAGCATCAAGCCTTTCTGCAGATTTAAAGTCTGATGACCCTCTAATAGCCTTTATGTGGTCACTGTGTTACCAGGTTTTTTTTTGTTTTTGTTTTTAAGATGAGTTAGACAGGTAGCCTTTCCAACGCCCACTGGGCCGTCGGAATCTGGACAGGGGCTAGGGGAATCTTTAGCCAACACCAGAGAGTAGCTCTGGCCAAAAGACCTCAATTTTCCCCCTAGCTTGTCTGGATTCACGTGATGGCGCCAGCTGAAAACACAGCAGGAAGGATAGGTTTTGATCCTGGGGGATGGGAGCTTACCCTTCTGCAGAGTCTGTTCAGGACCTAGCGTTGTCAGACCGAGCTCGCTCAGCGCTCCGCCATGATGAGTTGGCCTGGGGCTAGAGGCCAGCTAGCCTATGGAGTGTGGGAGACTTCTGGAGGTTCCCGGGAGACCCCCAACCACTGTTGACGCCCACCCCACTGTTAGGCCCTGAGAGTGGATCTCCTCGCAGGCCCTTAGAAAAAGTTCTCTGATGCCAAAGTAGTTTTGCAGCTTTATTCCTTCTGGATGGCAGGCAGCGGGTACGGGCAGAAGTGGGGACAGAGCTGGCTGGTGGGCAGGGACAGGCAGAGAGCAGCATAGAGAGATGCAGAGAGCAGGCAGGCATAGGCAGGCACAGTCCCATTTCCTAGCAGGTATTTCTTGCAGGCCCATAACCAGGATAGGTTTCTGCATAGCCACATTTTGAGCCACTTGATCTGCCTGGTTATTGCCCCAGGCCACTGTGTTTCTCCCCTTCTGATGTCCTGGGAGTGAATAATACTCATGGTTACAGGCTTCATTAGGGCATCCAAGAGATCCAGGATTTCCTGTTTGTTTCCTCTGGTATGACCAGTCCTCTCTTTTGGCATATATCCCTGTGGATGTGGGCTGTGGCTGCCCCCAGGTCAAAGGCTTTGGCCAGTACTATCAGCTCTGCCTTTCAGGCTGACATTCCCAGTGATTGCAGTTCCGCCCAGACCACCTGACATCCATCCACAATGGTGACCCCTGCCTTGTATTGTCCCTCCACCAGGTAGCTTCTGCTGTCAATGAACCAGGTCACCATGCCATCAGGGACCGGCCAATCTGACAGGTCTTTTTCCCATTCCCCAGTCCTCAGGTAGATGCTGGCAATCATGAGCTGGCTAGTTGAGGTTGGGGTTGGTTAACAGAGTGGCTAGGTTGTGAGTCACTGGTGATGTAAAGGTCATCCAATCTGAATTTAGCAACAGTGTCTGAAAATGAATCATGTAGGCCTTGGTCTGCCATCAAACCAGGAGCTGGCGAACAACAACCTCCAAGGCATGTGACAGTCAGGTTCTTCCCCAGAGTCAATTTATCAGTGTCTTTAACTAGAACCACCACTGCTGCCACCCAGCAGTGACAGGGTCTAATTTCTTTGACAGATAGGCAACTGGACACATCCAGGGGCTAGCCACTGGGTAATCACACCCTTGGCTATCCCCCTGTTCTCAGTCACATAAAGAAGGAAAGGTCTAATGGCATCAGGCAGTCCTAGAGCAGGGACCTTGAGCACAGCCTACTTAATCATATCAAAAGCCTGTTGTTCTTCTTACTCTCAGTGGAAGAGCTGTTCATTTTTAGTCAAGGGGGGGCAATTTAATAAACTGTGGGATACATAGCTGGCAGAAACCAACCATGCCCAGGAATTCCCATACCTGCTTGGGGCTCTGCAGAGGAGGAATGTGTAGGATGGTCTCCTTTTGAGTGTTGGTGAACCAGCACTAGCCATCTTTCAGCAGGTAGCCCGAATAACTTACTTTTTTCTGGCATGTTTGGGCCTTCTTGGCTGAGGATCTGTATCCCAATCCTCCCAGTTCCTCCAAGAAGCTTGTATTACCTTCTAGATAGACCTCTTTAGTCGTGGGTCCCAGATTTCTTCACAGGCAGAAGGGGAGTATTTCAAACTGATTGGCACTTCCGCAGTGTCCCTTGTTCTAGAAGCCTGGTAATGTGGGTCCTGATTCCATCACAGGCCTCCCTCAATATTGAAATAGTGGCACAGAGACACTGAGGAAGCTTGGGCTCTGAGCTCCACATGGATGGGGGACTGGCTGGTAGCCTTACCCATCTCTGCTGTCTCAGCCCAGGCCTAGGGAATGGCCTTGAAGAACCAGTCTCTAGGTCCTGTGGTGCCCTGCCCGAGGTCTCAAACAACTTGTATTCATCCTTTAACCTGAGAGTCAGGACTCTCTGTAGATTCATTCCCTGTCTCTTTTCTTCCTTTCTCTTTCTCTGCTTCTCTGTCTCCCTGCTATGGCAGACTTTCTCAGCAACTTGCACTAACTCCTTCAACAACCTATCCTGTCTTTCTAGCCTCTGACGATTTTTCATGTTATCTGTACTAGCTTAGTCTATACAAAGCCATTGTCACAGAAACATTGTCCTCCTTGCTGCTGGGATCATAAGCAGAATGCCTCCATGAACCACTCTAGAAAGGCTGCCGGCAACTCATCCCTGCCCAACATCACGGGCCTTGGTCAGATTTGTGGGTCATCATATGGTCCCCTTGAGACCTGCCAATGGAGTCTGGTGGTGTACCTTTTGGTGCCCCTTACCTTCTGCCATAGTCAGGGAAAGCCCGCTGTCGATGACAGCCCGGTCAATCGATGTTGTCTGAGGGGGCATTTTTTCTAGCTTCCTGCATTATCTTCTCTTGCTCTTCAGTTGTGAAGAGCACTCTCATGAGTTGTTGGATATCATCCTAGGTGCGCCGATGAGTAAATTAAACAGTCTCAAAGAGATTAATTGGCCCCTTGGAAAGGGGCAGGGGGTCTCCTCCTGCTCTTCCCTCTGGTAAATGGGGGTACAATGGCCCCCATCCTATATAGGCTGAGGATCCTGGGATGAGTGCTAGTGCTGGCAGGGCCATAGGGGCATATGGAGGAGGAGGATATTGGAGTAACAAGTCCACTGTTGAAGAGTCTTGGAGGATCGACTTCTTCTCAGGTCCAGATCACTCCTCCTATGCTTCCTTCTTCCTGATAGCCAGAACCTGTGAGGCGGGTCTTGGGGGAAAGAAAGACCTTTATCTATGACGGGGTAGGGGGGTCTTCCACTAGATTTGCCTCTTCCTAGTTTTTTCCTCTTTCCCTAACTTTCCTCCAGTGGTTAACTAAGATGTTTAATGGGGAAAATTCAGTTTGTTCAATGTCAAAAAAACAAAAACAAAAAGCAAACAAACAAAGAAAAATAACAAGTCATCAGTCAGTTTAAGTCCATGAACACAGAGCAAGATACTAACAAACACAGAGGAAAACAATCAACACACAAACAACTTGACCCTGCCACAGGTGGAAATCTAGGTTCAAGATTACAGAGAGTGAAAATTAACACACAGTTCACCCTTTCATGAGCACAGACAATTCATCCCTTCCACAGACACAGAACAGAGTTTCTTGGCCAGCTCTGGCTGCACTGAGATAAATCAGGTGGATCTGCTACATCCACAGAAGCCAGATAAACCAGCAAGACTTACAGTTTCTGGACAGAGAAGAGCCTTCCTGACTCCTTCCAAGGCAGCCTGAAGCATCCTCCAGACTTCCTTCCCCCCTCCCCCCACAGTCACAAAGTTAAGGCACTTCTACCTGCTGCACTTCACCACTCCAAAGATGGTGAGCTCTCCAAAACCCCTGAAGCTTGCAAACAAACCAAAAGTTCACACTTAAAGGCTCAGACCCTGACAAATAGGCAAACAAACGTGATACCTGCTGGAGCCATTCCTCTGTTTCATCTCTCTCCTGTGTGTCCCCACAGAGAGTTGATTTCTGACCAATGCACCAAATATAAGACTCTGGAGAGTCTTAACTCCTGGAGACCCTCGAATACCATGGAGTCAGGGATTGATGCAAAATGTAAGAGGAATTTTTTGATCTAGAATGCTGGGGTCATACTACACTCCAAGGCAGGGAAGTATGGCCATATGCAGCCTGTTCATCAAGCTTTTGTATGGCTTTTAGAGCAGCAGCCTTAGGCAGAATGTGATTGGCAGAACAGTGTGAATTTTAAACTTATTTGTCTTTAGGGAATGAGGTAGCAGGGGCTTAATCAGCCCCTTCCTTTCAACCTATGTGCTCTCTAACCTGTTTCTTCCAAGAGGGGAGTGGTGCCCAAATTTTTCAAAGTTCCTGAGCTGACTTCTCAACAGAACTGCAGGTCCAGAACTGTACAGCCCAGTAACATCAATCAAAGGCCTATCACACCAAAACCATCTAGTTTTACCCTCTTGCCAATACTCACTGCAACAAGAACGTCCAGGGACCAAAAACCTCTATATGGTTAAAGGCCCTTGAAAGAACACAATCAACACAAGCCAGGGCAATATGACACCTCCAAAAGCCCAGCTGCTACATTACAGCAAGTACTGGATGTCCTAACTCAACCAAAATATAAGACAATGACTTTTAATCCAATGTTATAAAGATGATGGAGGCCTTTAAAGAAGGAATGAATAAATCACTTAAAGAAATACATGAAAATACAGTCAAATAGAGGTCTTTAAAGAGGAAAAATAAGTCCCTCTCACAGGAAAATACAATTAAAGAAGTGAAGGAAATCAATAAATGTGTGCAGGACCCAAAAACAGAAATAGAATCAATAGAGAAAGCACAAACTGAGGGAATCCTTGAGATGTAAAACATAGGGAAAAGAACAGGAACAACAGATGCAAGCATCACCAACAGAATATAGGAGATAGATGAGAGAATCTCAGGCATAGAAGATAAAAATCAAAGAAATTGATACATCAGTCAAAGAAAAATTTAAAGTAAAAAATTCCTTGCATAAAACATCCAGAGAATGTGGTATATCATGAAAGGCTTAACCTAAGAATCAGAATAGAAGGGAAAGAATACCAGCACCAAAGAACAAAAAATATTTTCAACAAAATCATAAAAGAAAACTTTCCCAACCTAAAGAAAGCTACAAGAAGGTTATAGAACCCCAACTAGACTGGACAAGAAAAGAAAATACCCGTGGCACATAATAATCAGAACACAAAATCTACAGAACAACAACAACAAAAAAAAGAATATTAAAAGCAGTAAGAGAAAAAGGCCAGGTTACATAAAAAGGCAAGCTTATTGGTATCACACATGACTTCTCAGCAGAGACTCTAAAAGTTAGCAGAACCTGGACTGATATCCTGCAACATCTAAAAAATAAAACCAAAATCTAGACTACTATACCCAAAAAACCTCACAATCATCATAGAGAGAGAAAACAAGATAACTCCAAATTCAAACAATATTTATCCATAAATATAGTCTTACTGAAAACACTAGCAGAAAAATTCAAACCCAGGAAGGTTACCTACATCCAAGGAACACATAGGAATATAACTAATAATTTCATAGTAGCAAAAACAAGAATATCACACTCAAGCTCTCTCTCTTGCTCTCTCTCTCTCTCTCTCTCTCTCTCTCTCTCTCTCTCTCTCTCTCTGTGTGTGTGTGTGTGTGTGTGTGTGTGTGTGTGTGTGTGTGAGAGAGAGAGAGAGAGAGAGAGAACATTAAAATCAAAATAACAGAAAATAACAATAACTGGTCATTAATATCTCTCAACATCAATGTTCTCAATTCCCCAATAAAAAGACACAAGCTAAAAGACTGAATGTGAAATAGCATAAAAGAAACACACTTCAACCATAAAGGTAGTTATTTGCTCAGAGTAAAGGACTGGAAAAATGTTTCCAAGCAAATGGAGCCACGATGCAAGCTGGAGTAGCAATCTTAATATCTAATAAAATAGACATTTAACAAAACTTAACCAATAGTGACAGGGAAAGATACTTCATCTTCATCAAATTAAAAACTAACCAAGATAATATCTCAATTCTGAACAGCTATGCCCTAAACATTTGTAAAGATAACATTGCTAAAGCTTAAATCACACATCAATCCCCACACATTAATAGTGGGGGTCTTGAATTCCCTATTCTCACCAATTGATAGGGTATCCATACAAATCTGAACAGAGAAACAATGAAACTAATAGGCATTATGCACAAAATGGGCCTAAGAGACATCTATAAAATATTTCACCCACACACAAAATAATATACTTTCTCAGCACCTCAGTGCTCCTTCTCTAAAATTGACAATATATTTGTTCTCAAAGCAGGCCTCAACAGATACAAGAAACTTAAAAGTACATTTATATTTTATCAGACCACCATGGATTAAAGGTGAATTGTAATCACAAAAGAAACACTGGTACAGTGTGTGGAAACCCTACAGACTCTTGAGAACTGAACAACTGTCTACTCAAGGATCTCTGAGTCAAGAAAGAAGTAAAGAAAGAAACTAAATCTTTCTAGTGTACAATGAAAATGAAAACACAACATATTCAAATTTATGAGATATCATAAATCAATGAAAATTCATAGTATTAAGAGCCTCCACAAATAAATTAGAACATTCTCATATCAGCATTTTGAAAGGACACCTGAAAGTTCTTGTGGAAAATAAAAGAGAAGTAAGCACACCAAAAAGGCTTGTAAAAAAAGAAATAATCAAAATCATGGCAAAAAAATCAGCTAGATACCAAGAAAACATTACAATGAATCTACAAAACTAAGAGCTCATTCTTTGGGAAGATCAACAAGATAGACAAACACTTAGCAAAACTAAACAAGAGGCAGAAAGACATTGTTCAGATAAACAAAATCTGTAATGAAAAGGGAGACATAATAACTGACACTGAGGAAGTTAAATGAATAATTAAGTCTTACTGCAAAAACCTATACTCCACAAAACTAGAAAATGTTAATGTAACGATCAATTTTCTAGGCAGATACAAGTTACGAAAGTTAAATCACGATCAGGTAAACTATGTAAATAGCCCCACAGCCCTTAAAGAAGAAGCAGTTATTAAAACCCACCCACCCCCCCAAAAAAAAAAGAAAGAAAAAAGAAAAGAAAAATTCGAGTGCCAGATGATTTTGAAGCAGAATTCTACCAGATTTTCCAAGAAGATCTAATTCCAATATCTGTTAAGATATTCCACAAGACAGAAACTGAAGGAACACTATCAAACTCATGCTATAATGCCATGGTCATCCTGATACCTAAACCACACAAAGACTCAACAAAGAAAGAAGACTTCAGACTGATTTCTCTTGTGAACATTACTGCGAAAATCCTCCATAAAGTATTTGCAAACTGAATCCAGAAACACATCGAAGACATCATCCATCAAGATCAAGTTGACTTCATCCCATGGATGTAGAATGGTTCAATATTTTAAAATCCATCAACGTAATCTACTATATAAACAAACTGAAAGAAAAAAAATCATATGATTATTTCATTAGACACTGAAGCAGTCTTTTATAAAACCCAGCACCCCTTCATGTTAATGGTATTAAAGAAAACAGGGATGCAGTGCACATAACAGAACATAATAAAAGCAATATACATTAAGCCAATAGCCATCATCAAACTCAATGTCATTTCCACTTACTTAAGTGACAAGACAAAGCTTTCCACTCTCTCCATATCTACACGATATAGTTCTTGAAGTTGTAGCCAGAGCAATAAGGAAACTAAAGATCAAGGAGATTCAATTTGGAAAGGAAGAAATTAAAGTATCACTATTTGTAGAAGATATGCTAATACACATAAGCAACCCCAAAAATTTGACCAGAAAACTGCTACAGCTCATAAACACCTTTAGCAATGTGGTGGCATACAAAATTAACTCAAAGACATCAGTAACCTCCCTTTATCTAAATTATAAATGGACTAAGCAAGTAATTATGGAATCAACATCCTTTAGTTGTTGTTAAGCTGAATAAAGAAGTTGAAAAAGACATCAGATGGTGGAAAGAGTTCTCATGCTCATGGATAGATAGGACTAATATAGTGAAAATTACCATTTTACCAAAAGCAAACTACAGATTCAATGCAATCCCTATCAAAAGTCCAACACATTTTTTTCTAGATATTAAAGGAGCAATTCTCAACTTCATATGGAAAAACAAAAACCTCAGAATACATAAAACAATTCTGAGCAATAAAAGAACATTGGGAAGAACTGCCATCATTGACCTCAAGATGTAATATAGAGTAAAAATGTTTTAAAACTGCATGTTACTGGTACAGAAACAGTCACGTTGATAAATGGAATCAAGTTGAAGACCCAAAAATAAACCCACCTACCTATGGAAAATTGATTTTTCATAAAGAAACCAAATTCATACAATGGAAAAATGAAAGCATATTCAACAAATGGTGATGGACTAATTGGATACGTAAATATAGTATAACGAAAATAGATCCACATTACCCTGTATAAAACTCAAGTCCACATGGATCAAAAACCTCAATATAAAACTGGATTCACTGAATCTCATAGAAGAGAAAGTAGAAAACACCTGTGAAGACATTTGTACATGAGACAGTTTTCTGAATTGAGCATCAATGGCTCAGGTTCTCAGAACAATTGACAAATAAGACCTGTTAAAACTGAAAAGCTTCTGTAAGGCAAAGAACAGTATCAATAAGACAAATCAGCAGCCTGCAGACTGTGGAAAGATCTTCACCAGCTCTACATCTGATAGAAGACTAAGATCTAAAATTTACTAGAAACTCAAGAAATTAAGCATCAACAACACAAATCACCCAATTAAAAAATGAAGTACAAAATTAAGCAGAGAATTCTCAACACAGGAATCTAGAATGTCTAGAAGCACTTAAAGAAATGTTCAGAGGCCTTAGTCATCAGTGAAATGCAAATCAGAATAACTCTGAGGTTGCATCAGAATGGATAAGATCAAAAAGCCCATAAAGTAGCACATACTGGCAAAGATGTGGGGCAAAAGAAACACTCCTCCATTGCTGGTGGGTGTGCGAACTTGTACAACCACTGTGGAAAGCAATTTGGCATTTTCTTAGAAAACTGGGAAGACTTCTACCTCAAGACCAAGCTATACCACTTTTGAGCATATATCTAAAAGATACTCCAACATCCCACAAAGATTCTTGTTCAATAGTATTCATAAAAACTTTATTGGCAATAGCCAGAAAATGGAAAGAACCTGCATCTACACAATGGAAATTTATTCAACTATTAAAATCCAAGATACCATGAACTTTGCAGGCAAATGAATGAAACTTGTGAATATCATCCTGAGGGAGGTTACACAGTACCAAAAGAACATCCATGGTATATACTTAATTATAAGTGGGTATTAGCCATAAAATTCAGTACCATGTTAGACTTCACAGACCCAAATAAACAAAACAACAAGGAAAGCTCAAGTAAGAAAGCTTGAATCTCACTTTGACAGGGAAAAAAATATACATAAGAGGTATATGGAGGAAGGGTAATCTAAGGGAAGCAGAACGGATAGAGGAGTGGAGGATTCAGGATCAGGGGAAGGACAGGACAGATGGATAGATGGTCATGAAAATGAAGGGAAATCAGCAACTGACCAGGGTTAGGAGATAGGGTGGGTACATCTCCAGGATGAGACTGATACATGGGATAAAAGGTAACCAGGAGACAATGAGGTTGATTTTAGCTGTGACTCACTACAGTGGGGATATGGAACCTGAAGAGGCTACCTCCTGTATCCAGACAGGAACATCAGGGAAGCAATAGAGACAGCAACCAAACCAAAAAACTTTCACCCTACAATTTATCCTCTCTAAAAAAAAAAAAAGCAGGCTCAGGGGAGGGAGCAGAGGTTGAGAGAATGGCCATCCCATAACTGCCCAACTCAACACTCATCCCATGCGCAATTCCCAACTCCTAACACTATTAATGGTGCTTTTATATGCATGCAGATAGGATATGTTGTCCACTGAGAGGGTTCACTCAACAGATGACTCAGACAGATACATACACCCACAGACAAACTTGGGGACTCTTAAACAAGAATTGGAGGAAGGATTTCAGACCTGAAAAGGATAGGAGCTTCACAGGAAGACTAACAGATTCAACTAACATGGCCCTGTGGGTCTCTCAAAGACTGAGCAACCAACCAAAGAACACACATGGGCTAGACCTAGGTCTCCCAGCTCATGTGTAGGATATGTGCAGCTTGACCTTCATAGAGGTTCTGAAAAACTGGAATAGGGGTTATCAAAAATGCTGTTGTCTATACATGAGATATTTTCTACTAACTGGTCTGCCTTCTCTGACCTCAGTGGGAGAGCAAACACCTAGCCACAGAGAGACTAGAAGTGCTAGGGCTGGGGTGTAGGGGTGGGAGGGTACACTGAGAGACCCCCTCTGGTTCAAAGCTGAAGGGGAGGGGAAATGATGTATGGATATTGAAAGCTAGTGACTTGGTGGAAGGCAGTGAGCTGGAAGGAAAGTGAGTAAGTTAAAACAAAACAAAACAACAACAACAACAAAAAAAAAAACAAAACACAAAAAACCAAAACATAAAGAACTCACAGTCAATTGTGGGTACAAGCTGATGTCCTGTATACTTCTCTAAACAGCTTTCTGAATATCACCAGACAGGTCAGCTCACCCAAACCAAAGTCCAGGATGTCATATACATATCATTTCAATCATCTAACCTAGTTTCCCTTTTGATTATCTCATCTATCAGCATTCTTTGAATTTAACCCCTTGACTCCTAGGAAAAGATAGCAAGCATATTTTTCTTTAAATTGCAAATGAATTCAAATACTTACCTGCCTTTGTTAACACAGACAATAACTTAGTTGGGTAGGAACTGTGTCTGAGATCACCATTCCCACCACAGGTGGGCCTACCCTCATTAAGTCCCAGAAGGTCCATGAACTCCAGAATCTGCCTGCCTTTGTAAGCACAATCAATAAATTTAGCTGGATGGGTTCTTGCCCTGTGATCACCATTGTCCAAGTTTCCCTATCTCCTTCTTTAGTATGTTTCTAACCAGCTGGCTTATAGTGCAGATGCTTCTTTTCTTTTAGATCCATGAAGTTCCTTAGACAACTCATATTCCATCCTTATATTTTGCATAGTTGACATATTATATATTTTTGAACTCATGTTATCAGAGTTCTTTCCCACAGCCTTAAGACTCATTCAGAGAGGTATGGACATACATAGCATTTCATTGCATTAAGCATTACAGGCAATTCAGAGAACTTTGCAATGATTATGCTCATATCTGCAGTGTAAAATTTATGTCATTTTATGTAAGAGACTTGTGTATCCCAGGCCAGTGGTTTCCAGAAGAAAATTCAATGTTCACCAAGGGAGGGAGGAAAGCTCAACTGTCCCTCCAGATATAGCTGGTAAAGAATAGAGCTAGGAAGCAGTGTATGATGGTCAGTATTGTGAACTTCACAGAATATGGTAGCACTTTGTAAACATATTTCTGTACATGCCTGAGGAGTTTCTAGATTAAATTAACTGGAGTAGGAAGATCTACATTGATGTAACTGACAGATTTTATGTGTTGTGCAGGACTCCATAAGAAGGTAATGCTTAGCTGAGTAGAGGTGATCATTTCCCTGTGGTTTCTGACTTGCAGGCCCAATGTGGACAGCTACTTGAACTTTCCTGATGCTTTGGTTTCCCCACCATGATGAACTCAAACTGTGAGATAAAATAAATGCTTCCTTCCTTAATTTGCCTTTTGTCAGATGTTTTGTCACTACAATGAGAGAGCAAATAATATACTAGTCAGTGCCAGTGATTATTCTGGTTGAAAAATGTTCTGCTTGTCTAATTATACAGACAAGGCTAAATAATGCACCAACCAGAGAAAATGTCATTGTGTCTAAATAATACCTTTAATTATTTTAGTGTTTTTGAAGATGATTTTAAAGTTATGAATTAAAGAATAAAGCTAAATCTATTTACTCCAATTTATACTATTCTAATTATTTACAACACAAATAATTACTAATTCATTAATGAATTAATGAGTATAAGACAGAACTACTTGTCTCATTTGACTCACAGGTGTAGGAACCTAGAGTCTTGGCAAATCAAGCAAACACATATAATCACATATCAAACACACACACACACACACACACACACACACACACAGAAAACACACAAACATGGACACAACTACATACACACATATATATATATACCAATCACACACACACATACATACACCACCATGTTTTATGTGTGTATGTGGTATCTGGGAATATGCATTTGTTGTTTATGTACACATGCATGTGATTCCCAAGTATTTTCTTTTTCTCTCCATCTTACTATACTTTCAGGGCAGGGTATTTCACTGAATTTTTTTAATATCCATGCTGTGGATCTGAATTATTGTTCCATGCTCATATAACAGTCACTTTTTTGGTCAAGACATATACTCAGACCCCAGGTTGATTTAAAAAATGTACATTTCAGTATTATATTTTTTAGTAACTATGACATGGGCATGTGAGGTAGTAATATGTAGTTTGACAATGATGCAGCTTACTGATCTTTCTCTTGGTTTTTCTTTGTTCTGAAACTATCAAAATGTAGAGAATTATTCTTTGAAATCAGCTTCAGATACTTTCGGAAACCATCTATTCTTGGAAGCCTTAATACCAAAAATAAAACAATGACACTAAGAAACACAGACACCTGGAATCTAGAGAAAATCATGTGTTTTCAGGACAGTGTGAGAGCAAGCTATTCTTAGCATTGTCATTTTATTGCTAAATAAGACATCTCTAAGGAGATAGGTGTTTATCTCCTAGAAACTTTCTTAGATATTTGTGCTTGCTAGATTTATGTCAACTTGACATAATCATCTGAAAAGAGGCAATCTTGATAGAGAAAATGCCTCCACAAGGTTGGTGTGTAAACCAGCCTGTAGAACTTTAATTAGTGGTTGTTGGAGAGGTCCTAGCCCACTCACTGTAGGTGGTGCTATCCCTGGGTTCTATGATAAACCGGGCTAAGTAAGACATGCAGAGAAAGCCATTAAGTAACACTGTTCCGTGGTTTCTGCATCACCTCCTATCTCCAGGCCCCTGTCCTGATGAGTTCCCGTTCTAGGTTTCTGCAGTGATGGACCACAATATGGAGGTGTAAGTCAAGTAAACCATTTCCGCCCAAACTTGATGTTTGGTCAAAGTGTAGTATTGCAGCAATAGAAACCCTAATTAAGACAATATCCAGCTCAAACAGAGAAGTACTATGCCAAATTTAAACAAAAGCATATTGATGAGGTAGACTGTGGACAGAGGTGATTGAATTTGCAGTTAGGATCTATGAGAATAGCAAAAGTCATGGAAACTGTAGCTGTTAAAAGATGAAAAAAAAAATGTAGGTTGATATTAAGCATAGACCTGGCATGGGCTGGTGAAATGTACCTCTCTGATACTCCTGACTTGGGTGCTCAAAAGTAATACTAATATTTCTAACCTTTTAAAATTACTTCAAACAGGGTCTAATGTAACTCACTCTTTTCAAACTAACTATGAAGCCCTAGTCAATCCTGAACTTCTGATCATCATGCCTCCACTGTCCAAATGCTGGGACTACTGTCCTATAACATTACAATAAGCTTATTTGATGTTTAGAATTGAATCTGTACACATTTGGAGAGCAACTTTCCAAATGAACTGCATCCAAGATCCAACCTCAGTCTTAAGGAAATGTTGAGCAGTTGAAAGACAAGCTGGTGGATTAACAGTTGACTCTGAATAACATTTTTATTCTTATAACCATCTGTGAATCTTTTTAAAGTCTCTATCAAAGACACATTCTATTTTAAATTTTAGTAACATATTGCCTGGCTCTCACTCTTTTCCCAATTTCTGCCCTTCTAAATTAGTTTTGAGAGCTAATTAGCCTCAGAGCCATTTTCATCTGAAACTTTGGAAGATAAGGTACATGCCTACACAGTATGCACTTACTGCTGTGCACATCTGTGCTCAAGATCAATCTGTAGGGTGTTTGAAAATTAGCATCCATTTAAAGGCAAACAGGGTTATAAGCAAAGCCAAGTGTGTAATTGGTCTTCAGTCTTGCTGACACTGCCTGAGATACAGTAAAAATGTTAAAGTAATAGGATTAGGAAAGGTCCTTTCTGGTTTTGCAAAGACTCACCTTGTTCATAAACAGAACAGGTGGAAAAAATAAAACAGGAAAATGTCTATCCTAAAAGAAAATACAGCTTGTTTTTAAAGTTATAAAACCACAATTTTGTAGGGTGTATGTCAACACAAAATACAAATTTATATTGTGGAAGAAATGAAAAATTTTTTAATAATGTTGAGATTCTTTTATAATATAATAATGCTTTTTTATTTTCTTATTTTTTGGGGGGGGATTATAGCATGATTATAATATTTTTTTCTTCCAAGTGCTTCCATATATTCCTCCCAACTCTCCTTCAAATTCACAGCCTCTTTTTTCATCAATCGTTACTGTATTTGGTCATAAATATATATTACTAAATATAACCTATTGAGTTCATATAATGTTATTTATATATATAGTTTTTCATGGCTGATCTTTTTGTACTGAACAACCCATTGGTGTGCTTCTCCCTGAGAAAAACCACATCTTTCACTGTCAGGTTTTTTGCTTTTGTTTTTTTGGTTTGAGGCCTCATGGGCTTTTTCTCTGTTCAATTTGACACATTCATTGATTCATTTCATAGTTGGGCAGTCATTTTGGTGACATTTCATGGGTGTGTTAGTTAAGGAGAATCTAAGACCACAGCCTAACAGAACAAGCATAATCACTAACAGCAAGCTATAAACAAAATAATTCCTTTTTGAAAATTTTTATTTTCTTTATTTTTATTTTTGCCAGAGGGAGGCATGAGGGACAGAGTATACATAGGGTGATCAAAGTAGTGGTCAGTGACAACTCATAGTGACAATTATCCCATCTACCCTTGGATTCCAGGGACTGAAGTCAGGCTACCAAGCCTTTAACAGCTGAGCCATCTCAATGGCCCCCAAAATATAATATCTGTGGATTTATGGAAACATAAAGATCCAACAGTTTCCTATTCCTTTCAGAAGCACACATTATTTCCCAGCCCTTAGCATTTTATATTCTATGTCCCTGGTCTCTCTCTGAAATGTTAAGAGAAAGCAATTGCCCTGAAGCTGTAACTTTGACTCAGACTTACCTAAGTCTACGTGTACAACTGTTTCTTCAGGAAGATAGATCAGATAACAGAGACGACATTTTAGCCATTAAGAGTTAAGACACTGGCAGCTTTTACTACTTGTTTAAGTGGATCTTTAATACTTTTAAGGTAGCCAATGAAGAAGCACATCTTGGCTAAAACAGTTACAGGAGTTTGAAGGGACATCCTGTGTCTCTCCAAATCCTCTCTACTCTCTTGAGATAGGAAAAAGACAAGAGAGGGGACAAGGGGGAAGATCTAACAACAGAATTTACATATTTTGACATTCTTAGTCTGCTCCACATATAATATACTTAATTTTCAGGACTATCAATATGATTAATACAACAACAAAAATTGAAATCAAGGAACTCAAGTATCTTCTTGAGTGCAAAAGGTGATGGAAAGCAGAAGCCAAATAGGAAGTAACAATAACCAAACAGGAAGCAGCGCAAGCCAAAGAAGAAAGCATTATAATTCAAACAGGTAGATTCAGAAGCCAAAAGGAAAAAGTGTATATCTTCTAGGAAATATCTGACCTCAGGAAAGAAGTTCCCCAAGATTGTGTTTCACAGACTGGGTAGAGAATTCAATAGGTTTAGTACCCATCTGATTCTGATTTTTCTACAGCAAGACTGCCTTACTCAATGTATTAACTGGTTGAGCCAGACTTTGCTACAAAAGTACTTTATTTTTAAAGATTAAACTTTTGATTGCAATTGATTTTTTTAATGTCAGGAAAGGTACTCTTTCTTCAACTATTAAGCAAGTGGTACCAATTCACTTGCTGCTCCTGCAGAGGACTGGAGTTCAGTTCCCAGCACCCATGCTAGGCAGCACACAAAATAAGTTGGAGGAGTCTATACACATATGCACTCACATGAACTTTCCTTGCCACATCCACCCGCACACACAAATACACGTACACAAACACACACTCACAAATACAAAATAAATTAAGTAAAAATTAAAACTACAATTCTTCTGAATATGCTTTCTTTTCTAGAAATCCATGACCTCAAATTTAGCAATATACTAGTAAGTCCAGGAGATGAAAGAGAATTGTGGATTATTGTCCCATTTGAAGATTTTAAAATAAACAAAGTCAATTTTGGTTAGCATTGATAACCAGATTAAAAAGTCAAGTCCTATTTCTTATGAAATTAAATTGACATACTCTTCAAACTGACTTGGCTCTTTTGACATGGAAAGAATCCAAACGTTCAATGAGACTAATTAATTTACTTCTGTCTGTTTTCATGGTAGGTCACCTAACTCATTCATCTTTATACAATCAAATATATGTCCCATTGCTCTGTGCTAGGGTGACATTAAGCTTTCTCATTTACTCTTTATTACACTAACAGTACACTAACAGGAAAACAAACCAACATGATGGATAATTAAAATCTCTTTTCTTCATTCAGACTAACAATGCGGTTCAATTTCCACTCGGTTATCTTCAGAACAAAGAGGAATATTTTTTAACTTTTAAAATAAGCTTATATAGAGTTTTTCCTTAGTATCAGTTATAAATGGAATAGAAATATCTATGTGAAAATAATATTAGGTTCTCTTAGGTCTATTATTCTAGGCAACAATGAACAAGAGACATACCCATCCAATAGAAAGCTGAGCAATGGTAACTCTAATCTTGTGACTTTATTGCAACATAAGAAGCAATAAGTCAGTTTCTACATATCCAGTAGCTTGGTTCTTAAATGTTTCTGAAATCTTGTAGGTTATGGTTTTCTTTAACAGAGAGATGCTATTGGGAAATGACAGCACCTTTCAGTGACAGGGTCTAATTTGTAGTATTTGGTGTATAGAGTGAATACCCTTGAATGACATGTTAGTAATTCCTTTGTTTGTTTAGGGAGTTCAAGAGTGAGACATTTTCCTACTCTTGCAATATAAATACTGTCATCATTCAGAACCACCAACAGTGACCCAAAGGAATGGTCTTACCTTGAAAATTTTAAGAAAACAAACAAACAAACAAACAACAACATCATAAAAAGAAAAAAAACTCTTCTTTTTAGAGTTTTTTTTTTTTTTTTTTTTTTGTCACTTGTTATAGTAACAGCACTTGCATGAACATAATTTCCCACAAGAGGATCTGGATAGGAACTTTCTAGAGATGTCCAATGACATACACAGAGAAATACATTAAATGAAGCATACTTTTTACTAATACATTTCAGAAATCATTAAACTTTGCTATTTTTCCCCTCTGGCAATCTAGCGAATGCCATTCATATATCACTGGTTACATTCTTCCCTGTCATGATATCAATCTGAGTGCAAATATATGTGCAGACTGATACACTGAGAAATATTTCCCCAACTATTCAGTTTGCTTTGTCAACAGAAGTATGAAAAATATACTTCAGATGATGAAGAATGAAATCAAAGAAAGAAATAAACTACATATTTAAAGATTCACTTTATTCACTATTTATATATATATATATATATATATATATATATATATAGAGAGAGAGAGAGAGAGAGAGAGAGAGAGAGAAGTGTGTGTGTTTGTGTGTGTGTGTATGTGTGTGTGTTGGTATATGCATGTGAGTACATGTACAACTGCTAGTATTCTAATGTCAATTATGGTCCCCCAAAAACTGTCCCTAAGAGAGTGTCTGAACAGAACTTCTGGGAACCTGCCCCCAGTTGATTCTGATCAGTAAATAAAGATGCCAACAACCAATAGCTGGGCAGTACAGACTTTAGGTTTTCTGAGCTTGGGACCTGGATGGGGAAGAGAGATCCACCATACATGAATGTGTGGAGGAGAGAATGGATGCCATGTCTAAAAAGAGTACAGGACAGAGAGGAATAGTTGCCATGTGAATGAGCCAGGAGAGCACAGCTGAGAGCACAACCCAATTGGGCACTCCTTTGGGTCCAGAGCAGGCAAGATAGAACATAGAAGTTCGTAAGTATTAGCTCAGAATTATTGGCAGAAGGTAATGGAGGTTAGCCAGTGGCCCAGCTATTAAAGTTTATGTGACATATGAAAACCAAAGGCTGTGTGTGTGTTTCATTTGGGAATGTAAACCACTGAGGCAGGTGGTGAACATGCAGCCAGGATTTATTAATTTAAAACATTACATCATACATGTGCTCATAGGAGCTAGAGGCATAAGCCACCCTGGAGCTGGTGTAAGAGGTGTTTGTGACCTGTCCAACTTGAGTCTCAGAAACTGAACTTAGGTTCTCTGCATGAACAGCATGTATGGTTAAGTATAATGTTATCCTTCTGGCCGACAAGCTGCTTCTTTTGATCAAGGAATATATGTAAGATTTGTTATTATGTTTAAATAGAGTACTTGACTACTATAATTAATTTTCTTTGATTTAATCTATCCAGAGATTTGTTATATTAGTATGCATGATCTCCTTAAGTAAACTAATTTTGTTGTATGGTATGGTTGGTAGTGCCTGTAAGCTCAGGACCTGGAAGACAAAGAATTGGGAATTCAAAGCTAGCCTAATCTACATGGCAGGTTGGAGGCATAAAAAGGCATTATAAGACTCAGAATAAACAAAATAAAACAAAACAAAAAACAAACAAAAAACCCAAATAAACAACAAAAATAGCAACTACAAAAACAAAAGAAAGAAGAAAGAAAGAAAGAAAGAAAGAAAGAAAGAAAGAAAGAAAGAAAGAAAAAGAAAGAAAAAACAAAAGAAAGAAAGAAGGAAAGTAAATAAGGAGCAGACTTTTCCCCAGGTACACTGCTTCAATGCCTTTATTCTAGGCCTTAGAAAAATATAGCAGAAAGATTACTGCCAGTTCACTGACAATTTAGACTACATAGTGAGTTCCAAGCCAGCCTGGGAGGAGTGAAAATATCTGAAAATCAACAACTTTAGACTTTGGAAGAATGGAGAGCTATTGTCTTCAGTTGTTTATCTCTTGGATACACATGGTTTTAAATGCAATGTTTGTGCTATGAAAGGAAGTACATTGAGGCACTGTGAGTGCATATGAGACTTGTATATTATATATAATGCAATTATATATTATATATATAATAAAAGTACATATTATATATTATATATAATACATATATATAATAAATGTGCATGATTTATATAAAATACATACATACATAGAGTTTTCCAGCTTTCCAGTTACAACATTGCTTTTTCTATATTGATTCTTTTGGCGCAAAGTAAAATCATTATTGTCTTTTTTAACTGTGTGATTATCTTAATGTCTTGAAATAATCTTGATTGGTTTCTCTATTCTCATTAATTTAACTAGTTTCATCTTAAGACAATGGTTACACTCATTTACATATTTTTCTACCTTTACATTATATTGAGTTTTGCCTATGAAAAATAATGGTTGTAAGGAATGTGTTACAGTAGTAGGAACGTGTCTCCTTTGCTTTTTCATTTTTGCCTATTAATGGAAAATAAGAAGGTGAAGAAATTATCCTAGGTCTGTTTTCCATTGACATCCTGTTTGCTCATCTAGACAAGTATCTCCCAGAAGGCAAGCCCCTGAACATGTCAGTGAGAGATTTTCCAGATTACATTAATAGAAGTAGGAGGACCTATCCTAAATCTGAGCACTGCCATCCCATAGGCTAGGGTCCTGAAATATGAGCCATGAGAGCAAGCTGAGCATCAGCATTCACCTACCTCTGCTTCTTGTCTGTAGATTCTGTGTGAGCAGTTGCGTGCTGCTCCTGCTGCTATGCCTTCCCCACCATAATGGAGTACACCCTAAAATATGAGTCAGCATGAGTCCTTCCATTATCATGTTGATTTTGTCAGGTATGCTGTCAGAGCAATAAGAAAAATAGTGAATACCTTGGGCTATCTATGTGAATCTGATACAACCACACATATATTGAATACACTGAGGTCTCCATGTGAGTCTAATATAACTACATATGCAGGTGATACATTGGACTCTCTATGTGAGTCTGGTATAATCACATATGTAGATAATACACAGGCCTTTTTGGGTGAGTCCAATATAATCCCTTGTATCTTTGAGAACTTTTCTTAGCTGAATGAGAAAACAGGCCTTACATTTAAGATGGCCAGAGAAGTATAATTAAGAAGAGCTTCACCTCTGCTGATAGATCTAATAATCAGTTTTTGGTGTGTCATTACAGGAATTGGCATATAATACATGTAATATCACTGAATAAAAATCACCACACTCAATATTATTGACTGAAATATGTCTTTCTGTAACTCATATGCCACTTCTTAACACTGGGACTTGGCTCTATTTGGTGATGAAGTTTTTATGAAATGCAATTAAGATTTAAAGGGTTAAGTAGTATGTACCGTATTCTGAAGGAAATATAGCCTTATCAAATGAGACAGGAGAAATCTCCCCCAGCCCCCCTTTTCTTTCTGCAGGTGAAAACAGAATGAAAAGATTGTGTAGGAACATAACAAGAAGATGGTCATTTACAAGGGAGAGAAAGAAATTTGACCAGAATCTGATCTTACCATATTCCTGAACTATGACTTCAGCGTTCACAGAAGGGCAAAAATAAATTCCTAAATTCCTACCATTTAAGCCCGATAGACACTTAACAGAATTTTGTTATGGAAGTTCTAAGTGACTAGCAAGCTACTCAACTAGAAATAGAAGGCAACTTCCTCAATTAGATACAAGGAATATAAATAGCCTAACTGGTAACATCACATTCAATGATGGAAATGAATAGAATTCTCTGTAAGTGTGGAAACAATACAACAATTTAGTTTTTGTTTGTTATCTTATTATAATATTCTACTGGTAACTTAGTGACCCAAAGTAAACAAGGCACTGAAAAAAAAAAAAAAAAAAAAAAAAGAAGGAAACCTACCTTCATCTTAAAATGATACAATGTTACATAAAATCTGTTCTGAAAAATACACATATAGAACTGATATTTCTAACATACATACTTTACAAGAATGCAAACAATGGCACCTAGGCATAAAATACATTTTATTTTTCTTAGCAATTTAAAAATCTAAAAGTGAATTCATTAAGCATTTCCAACCATCACAGAACAGGATAAATGAAATAATCAAGAACAAGTTCAGGTGAGTTTCAGAATTTCTGAAGTAGATTTAGTAATACCTAAACAAGTAGAGAGACATTCATGCTCCCATATTAGAACCTTGATGTTGGTAGACGTTATATTGTAATCTTCACTGCATTTTATTCTTGAGTTTGATAAGATGATCCTAAAGTTCAGAAGAATATCTAAAGGACCCAAAACAATGAGAAAACTTGTAGAATGGTGCATGAAGATGCAGCTTGCAGATTACACACTACCCTGCATGGCTACTACAACCATTTCTGTATGTTAGTGTAGAATTATACAAGCAGAACTACAACATATGAGTATGAGCTGAGAAATAAATCATCATCTTTATGTTTGATACTTTTGTTAACAGGAATATGGTGGTAATATTAGCTCTTAAGTTAAAAGGATTTAGACACTCTATCACATGCACTGGAGGCCTGATCTTAAAAAAAAAAAAAAATGTAGCTGATCTAGGCACCAGCATTCATTTCTCTGTTGTTGAGTGTGGGTGCCATGTGAGTTCCATAGTCAAGATCCTGCCACTATGACTTTACCACTAGGATGGTCTGTGCCTTCAAGCTGTGAGCAAACATAAACCCTTCCTCTCTTAAGTTACTCTTGTCTTTTTGATGTGTAAAGCAACAAATACAAATTATTTTAGGATAGTTTAAAAGGAAAACATTCTTTCTTAATGCATGACATTGGAAGAGAGAATATTTTCTTATATACATAGTAATTGGAATCATATTTTATATGATATTTTCTATATGCTAAAATGAATTCAGACCTAGAACAGAGAGATCGTTAAACAGGCAAAATATCTATTACAATACATCAATAATAGCCTGAGTTTGGATTCTCAGACCCATACCAGAACAAGACAGTAGTTCAGTCTATCATCTCAGCATTCTTAGAATATGGGAAGCAGAGTCATAAAGAACTTGCAGAAGTTTGGGAACCAGCTAAGCTGTATATGTACCACAGTGACAAAGAGTGATCCTTCTTCAAACAAGGTGGACATGAGGAATAACCTCTGAGATTATCTTCTGACATCTAGATATATAGAATGGCATGAACATATTATTACACCAAACATTGACACTCACACACCTCACATTCATACACAAAAATAAGTAAAAGAAATACACCTCTAATTTAATACTTAAGAATAAAAACAAAATTATAAATCTCTTCTTAGAAGAAAACAGAGAAGCAAACTTACATGGCATCTCTTAGGCATTACACCTCTTAGCACAATCAATGAGAGAATAAAGTAGATAAAAATCAATGACATACATTTTTAATGTGTGCCCCACAGCTAACTGCCAAGAAAGGAAAATACAGCCAAGAATGTAAGTAAACATTTCTGATTACCAACAGCAAATCAGAAGAGGACAAAGATTTATTGAAATTTTGGAAAAAAAGTTTAACAAAGCATTTATTCAAAGATGTATATAAGTGTTCAGGTTATATCCATGAATATGAAGCACTTACATGTCTGGTTTGCAGAGCTATGGGGGGGGTGTGACTGTTCCCACTCTATCTAGAATTACAGATGGTTGTGAGCCTCCATATGGGTGCTAAGAACTGAACTAGAGTACCCACACAAGAACAAGCCATAACTCTTGCTTCCATACCTAGATGTTACATAGAGACATTGGACATAAAATCAGGCCCTAGTACCTACCTGCACAACAAGCATTTTATGGACTCAAACCATTTTCCATGTCCAAGTAATCAATAATTTTAAAAGGATTATTTGTAATAGTTAAAATAGAGGTAAACAAGTCACCACTGATTGAACAATGCATAGATATAGCTGAATATGTAATGTTTCCTATGTTATTTAGCTTTAATGAAAATGGATATTAAGATGCACACAAGTAATCTTGGAAACATGGCCAACAACAACAACAAAAAAAGCTAGACACAAAAGGACATGCACTTCATCATACCATTGCATGAAAGGTTCAGAACAGCAAAACTCATACAAACAGAAAAGATTGTTTGCTGCCAGTGATTCAGAGGAACAGAAAGTGGAATGGCCCGCAATTTACTTTGACGTTATAAAAATGTGATATTGGTGACCGTTGAATTAGTATAGTCCATGACTATAGTAATAACTAGTAAATTGTTTGTTTGTATTAGAAACTGAGTTTTACAGTGTATTATTTGTATGTCAAATGGTTTTATAAAGTAGTAAAAGTATTAATAGGTGTGAATACAGTACTAATTGCTTCATAACAATTATCTGACTTAACCATAAAAGCCTATGAAATAGGTGCTAATTTTATTGTATTTTGCAAGCATTCAGTTAAAGAATTTAACAGTTTAACTCTTCTGAGGTCACTTTAATCAGTGCTGATTGAACTGAAATGTAACAACTGAGTTGTAGTGCAAAGTGTCTTCTTTATTTCCTCACCTACAGTTTGTAGTAAACATTGAGTTTCTATTGTACGATATTAATAGGTATAATTAATTGCAAGTATAGATTTGTGAAGGAAACAGAGGACAACTAAAGTAAAAAATAAAAAAAATATGTTTTGGAGTGAGATAATATTTTGATGTGGAACTTGGGTACATTGTTCTATGACTGTTTTTCTGAGGATACATGAACAAATATTTGTTCACGTATCAACCCTGATAAGACACCAAGGACTGAAATCAAGAAAGATATCCAGCTGCTTGCAGCTTGGTGAGCCAATGGGCTTAAATGAGGTGCCTTCAAAATCATAGGCAACTTATGGGTGGAGCCACTACTGAAGGAAATGAGAATTCTGTCTTCCAGAAACTGGTAACTGCATGTAAATCATCAGGGATATGTTTTGCCCCAGGAGCTCTACCCCACTCCATAGTGGAAATTCAGTAAGTCCAATCCTGTTCAGATAAACCATGGGTTACAATGATATTTCAAGAAGACCACTAGCATGCCTAGAGAATAGCATTCCACAACATACTTGATTCACAACTGCCTGGGTTCAAATTGGCCTTAACTTTCAGGCCTCAGTTTCCCCATATGAAAACCTAGCAAATAGACAAAAGAGCACTTTCTAGGGTATAAGTGTTAAACTCTGTCACAGGTAGACCTCTATGGTCAGCCAGAATACTATATTTCTGAAAGCCTTTCCAACACACTTGCCTCTACATTTTCAGTCCTTTCCTTGCTTTGCTGTACCATGCCTCTCCTCTGAAGTTGCCTTCAGTGGAAAGTATTTCTCATTACCAATCTTCATTCCTTGCTCATGCTCTGATATCCAACAGCACAACTCCTTTTTCTACTTGAGTAGTTAATAAGTTCCACTTCAAAGATAACAAGCTGAGCTAAATTCCTGGAACCTACATGATGGGAGGACAGCACTAATTCCCACATTTTTTTCTCTTGCTTTCAAAAAAGGCCATGTCATAAGCAAGTCTATGCATGTGTGAGTGCGCAAACACACACACACACACACACACACACACACACACACACACACAAACACACACTCACTCACATCAAATTAATGTAATTTAGTTTAAAAATATACATATTTTCTCTATTTTCACATTCTCAGCAAATGATGGGTTTGAATGAGCTGCTTTGGCCAAAACAATAGTCCCATCCTTACCTTCTCTCTTTCTTTCAAATCCTATATTAGATGTACATCACAATCCCATTGGTTCTTCCTGAAACTACTTCACCAATCAGCTATTTATTTAAACACTTTCACATTCATTTTCTGGAAAAGTATGTCCTAAAATAATGATTTCTTTGCAGAAGGAACATAGTGTAGGCTAAAATAAATTTTAAAAAACTATTTCACTTTGAGATTCAAAATTACAGAAGTTAATACTTTGGCAAGAGTCTATTTAGCACTTAAAGCTCTCAGGGGTGTATCTAGCACAATCAGTTCTTCCTTTCACATTGTACATGTAAGCAGACTATATTACTCATTCCTAGACAAACCTGACATGAAGATTGTGGCATTAGCCTATACAGTTAACTCACATTCTTAACTCAATGAATTCTAAGAGCAACTTTGGGTCTCCTGACAAGGCACCAATTATTCCTGCTAAGAGACAAAATCAAAAAAGGAAAGTTGTTATAATTTTGTTGAACTATGTTTTGTAAGGAATTATTCAGAGATTGCTGGATCATGAAATTTTGTTCCCTAGTATCTACAATCACCTTCATTATAACAGTCCACAATATACATACTGATAGGGACATTAGCACAAACAGAAATCCCATCACCCACTAAATTATACCATTAATGTCAGAGATTTTATAGTTCTCTCATTTCAATTAACAAACTAATTCCATTTGTTAATTTTAAGGATCTCATTTTTTGTTTGTTTGTTTGTTTTCAACTTAAGTCTTTCTAAAGGTCAGTGACTGCAGACATAAATATATATTTCTGCTGGGTACGGTTTTTGCACTTATCTTAAGTGGCCTTGGTTCCCAGGCCCTGACCACCTTCCTAGATATCTCTCTATAAGTCTGCATAGATACAAATTTAACACATTGCAAAACAGACTTTGAGATTGACAAGCATGCTTGGTGGGTTCATGTTGCCACAGTTCCTAGCTCCTATGTATCAGTGGAAAAAATAAAAAATCATCGAGAAAATTTACATCAGTTTGTCAACAATCACTGGCTTTTTATTTGTCAGCTTAATTATATTGCATCATAGGGCTGTACACTGACTTATTTTATCCCATGAATGCATGAGACAGGTATATGGTTTGTTTTTTAAGGTATATATAAATATGTACCATGGCATTTGTGTAGATGTTAGAAGTCAGCCTCTATTGTTGGTTCTCCCATTCTGTCTTAAATGAGACAGAGTCTGTTTTTGTTCACAGCTGCACATGGCAGTTCAACTGGCCTGGGAGCTTCTCAGAACTTTCACCTCATTGGAAAAGCTCAGAGATTGCAGAAGACAGCCATTGTGTTAGGATTTTCTGTAGCTTCTGGGAATTTGAAATCAGTTCTTCATTTTTGTATGGCAAGTCAGATCCAATTTAAACGTTCCAATTTTATACAGATACTTGATTTAATTTTTTTTCTGATTGTATTGTATTATAAAATGGGTCCTATGTATAAAATAAGTTTTGGAAAGAAAAAATTGTAGAAGTGGGATTTTGGAGTTTAAAGGTCAAGAACTTTACACTTAGACTATAAAGTGCTTTAATACTTTTAACACAGTATAAATATATCTAATATATTTGACAACTTGAGTTTCACAGTAATGAATGGCCATGGTTGTAAATATTTTATTTTTCATTCTGGTAAATAAGCAAGATTTGCAAACTGTTTTGGTTTTTCTCATCTATATCAAATAAGCTTTTTTTCACATATTTTGTTTGTGCTTTATCAGGGAGTCTCTGTTCAGATATTTTGTACTTCTTTCATTATATTATTTATATTTTTTTATTAATAAAATAATTCATGCATTACAGATACTTAGTTATTTCACTGTCTTTGAAATAGTTAGTGTTTTATTCTCTGATAGAATGAACTATTTTGATACATTCAAATTGTTGATATTTATATTTCATAGTATTTAAACATCTGTACCTTAATATTTTATTACAATCTAATTTTAAATATATTTTCACTTATATTTCTCCCTGACATTATCATGTCACAAAATGATGGGCTTCACTATGACAATTTTCTACTTGTATATCATTGTTTAGCATTAGTTTAATACTTTAGGTGTTAACTTTTCTCCTAAAATATCTACATATTATCTTTTTAAAATTTTAACTGAATAAGATAAAAGTATTCATAATCACATTCTCATACATGTATATACTAAAGAAATACTATATATAGTTAATGAAATTAAGCTAGTAAATATATCCATCATTTCACATATTTATCTTCACTACTGGTAAAATCTTGTGTTAGAAAATTCTAGACTGGTAGCTCTGTGTGCAAATCTTACCTCAGAGGATCCATTGATTACTTTTGATTTCCATTATACCTGAAGACATGTACACAAATTTGTGTATGCGCACACACACACACACACACACACACACACACACACACACACATACACACACACAAACACACACAAGTCTAAAAACTTAGAAATCTTCATATTTTTACTGGTATCAGATATGTCCCTCATGATGGACAGATGAGACATATAACTAAATCCTCTTATTTAATCAATATTTTGGACTTTAACCAACATCTTTCTAACTCTTATACCAACTATGTAGCTGTCTATAATCTTTTGAATTTTGAGTTCTATTTTCTGGTTCTATGATATTTGCATTTCTGATCCCTCATATAAGTGAATCTACCTTATTTTAATTAATCTAATGTCTTCTAAGTTCATCTGCACTATGACAAGTGATAGGATTGCATTCCTTTATAACATTGCATGCTGTTCATTTCATAAGTGTGTGTAAGAGATGGATATCCAGTTCAAGAACTCAGAAATAGGACAGCCGGAAACCTCAGCTTGGGCCACAGGGCTCCACAGCTAATCAGCGCCGGGACAAAGATCCCTCTCAGATCGCAAGAGCCAGGAGAGGGCCAAAGACATGCCCCACAGCTCACCAGGTACTGCCCCGAACCCGCGAGACACAGGGACCGAGGTAGGCGGGCTTAGAAACCCCCCTGGATCCCAAAAGCGGGCGGCTGAGGCAGGAAACTTTTGCCTGGGACACTAGGATTCCATAGACAAGCAGCCCCGGGAGAAAATTCTCTCTCCCAGGAACTAGGAAAAGCCCCTAGCAGGGGCAACACGAGCCCCAGAGCTCA
>CM052711.1:79541835-79548026 GCA_028551405.1 Uromys caudimaculatus | reverse complement strand
GGGAGTCAGTCAGTTCCTGCATCAGAAGCCCGAGTAAACTGTTTTCCGAAGATCTTCGGTGTTGTGTTTTCCTTGCTGGTTCGAGGGACGCGACACTTTTATACTTTAAAAAGTAAAAAGATAAAATTCTTCATTTGAAATACACAAAAGTAAAAGCTACAGAATTTTGCATCATAGAGTATTTTATATCAGTCTAAGACGATGTAAGTTAGATCTAAAATGGTAATGTAAAAATCAAATATCATACAGGCATGCTTGCACTGTAATGACAGAAAATACATATTATAATTTCCACTCCCCCTGGGAGCTCTCAAAGACTGAGCCACCAACCAAAGAGCATACATAATCTGGATCAAAACCTGCAGCACAATATGTAGCAGAGGGCTGTCTTGTCCTACCGCAATGAAGAGGATGCCTAATCCTGCAGAGACTTTATACACCAGGCTGGAGGAATACCTTGGAGGGGCTACAACCTCAGATGTGAAGTGGAGGGGATGTTTTGGGGAAGGAACTCTATGAGTTAATAACAGGGAGAGAGAGCAGGCTTTAGGATGTAACTAACTAAATAAATAAACAAAGAGGTAAATTTTTAAAACTTTTCCCAATCCATGATCTAAATATGCTGTATCATCTTTTATTTTCTTGCCAATGTTTCCCTGTACATTTGCTGAATAGCTTTTTGCCTAATGGTAATATATGTTTTGAATATGTCATTTTACTTACAATATGTGTGTTAGTATGTGTGTGTGCATGCGGCATGTGTGTTTATGTGTGTGTGTGTGTGTGTGTGTGTGGGCGCGCGCACATGTCTTGGAAGCTAAAGAAGATGTCAGATTCCTAGCTCTAGAGTTATAGGAGGTTGTATGAGCTGTCCAATGTGGTTGCTGAGAATAGAAATAGGTAGAGTCTTTCTCTTAGCCATCTTTCCACCCCTTAGGCATGCTGCTGTGTTTTGTTCTATTGACTCATTTCCCACATAATGAATAAATACGCATTTACAAAGAAACAGTGAGACTTATGATTTTATTACTTCTTGTATATCACTTAATATAGAGGTACTATAGTGCTATCGCAAACCTCTGTTAGTTCTGAAACATTCATATTTTTTTTTATAGAATTCTTCATGGCTTATAAGACTTACATGACACTTGACACTAACAGAGTTCAATTTTATGATTAATTATAATCCTTTATGTGCAATTCTGTAGGATGTTTTTTCCTCTCCATATCAATCATATGTTTAGTTCTCACAAGAGCCTAAAATTTTATGTTTTGACATTATAGAGTTGTATGATGCATTTCCCAAGGAAACAGAACACACATATTGGGAACATAAAACACTTTAACATAAGAATTATACCAAAGTCCAGCTTTGTGAACTCATGAATTTCTTGTACCTTTTTCCAAGAGTGTAAATGACACAAAGGAAGCTGTATCACTTAAAACCCATCTGAAAGGCTCTGGTGGTGGGGGGCGAGGATATTACAACTCAGGAAACCTGCTGACCTGGGACTCTCAGAAGGACATGGAAGCCGCTTGACTGGCTTGAGACCCACCTTTCAGCAGCTCTGCTAGTCAGTCTCTTTCTACAGTGTTTGCTGCTTCCATAATGTCAGAGAGACACAGAGGTTAAAGTTTCCCCAGACATTGGAAGTGTGTTTACTCCCGAGTCTCATGACCCTCAAACTCCTTCATGGAGGTGCTGTTTCATTCTGTGAAAAATTGATAAACCCATCTACCATTTCTTCTTATACTTTTCAATTAGTTTATTTTTTCCTGATTCCTCTGCCCACGCCCCTTTCTCTAGATTGTATGTGCTGGCAGTTCATTCCTAAAATTTATGTAAACAGCCTGATAGTATTTTCATACAGATATTGATAAGTGATATTTAATTTTTATATATAATAAGTCAACATGTTTTGACGTATTACTTATGCTTATTTTGATTTTAATAAAATAGCATACTTGCACAATGGATCTTTTCAGTAGGACATTTAAATTTTTTAATGATTAATGATGATAATCAAATGCTTCACTGTTTTTTTCTCTTCCACATACAGAAGAGTAGACAGTAATCTTTTCTTATTCTTTAATCTTTTTTTTTTACAGTCTAGTCTTCATTCCCCCTCCCAGTCTGCCCTTTGACTATTCCTCATCCCCTACCTCCACACCCCCCTTCAAGAGAGGATGTCCCCACCACCACCACCACCCTCACCCCACCAGATCTCCCCACTTTCTGGGGCCTCATGTTCTCGAACTGAGTCCAGACGAGGAAGTCCTCTGCCCTATATGTGCTGGGGGACTCATATCAGCTTATATGCTGCCTGGTTTAAGGCTCAGTGTCTAAGAAATCTTGGGTATCCAGGGTAGTGGAGACTGCTGCTCTTTCTATAGGGCCACCTTCCTCCTCAGCTTCTTCCAGCTTTTCCCTAATTCAACCACAGTGGTCTCTGGCTTCTGTCTATTGGTTGGGTGTAAATATCTGCATCTTTGTGTCTTTCAGAGGGCAGCCATGCTAGGCTACTCTGGCAGTTGCCTGTTTCCTCAGAGCTTCAGTTCTGTTCCCACCCCCAATTCCTTATCATGTCCTCCTCTTCCCCACCATTTCTCCTTTCCCTCCATGGTCCCCCACCCCCACCCCATGGCGACCTTTTCTTCTGAGATAATATGGCTATGAAAGTAAGCTTTCACTGCAATGCATCTGAGAAACATCTGAGAAGCAAAGGCTCTGTAATAGAAAGGACCCCAACCTGGTACTCACTCTCTAGGGAAGCCCTATCCTTTCCTAGGATGATGAGTTGATCAGAGAGATATCAATAGAAGATGACCACTGTCACCTCAAGCCTCAGAAAGACAAATAGAGTACACCAACATGCTAATAGAACTCCTCACATATCTCAGTATGTTTGAGCAAGAAGTACCTCATTAAGCCCTAGAAATACATGTGTTTGTTCATACTAGCTTATCCAAAGAATTATTGTGTTAAATGTGTCCAATGCATTGTAGACTTTTTTCCTTGATAAATTTAAATACTCTATTTTTATATTTTTGGAAGAGTGCTGAGGAAGTTCCTTTAGTCAAATATATATTGCTTCTTATTTTGACCATTGTTACTTTTTTCTTTTTGGTGATAGTTTTCATTTCCCAAAGTCTTAACTAATAATTACACAATACAATGTGACTTCATTTCTGATGTAATCTATTCTATCTGTAGAGAGATGCTGACTGTGCACTTGTGTTTTAATACAATTTGCTCATATATGTGTTCTAATTTATATTACATAGTGTGTGCTTTGGATCCTCTTTTTGATTGCTATTTCCTACACACTTGGTCACTTTATACATATGCTTGTGTTTCCATATGAGGATTCCCAATGTGGGAAGATAGTTCACCAGTCAAGGGAACCTTCTACACAAACAGGAGGACCTGAGGCCAAACATCTGGCTCCCATATAAAAAGCCTGATATGCCTTCATGTACATTTGACTCCTTACTAGGGCTTGGAGGCTGCCAGCTTTGCTCTAAGTCCAGTGGGAGAATTAATTATGAAGGAAGACAGTGGTCATAATTCTTTAGTTCTCAAAATATATGTGCTTGCAAATTCATACACCATACTCATGTAAACCACATAGAGAGAAACAAGATGGAGGAATATCACTGAGAGATATTTTCTTTAAAAAAAATATTTTATTTTTTTTGTAGAATTCATATGAACCATAGTTTTTCCTCCCTCCACTCTTACCAGTACTTATTCTTACCTCCCTTCTCCTCCAATTCCACTCCTCCATTATAGCCTGAGAAGTCTTTATATCACAAATATAAGACCCACAGAATCAACTAAGCAGGGCTAATAAGGACTCACAGAGATAGAAGTCAAAATCATGGAAATTGTATAGGTCTCAGCAAGGTCCTTTGCATATATGTTATATTTGTGTAGCTTGCAATTCTCATGAAACTTTTTTTTTCTTTTTCTTTTTTTTTTTTTTTTTTTGGTTTTTCCAGACAGGATTTCTCTGTGTAGCCCTAGTTGTCCTGGAACTCACTCTGTAGACCAGTCTGGTCTTAAACTCAGAAATCTACCTGCCTCTGCCTCCTGAGTGCTGGGGTTAAAGGCGTGCGCCACTATTGCCCGGCTATCATGAAACTTCTAACAGTGGGGATGTGTGTTGGAGATTGGTTCTAATGCTTTGATTTAATCTGAAACCTGCATATCCAAACTTTGAAGGTTGTTGTCTCCAATTGATTTGTAAACCATCAATAAAGATACCAGAGGCCAATGGCTAGTCAAAGGGAGAAGGGGCAGGACCCTTAGATTTGGGTGGGCAGGAGAGAAGAGGAGAACCAGAGAATCAACACTACTTTGAGAAAGCAAACTAGCAATGTGAAAATTCAAGTAAGTGGTCTCTGGCCATTTCTCTGACTGGGCCTAGGGTATCAGTGGAAGGTTTAGGAGTGCCCAGCCTTTGAGGTGGCCAAGGCATTTTTAAATTAACTGGTGTGTGTATCTTCCCTTCATGAATCCAGATATCTCCTGGGTGGGTGCACACTTGCAACCTGCCAGGAACCAAAAAGGTGTACCTAAACTCACCACTACATATGACACACATTGTGGTAGGGGAGAACCCACTATTAAGGATCACTTAGATATTTGGGGATAGAATACACACATACAAATAGTATGAGTCTAGGAGAGGGAGGGGAACTGGTTTCTCAGAGCTCAGAGCTGATTCACCTAGTTCCCACGTGTGCAAAACTAGATCAAAGAAACACAGCCACCAACATACAGAGCCTCAGCTGAGAGATGCTGGGAGTCTCTGCTAGGCAAAGAGGATGACTGCTTTTCTGACTGGCTGCTAGAAGAAAGGCAGTGAGAAGCAGACAATAAATCTTTCATCCACCAGATAAAGGATAGAGATGTATAAATGTGATTTAATTATTTTTAAGAATAGAAGATTATATATAGTTTAAATGTTCATAAATATACAGAGATACTAAGCTCTACAGGAAGATAAAGGTATGGAAAATGAATGAAAAAGAAATGCTTTAAAGATATTTAAAACTCTTGACAGTGCAAATTCTCAAATAGCTACACATGGGATTTCTGTGATTGTTTAATTTAAGCTAGTATGAAAAAAATAGAGACTGGAAATAGGCTTATACAGTAAGTGGAAAGGAATTTAATTAAAGTTAATACAAATATGTATAAAAATTGAGTCTTTCTATCCTTAAATTATATGTTGAAAAGCAGGAGATGGTGACGAAACACTCTCTGAATAGTTTATATTTGTTTCGATTGCTTTAACAGCTTTGAATTGGTTTTATTCTCAAAATGTGTGTAATTATATGTTTGGTAGTTATATTAAAATTCCTCCGGGAGAAAGGTCAAGCTATACTTTTAATAATATCCAGTTACCGGACTAAGAACATGCTATTTTGGGAGAGATGGTTTATATTTGTTTTGTCAGGAAAGGAGTAAAGGCTTTAAATCCCTTACAGAGTGAGATGGATCATATATGACAGGGAAAGGCCCCCTAAAATCTCAGCGACAGAAAGAGAAAATTCGAGAAAATCAAATAGGACAGGTAACTTGATCTGCTAATTCCTTGACATGGGAACATCCCAATAACTGGTTTAGAAATGAACATGTCTTTTATCAAAATTTCTGCTAAAATTAGACAATAAATCTTATTGGTTATGGAATTTGTAAGATTCTTCATGCCCTTTTACATATGGCATGAATGAAGATTTATTACAATTGGTTATTGATAAAATTAACTTATAAAAAAGACAATTGCCTTTCACCTGCTTAAACAAGGAGCCAAATGTCGTCTTTAATTGATTTGTGCACCTTGTACAACCCATACAAATATCTTAATGATATTAAATTTGGGTTGTGAGACACATATTTTATAGAATGTACAGATTTGGCATGATTTAACCTCAGAGATGCTGAACTAATGCTGTCCAGAGAATTGCTTCCAAAACAGCTTCAAAATGTGTGATATACACTAAATCTCACTAAGTCCCTAAGAACTATTTCATGGACCAAAATGAGATCTGTGGTGGAAAATATGCTTAGTGTTGCTGAGAAAAATGTGGACCTGGTAGTATCTGGTGTCTTCCTATATTACTTTCCAATTTACTTTTCTATTCAGGATATTTCACTGAATGTTGATCTCACTGAAGAATTT
>CM052711.1:79526835-79536835 GCA_028551405.1 Uromys caudimaculatus | reverse complement strand
CCCTCATGAATTTCTTTGATCTCCAACATATTTTCAGCCACATTCGAGCACATGCCTGAATGATCAAACTGGTTTTTACTCACTACAGCCCAATGTGTTTTGTTATCATTTTTGAGCCCAGCTTAGGTTCAGTAGCTTGACACTATCAGAACTTCTTTTAATAGACTGTCATACCCCTTAATGATACCTATTTATTTTTATTTTTTTTACTTACTTGATTTAACTCACATTTAACACAAATCAAGCCCATTAAAGTGGACACATTTACAGACAAATCATTATAGAAACTTATATTAATGATAAAAGGGATTATCATTATATATGTATATAAAAATATAAAGTATATATGTTATATACTATATATGTTATATAAATATATATAAATACTATATATGATATCGATACTATGGCAAATATGGGGCTATACTATACTATATATTAGAAATTACTATAGTGTAGTACATATTCTATAATATGATTAATTTATTTAGCTTACAATAATAGATTATGTTTTACAAATAAATGCTGTGATAGCTCATGCTAATTTTCTTTGTTTTTTCTTTTTTGTTAAACTAATAAAATTTATTTTAAAATATATAACTCAGTATTGACATTATTTTAAGTCATCAAAATAATTTATATTAGTATAATGCCTATTAAATAAACATGATATCTTCTGAAGCTAAAAGTAATATGCACTCAACCAATTTTTAAAATCTTTTTGGAACATTAAACATGATAGAAGTAGAAAAAAATCATTTATGAAGTTTTTTATGAAAGGAAATTTTGACAAGTTCGTGATTAGAGAGAGAACATTCAATCTTCAAGGGATAATACACAGCATAACTGTCATAGAATGAATTAGGTTGTGTTCCTTCTGTTTCTATTTTGGGGAATAGTATGAAGAGTATTGGTATTAGATCTTCTTTGAATGTCTGATAGATTTCTTCACCAAACCCATCTGGTCTTGTGCTGTTTTTGGTTGGGAGACTTTTAATGACTGCTTCTATTTCTTTAGGGATTGTGGGACTGTTTAGATGGTTTATCTGATCCTGATTTAACATTGGTATTTGGTATCTGTCTAGAAAGCTAGAAGCTGCTAGTGTATGCTATTTCCAGGTTCTTTTTGGGGGCACTCAGAGTTATGAGTTTTCCTTTTAGCACTTCTTTCTTTGTGTCTATAAGTTTGGGTATGTTGTGCCTTCATTTTTATTAAATTCTAATGTCTTTAATTACTTTCTTCATTTCTTCCTTGACTAAGTTATCATTGAATAGGGTGTTGTTCAGTTTCTATGTGTATATGGGTTTTCTGTTGCTTTTGCTGCTATTGAAGACCAAACTTAGACAATGGTGATCTGATATGATGCATGGGAATAATTTTAATCATCTCATATCTGTTGATGCCTGTTGTGTGACCAATGATATGGTCAATTTTGGAGAAGGTACCATGAGGTGCAGAGAAGAAGGTATTTTCTTTTGTTTTTGGATGAGAAATGTTGACAAACACATTGGCTTAGCCAAACTAAAGTATATTTTCTGTAATGAAAAGAAATCTAGAAGAATGCCCCTCTGCAGATATGGTTGGTGAACTCTTTTAGTAACACCAAGAAGGGGATATGTAAATTGCTTTATTGTGATTTATTTATTTATTTATTTTTATTAGCTGCAAAGTGCAGTCACTCTCTAGCATTACATCATTACATATTCATTTTTATCTGCTACACACAAATCTGACATGAGCTGGCTTCTCATCCAACTTTTATTTAGTATACACAGCTGACAGGAGTTAGCTGCTCCTCACTATAACATCCAACATTGCTCTATTCTTATTTCTTATTTACCTGCTCCCTACATTCCATCCCTTGAATCCTCTTGGCCCGCAGGGTTACAGGAATTCACAAGGTACGCATGCCAGGGGGACCAAATTCATAATTTCTGTAATATCCAGTTGGCAATGCTCCTATAGTGTTTAAAATTTTTATTGGATATTTACTATATTTATACTTCAAATGTTTTCCCTTTTTCAGGTTTCCCCTTCGGAAAACCCTTATCCCATTCCCTCTCCCCCTGCCCTTATAAGGGTGCTCCCCCAACCCTCCAGTCCCCTCTTCCCTCCCAAACAGTCTCCTCACTGGAGCATCGAACACCCTTAGGCCCAACAAACTCACCTCCCATGATGGCCAACAGGGCCTCCTTCTGCCACATATGTGGCCAGCACCATAGGTCCCTCCATGTGTATTCCTTGTTTGGAGGTCGGGTCACCAGGAGCTCTGGGGGTTCTGGCCAATTGACACTGTTGCTCTCTCCATGGGGCTGCAAACCCCCTCAGCTCATTCAGTTACTTCTCAAACTCCTCCATCCAGGACCCCACACTCAGTCCAATGGATGGCTGCGAGCATCCACCTCTGTATTTGTCAGGTTCTGCCTGAGCCTCTCAGGAGACAGCTTATCATACTTCCATCAGCAAGCACTTCCCAGCATCCACAATAACATCCAGGTTTGGTGGCTGTATATGAGTTTTTGACATTAACCATTCTGACTTGTGTGAGGTGAAATTTCAGGGTTGTTTTCATTTGCATTTCCCTGATGACTAATAATGTTAAACATTTCTTTATGTGCTTCTCAGCCCTTCGAGTTTCCTCAGTTGAAAATTTTCTGTTTAGCTCTGTTCCCCATTTTTAACACTGTTATTGTTTCTCTGGACTCTAACTTTGTGCGTTCTTTATATATATATTGGATATTAGCCCTCTATCTGGTGCAGGATTGGTAAAGATATTTTCCCAATCAGTCGGTTACTCTTTGGTCTTATTGACAGTTTCCTTTGCATTACAGAAGCTTTGCAGTTTTATGAGGTTCAATTTATCCATTCTTGATCTTAGAGCATAAGCCATTGGTGTTCTATTCAGGAAATTTTCCCCTGTGCCCAAGTGTTTGAGAATTTCCTCCATTTTCTCTTCTATTAGACTCAGTGTATCTGGTTTTATGTGGAGGTCCTTGATCCACTTGCATTTGAGCTTTGTACAGGAAGATAGTAATGGATCAATTTGCATTCTTATACATGTTGACTGTCAGTTGAACTAGCACCATTTGTTGAAAATGCTGTCTTTTTTCCACTGGATTGTTTTAGCTTCTTTGTCAAAGATCAAGTGACTCTAGGTGTGTGACTTCATTTAAGGATCTTCAATTCTATTCCATTGATCTACCTGCCTGTCACTGTACTAATACCATGCAATTTTTATCAGTATTGCTCTGTAGTACAGCTTGAAGTCAGGGATGCTGAGTCCCCCAGAAGTTCTTTTATTGTTGAGAACAGTTTTTGCTATCCTGGATTTTTTGTTATTCCAAAGGAATTTGAGAATTGCTCTAAATCTATGAAGAACTGAGTTGGAATTTTGATGGGGATTGCATTGAATCTGTATATTGCTTTTGGAAGGATGGCCATTTTTACTATATTAATTCTGTCAATCCATGAGCATGGGAGACCTTTCTATCTTCTGAGGTCTTCTTCAATTTCTTTCTTCATAGACTTGAAGTTCTTGTCATACAGATATTTCACTTGTTTGGTTACAATCACATCAAGATATTTTATATTGTTTATGACTATTGTGAATGGTGTCATTTTACTAATTTCTTTTTCAGCCTGTTTATTCTTTGTGAATAAGAAGGCTACTGATTTGTTTGAGTTAATTTTATATCCGGCCACTTTGCTGAAGTTGTTTATTAGCTGTAGGAGTTTTCTGGTGGAGTTTTTGAGGTCACTTAAGTATACTATCATATCATCTGCAAAGAGTGATATTTTGATTTCTTCCTTTTCAATTTGTATCACTTTGACCTCCTTTTGTTGTGTGATTACTTAAGTAGAACTTCAAGTATTACATTGAATAGATAGGTAGGGAGAGAGAAGCAGCCTTCTCTAGACCCTGATTTTAGTAGGATTGCTTCAAATTTCTCTCCATTTAGTTTGATGTTGGCTACCGTTTTGCTGTATATTGCTTTTACTATGTTTAGATATGGGCCTTGAATTCCTGATCTTTTCAAGACTTTTATCATGAAGGGATGTTGAACTTTGTCAAATGCTTCTTCAGCATCTAATAAAATGATCATGTTTTTTTTTTTTCTTTCTTTGAGTTTGTTTATGTAGTGGATTACATTGATGGATTTCTGGGTATCGAACCATCTGTGCATCCCTGGCATGAAGTCTACTAGACTGTGGAGAATGATCATTTTGATGTGATTTGCATTTGGTTTGCAAGAATTTTATTGAGTATTTTTGCATCGATATTTGATATTCATAAGGGACATTGTTCTGAAGTTCTCTTTCTTTGTTTGGTCTTTGTGAGGCTTTAGTATCAGTACAACTATGGCTTTAAAGAACAATTTGGGTAGTGTTCCTTCTGTTTCTATTTTTGAAATAGTTTGAAGAGTATTGATATTTGATATCTTCCTTGAAGGCCTGATAGAATTCTGCACTAAACCTATCTGGTCCTGGGCTTTGTTTGTTTGTTTGTTTGTTTTTTGGAGATTTTAATGACTGCTTCTATTTCTTTAAGGGTTATGGGAGTATTTAGGTGGCTTATCTGATCTTGACTTAACTTTGGTATTTGGTATTTGTCTAGAAAATTGTCCATTTATCCAGATTTTCCAATTTTGTTGAGTATAAGTTTTTGTAGTAGAATCTGATGATTTTTTGAATTTCTTCAGTTTTTGTTGTTATATCTCCCTTTTCATTTCTGATTTTGTTAATTTAGATACTGTCTCTGTGTCCTCTGGTTAGTCTGGCTAAGGGTTTATCTATGTTGTTGATTTTCTCAAAGAACCAACTCCTAGTTTTGTTGTTACTTTATATAATTCTTTTTATTTCTACTTGGTTGACTTCAGTCCTGAGTTTGATTATTTCCTGCCTTCTACTCCTCTTGGGGGTTTTAGCTCCTTTTTTTTTGTTCGGCTATGCTGTTAAGTTGCTAGTATATGCTCTCTCCAGTTTCTATTTGCAGGCACTCAGAACTATGAATTTTCTTCATAGCACTGCTTTTACTGTGTTCCATAAGTTTGAGTATGTTGTACCTTCATTTTCATTAAATTCGAAACATTCTTTAATTTTTTTATTTCTTTCCTGACAAAGTTATCATTGAGTAGAATGTTGTTCAACTTCCATGTATGTGTGGGCTTTCTATTGTTTTTGTTGCAATTGAAGACCAGCCTTTATCTGTAGTGATCTGATAGGAGGCGTGGGGTTATTTCAATCTTCTTATATCTGTTGAGGTCTTTTTTGTGACTAATGATATGGTCGGTTTTGTAGAAAGTATCATGAGGTTCTGAGAAGAAGGTATATGCTTTTGATTTAGGATGAAATATTTTATAGATATTTGTTAAATCAATGTGGCCCATAAGTACTGTCAGTTTCACTGTTTCTCTGTTTATTTTGTCTACCATGATCTGTCCACTGCTGAGAATGGGTATTAAGTCTCCCACTATTATTTGTGAGGTTAGATGTGTCCTTTGAGTTTTAGTAAAAATCTTTTATGAATGTGGGTGCCCTTGTATTTGGAGCACAGATGTTCAGAATTGAGAGTTCTTCTTGACAGATTTTTCCTTTGATGGGTATGAAGTGTCCTTCCTTATCTTTTTTGATGGTTTTTGGTTGAAAGTTTATTTTATCTGATATTTCTGCAGATGGAAACTGGAAGGCCACTCCTAGGTCCCTGTCTCCTGAGGGTTCTGGGCAGAACTGCTGGTCTTATCTCCTGCTCACAGCCTTGTCCACACTCATGGGAGGCTAGCTCTTTCCCTGCACTATGTGGTTATGGAGCCTTGTAGCATAGTCTCAGGTCCCCGGCCATAGACTGAAACCAGAAGGCTCCTGTCTGAGACTGCTCATTGGTCTCTTTGACCTGAGGGTTCATGGAGAGTCACTCTGAGCAGAAGTGCTGGCATTATTTCTGCTCACAGGCTTGTCCACACTCCTGGGAGGCTAGCTTTCTCCCTGTAATATTTGGGTATCTTGTGATTTATTTTTGTGAAGCCCTTGAGAGTATGAAAAGGCCACCTTCTTTTCTCTATGTTCCACATGTGAGCCATGCCACTGAGGTTCTCTCTGTCCTGCTGGATACCTAAACCAGTGACTGTACTGGGGAATGGTAGTGGCAGGATTATATTACAGCAACAATTTGAGCCATATGGGAGTCATGTAATAGATGACTAGGATACCATATAGCTCTCCTCATATCACACAAATATTAGTACATTTTGGAAGCCAGTGATTACCCATTTTTTTTATTTCACAAACAACAAAAGAGTAATGGCTTTAGGCTCTGGAGCCATCCAACCTGCATGAATACTACTAAATATGTTCTTTGTAGAACCAAAGCAATCAACAAATTAATTAATGCATGTGCTGTGCTTTACACCTTCAAAAAACATGGTTATCAGCAGTTACTACATCTAAGAATGATGTTCTGTCCTCAGGATAGAGTTGATACATTTTGTAATCACCCTGGGGAAAACTTGTGGGTAGTCTGCTTGCTAATAGAAGTATCTGTTTCCTTACAATCTCAAGCAATTAACGGCATTCTTCCAGACACTTAAGTAGCAGTTGTACAATACAATATAATAACAACAACAACAAGAACAACAACAAATCCAAACAACAGCAACAGCAACAACAGCATCATCAACAAGAAGAACAACAAGAACAACAAGAACAACAACAACAACAACAACAACAACAACAACAACAAAATAACCCAGACAGATTTGAACTAGGATAGAATATATGTTCCAATATCAGAGAACAACAGATACATGAAAGTTGCAATTAAAATATGTAGTGGATTTACAGTGTGATAAGCCCAATAACAAAAGCTTGGATTAAGAGAAATAGAATGTGTTTCAATTGCCTAGAATATCTTCCCAGCAAACTCTGGCCTCTACTTTATAAAAGCTAGGGATATAAATGTATGTGACAGCATTTATTTTTAATGTATGTGCTTGGGATTTGAACATGAAACCCTTATAGCCCTGTCTGTCCTCACTCTGTAGACCAGGCTGGCCTCAAACTCAGAAGTCCGCCGGCCCCTGCCTCCCAAGTGCTGGTATTAAAGACATACACCACCACTTCCCGGATTTACGTAATATTTTTTATACAAATACTTTTGAAACTAAATTCTGTCTATTCAAAAATTAACTTTTAAAAAATGGATTGTTAAATAATATGAAAACTAGTGAGCCAAAATCAGGTTTGATTAAACACTGAATGTTATTTCATGGTAGAGGAGGAAAAAGAAACCAATGACACTTTTAATCAAGCACAGTAGTTCCATAATCTATAGTAGACATGTACAGAAGATGGTAGAGAAGGTTGAATAGAATATACATGATTGGGGATATAGAGTCTATCTGTTGTAGTTGCTTTTCTATTCCTATGACAAAATACTATGACCTAGGAAACTTATAAGAGAAAGCATTTAATTGGTCTTACATGCTCAAAACTTTAAAGTTCATGATAATAGAGCAAAGGTATGGCTTCACAAACAGCTGATAGTTCACATCTGGATCTGTAAGTAAGAGAGAGAGCTAAATTGAAATGCTGTTTATTTTTGATACCAAGAAGTTTACCAGCAGTGGCACAACCCCATTCCCCCCCAATGAGGTCAAATCTCCTAATCCTTTTCAAACATTTCCAGTAAATGAGGACCAAAGATGCAAACATATGCACTTATTGGAAATGTTCTCATTCAAATCACTACAAGGTACAACAGCAGCACTGCAAAGAGAGAAAGCACAAAATAAAGGTAGCATTTCTATACATGATTAGAATTAACTTATAATGAATGTGTTACTAAAATCTAGATCATACACTTTATATCATCTAGTAAGGAGAAAAATGTCTTAAAATAGATTAAAAATTGTGAGAGATATTAATATAGTGAATCAGAATGCAGTTTATATCTGAAAAATTTAAAAAAAAGTAAACCTTGAGTAAAGCTTCATTGATTTAGTCCTAAAATAAAACAGATGAAGGATATAGAGAAGAGAGGGATGGAGGGAGAGAGAGAGAGAGAGAGACAGAGAGAGAGACAGAGAGAGAGACAGAGAGAGACAGAGAGAAACAGAAAAAGAAACACAGAGACAGAGACAGAGATGCAGAGACTGCAAAGTGTTAAAAATATGATAACACATATCAAAACCTAAACATAAAATGTTATGTATAAACCTTAATGTTTTATTGATAACATTGAAATTAACCAATTCATTAAATTCATTAAATTAACCAATAAAAAGGAAGAGGTTTCAAGACTGATTTGAAATGAGCAACACAGCACTTATGAAGCATATACTTAAGAGCAAGGAGCTCATGGGATGGCAGCTGGATAGAGATGAAGGGAGAAAAGGAAGGTACAAAAGAGTTCTATTTCAATTAAAATATATTTAAAAATTGTAGCTTGTTTAACAGCTTTTATCTATAAATTCCTCACATACTAACCACAGAAAAATGTGTTTTTTTTTTAAATTATGCATTTTGTAGATTAAGGGTCTGCTTCTAAAACCGTGGTGATTCTCTCCATGTTCTTTGTCATATATGTCATGTTGAACCGAATCACATGAAATACAACTCCATTCACCCTTTGAAATCATTAAGAATCAGAGATTGCCTTTGTTCAGGAGATTTTCTCAAACTTCTCTATGTTCCTTTCATCCCTCTTGTAGTAGTCTCTCTCTCTCTCTCTCTCTCTCTCTCTCTCTCTCTCTCTCTCTGTGTGTGTGTGTGTGTGTGTGTGTGTATGGTCTTTCTGTATCTCTTCTCTCTATCCCCCATCTGTTTTCTTCTAGAACTAAATCAATGAAGCTTCTCTCCAGTTTTAAAGTGATGCCTGTCCTCTTCATGGTCTTTGTGGATAATAGGCTCTACCCTCTCTAAGTTACTCCGTATTGTACAAAACTACACATTACCCTAGGACACTTCATTTCTATGTAGTTTATTTTCTCTCTCTTCTGAAGAAAAATGATGACTACAGATCCACAGAGTAAGCCTAGAAACAGCACTATTTGTTAGGTACTACCCATCCAGCAGACTAATAAATGATGTATTCCTTAGGGTAAAAATAAAGCCACTCTATATGTTTGTTGGGGAAAACTGAAACTGCGTGTGCTCATGAATGTATAAAATCTTATCAGAAAAACCAGGCCCATAAACTTATCAGACTCTCAGGTTGGACAAAAGGGTGTATTTCTCTCATCTGGAGCCATAAAGTAATGGAAAACTAACAATGTGATGGCAAAGTCTCACACTAACATATCATCTGATGCCTGATATATAGATTAAGGTCTAAGAACTTTGTGATGAGGCATGGTCTCTCACTGTTGACAGAATCTATTGGAGCTTCTGCCCATCCCTCTATTTGTAAGTACTGGCATGGAGAAGCTAGTGAATTAGATAGATCTGTTGACGTAAACAGATAATGAGGATAAAAAACTGCCAAGGTCATCCTTCAGGGATAGCAAAAGGAACAAATTGCCAGAAAAGTAAGTATATTCTATGTGACAGCAAGGTGGTGATCTGAGCTACAGGTTGTCCTGAGTGATCCATAACTAGTGCCCTTGCTGGCTGTAGTTGACCATTCAGGGAACGTTAAGGGAAGTTCCTGTAAGATTAAGTGTGCTTCCTAATGAATAGAAACCACCTTAAAAGAGCTAGAAAACAGAAACATTTAGGCTTGTTGACCCAACAATAATCTGTTTACCAAATCAGAGTCCTTTTCAAGAAAATGTCACAAGCACTGCCATCTGAGTGAAGACAGGCTTTGTACCTGACATTATTCACCCATCAGGACCTGAATCTTACACACTGTTTCCTGTTCCTTACCTGTTTCCTGCTCCAGACTCAGTTTTGCCTTTTCACCTTGAAACTGAACCTGTTGTGTCACCCTCAAACCTGACACAAGCAACTCTGGAGTGGCTCCCTGCTGACACTGCTCAGCTTCATTTTCCTCTGTACTCAGAC
>CM052711.1:79494086-79526335 GCA_028551405.1 Uromys caudimaculatus | reverse complement strand
CGAGGGATCCATGGCTCGGACCACATATGTGGCAGAGGAGGGCCTTGTTGGCCATCAGGGGGAGGAGAGGCCCTTGGGCCTGAGGGTATTAGAGGCCCCAGTAAAGGGGAATGTCAAGGTGGGAATATGGGAGTGGGTTGGTGGGTGGGTGGGAGGGGGAATACACTCATAGAGGCAGGGGAGGGGGGAAAGGATAGGGGGTTTCCAAAGAGGAGACCTGGAAAGGGGGAAACATTGGAAATGTAAATAAAGTATCAAAAAATAAAAAATAAAGAAATAAATCACTTATTTGTCTATATAGCATCACTACAAGACAGAACATCTTTGAGGTTCTGCAGAAATTTGCTTAAAACGGTGGACTAATTCCTAGTGATCATTATATATATTTAATAATAACAGGTAAAGCATATTAATAGCAGGAATCTTACCTGAAACGTAGTGTCTTTGGCCTTGCTTAGAAGAGTAAATCCATCATGGCTTTATAGTCCATAGCGAAACTATCTCAGGAAGACTACCCAGGAGCTTTAAGCTTCTCCTAGATGGCCCTGGCATTCAAGTGACTCCTAACCAACTAATCCATGAGGATTAGACACTATATCACCCTCAGGGACCATCAGGAATAGCCTTCTTGGTGACTCACTCTAACCTATATCAGAGCTCTGTTGCAGATAGAACAATAGATGGTAATTATTGGTGGTCAACTTCATTTTATTAAGACATGCCTAAACAATCAGCACAACACACATCCCTTTGGTCCTGTGAGGTGTTTCCATTAATAATGGAAGTATGAACTGTGAGGGTAAGGCTTTCTCTGGAACTTAGTCACCCTACCCAGTGTATTCATTTCCACTTAGAACAAAAACCAGAGGAATGGGGAAGCTTGAAGTAGTGTTTGAGTACAATTTTTACTAATTTTACTTAGGAACATCAAAAATCAGTTTCTTTAACCTTTGAATATAGGCTCACACCAGCAACTACCTCAGGAACATACAAACCTTCAGCCTATGTCTGTAGTTTTATCATGAATCCCTTTCACTTCGAAGTTTGCAGCTTCTTAGACTGAACATGAATGGATTTCCGAGGTCTTTTGTTCACAGACATTCTTGGTGTGACTACTCAGCTTCAGAGTGTATAAGTCATTTTTAAATTGATGTGTGAGTGTGTGTATGTGTTTATGTGTGTTTTATTTTATTCTGTTTCTACTTGTCTGAAAATTCCTGATAACTACAGACAAAACACAACTGTGGCTAGTGTTGATGATGGATATTGTGGTGGTTTGCATTAGAAGCACTCTCATGACTAAGCACTATTTGAAAGAATTAAGTTGTATGTATGACCTCGATGGAAGAAGTATGTCACTGAATTGGGCAGCTTTGCATTATCAAAGTCTCAAGACAGGCCTATTGGCTCTCTTTTCCTGCTGCCTTGAGATCCAGATATAGAATTCTCAGTTCATTCTCTAGCACACATGTCTGCCTGAGTGTTACTGTGCTCCATAACATAAGGATAACGGATTAAACCTTTGAAACTAATTGCTTTATTGTATAAGAGTTTCTGTGGTCATGGCGTTTCAATGTAACAACTGAAACTCTGACTCACACAGGTAGCTAAAACAGAATGAAACCTGATCTAAGACTAAAGGTTGGTATAGACTACTGTAGACAAAAGAGGTTGGCAAGCAAAGTTTTAGAAGAGAATGGCCAGCCAATTTTAGGAGATGGTTCTCTGATACAGAATTAGACTGCTTCAGCCTTGTCTACTTTCCATTTCTCTCTTCATGTTTGAGTTTTGCTAGCAGTATTACTTTCTCTGAGAAAAAAAGAAAGAAAGAAAGCTGGGAATTTTTCAGGAATGATTTTTGAAGATACACTCCATACAGGAGTTCAAGAATATGACTGGTTTAGTCTTGAGAATATACTGTTACCCTAGAGAAGCCTTGCAACATTCGCATTTATGTGGTATATTGTAGGGTTGTCTGTCCACTCCGCCACAGGGCTTGGCCCCTCATAGAGGCGAGATGTGAGAAATTGACTGCGCTTACCCCATGCTGTTGCTGGGTGGGTGTTGGGCCATGGGGAAACCCCAGAACACAGCTTGGGGTTAGGAAATCATAGTCTGAAGTGGGACAACTGCAGGTGGATCAGGAGGTCCCTGGGCCAGTGAAGAGGCCAAGGGCCTGGGGTTCCCAGGCTCTTAGACACCCAGGCACTGCTAGAATTCACAGAAGAGCTGAGAATGGTATTTGTACCCTCAGGCTGGATATGGCCTGTGGTGTGGGAATGAGGGGCTAAGACTTGTCTAGGAGGGAGAGCCTTTGGCTTGGCAGCAGGATTGTGCTTGGTGGTGATCATGGTTGAGAATGCAGAAAGTCCTTCTACAGGAGATTAGGCAATGGCTCTGTAGGCAAAGTCCATCTCATGGCTCCCCATGGTGGTTCCAGATGAAAAGAGGGAGTCCATGACTTTAAGGCATTTATTGGCATGGTGGAAAGTGGATGTATAAAACCATACCTCCCTTCTTAGGGTGGTCCTGAGATTAAACACCTTTTTGCAGGGAGGAATGTTTGGCAAGGAAATCTTATTGGCTAAGCCCACCACGCCTCTATGTACCTCATTAACATGGTGATCTGTGTCTTGAGCCTTGGTGACCACAGGTCACATCTTTTGCTACAATTGTGGGGGCTTGGGGTGTTGATCTTATGTGACTGGTGGCCACAAATCTAAGGGGCCTTGCATCCAGTGACAGGGTCCTGGTGCCTGGGAGCAGGCAAATCTTCTACCATCCCTTCAGGGTCTCTGGGGCTTCTAGCTTTAGCTCAACCAGGAACCAGGCTACTTTTCATGGTTCCCCATATTATTGACAACATGCCTCCATACCAGAAACTCTAATTTGTGTTTATCTACTGCAAAGCCATCCTTCTTTATGTTATTAATAGCAATGCATTGTTGTTTCAAATGTTTCCTTTTCTGAGGAATGCTTTTCTATTATTTATTTGATTCATCATTTGCAACTACCTTAATAAGCAGCCATTATAATTTTTATTCAAAAATGACAAAGTAAAAATAAGTATAACACAACTAAGTATCAACTCTTTTATGTTGGTCTATTAGATCAAAATGACAAGTGGAGTTGAAAGACAACATGCTAAGTGTTATAATCCAGAGCAAGAAACACAAGTCCCACCTTGGTCCTCTCATATAAAGAAAATAGACAGACTGCTCTCAATCTAGAGTAGTGAAGGTTAGAGCTGTGGTAAGTAGAGAGAGTACCATAAAATAAATGAGGGTTGAATTTCATTTGTACACATTCCATATGTATGTTGAAATATCACATTAACATTTGTTAGTATGTACAAATAACATATGATATCTAAAAATAGATTTAAATAGTGTTTATTTGTAGAAACAGGTTGTCCTTTAGCACAAGCTTGCTTTGAACTCACCATGTCACCACTGATGGCAGTGAACTTATGTTCTTGCTTTACCTTCCAAGGTGCTGACATTATGCCCAGTAATGTATTCATACTGTAAAAGCACTTTATCAATAGAACTACATCTCTAACACAAAGGGAAATAACTTTGAAAACCTCAGTTTTCATGTTTTGGTAAGCACATGGTGAAATATTATTATGCCTAAATACAAACTTCACCTCAATATACTTAATTTAGATTGCACAACTCTTGAAGATATTTTATTTAATTTTTGCTGGATAAAATTAGTGAAAAGTCGATCAAAGAATACATATGAAGGGACTCATGGTTCAGACCACATATGTGGCAAAGGAGGGCCTTGTTGGCCATCGGGGGAGGAGAGGTCCCAGTAAAGGAGAATGTCAAGATGGGAATACAGAAGCGGGTGGGCGGGTGGGTGGGAGGTGGAATTCCCTCATAGAGGTGGGGGAGGGGGAGGGGATAGGTGGTTTCCAAAGAGGAGACCTAGAAAAGGGGAAACATTGGAAATGTAAATAAAGTATCAAAAAAATAATAAATAAATAAAAGCAGACAAAAAAAAAGAAAACCAGTTCACCCCCATTTTAAATGCTGAGTACTAAGCCCTGAACATGGTGGACCAACTGTTCTAGCCCTGAGCTCACGACTTTAAAATAGAGGGCACCCAAAGATCTACTTCTCCTGAGAACTATGTAAATATTAAACTATTAAGATGGAAAAAGATTAGTGAAAAGTCTTCATTGTATAGCAATTTCCTAGCATCTCCTTCTGGAGAGACTCAAGACATAAACAAATTCACAAGTCTCAGGAAACCACTGAATTCTACAGGATTCACAAGGCCCCTCCGAAGCTGTATAAGGTGTTGCAGTTGCTGGGGAGAGGAAATGATGAGTTAATCTATTTTCATCTTGTGCAGGAGATACCAAGGGTGTAAATTTTGTTGAATCATCACCTCTGTGGAGTGGGGCTGTTGTTATACAGCTGCTTTTGAGTCATCCAATTCCTGCAATAAACTCATTGGCTTAGGAAGATAGACTTGTGTGAAATCATGGCTTTGCTGTCTATCATCTATGACCCTTCTGAGTAAACAATTGTTTGTTCTCATGTCCACAGGAGAAGTCATACAACACTCTGAAAATGCATAGCATCACTGTTGGTACCACAATAAAAATCTATATTCTAAGAAGAAAAAAAACTTTTTTCTGAATGTAGAACTTGGGCATAACACACACATCTTTCAAGGATAATGTTGGTGAATTTGTCACTGCATAATGCTCATTTTGAGGCTGTGGTGTGATACAGGCCTCCATCAGCATTGACACGAATCCTAACCTGTCACCAAATACACCCTTTTCCACATGTAATATCAATATTCATATCACTTTGTTATACCTTAAGAAGCATTTAACTCACATGGAATCAAAATGAGTTTTGGGAAAGATTAATGTTTTTGAATGGAGACCAACATTAATATGAATAAGAGAGCTGAAAATATTAGAAAGAAGGTTTTAGGAAACTACATTAGTCTCCTAGGGGAAAAAAATAAAAGTACTGGTTGGATGTGCACCTCTTAACTTTTGTTTGTATCTGACAGCCTATATGCCATCTGTAACTGCTTAATTACATTTGCAAGATTTATGTCCTAGGGATGCAGAGATGTTTGCTTGTGACCATATACTGCTGTTGGGGCATTAAGTATAAAGATCACTAATAAAAAATAGCAGACTTAGACAAAAGTGTCATTCAATGTCAATGGATTTAAGATAGGTTGGCAAATAGCAATGATGTTGTTTATTGACTGTCTGTCTTCACAGTGATAGGATGGGGGAGAGGTGAGAAATAAAGAAATGGGAAGGAAGAGGAAATCAGGATAAGTGAGAAGGAAAAATGAGATGGTTGAAGAAAGGAGTATATGGAACGGGTGAAAAGATGAGGATATGGAGAAAGGAGAGAAGGACCCCATAAAGACAAAAAAAGAATATGATAATACATTCATTAAACATTTGCTATATATGTCATGCTCTAGGCTATATGTTATTCTTTTCAAACTGATGAATTATAAATTATCAACTATTTAGAAATGGGGGTCCTATGTGGCCTAAAATTTCAGAAATTTATTATGTACTTGAAAAGACGTTGATCTTCTGATGCCCCTACATCCACTTATGCTACTGGAAATAAAATACTGGGCCTCATCATTATAGGGAAACACTGTTACCAAGGTAGCTTGATTTCTGGACTCCATTTGTGGTAGAAATGTTATTTTTATGTAATGTCTCATTTATAAAGAAAGGTGATATATTCTGGTATAAATAGTGGTCAAAGTCTCACCTTTTGTTTAGGAATAGACAGCACTGAAAGCTATAAGACAAAGATGAAGAAAGTTAGAAAAGAAAGATAGTCACCCAAATACTACATTCCATATATTTCCAGACAAAATTCCATTCAAGTTACTGAAGGTAACAGAAGGGAGAGTGTCAGTACCCCAAAAGGCTTAAGATCTCTACATCTTAGGATATCAGATTGGAGTTTATCTCAAGGGCAATGGGGCATACCTAGTAAGATTTGAGGATTGTTCTTTAACCAAGAATTTCTAGTAAATGTGCAGACATAAGATTAACAGGATCAATATGTGAGTAATCAATAGGTTATATCCTATTGATTGATGAAATAGGGTATATACTTGTTTCATTTATGCTTTTTTTGGAGAATTCTACTAAAGTTAGAAGATAAACATCACCAATCCTGTAGAGAATCAAACTGTCCATTTATGGGTGAATAGATAAATAACACTTTCACACATTGTTTGCTGGTAGATGTAAATTTTGGGCTGGGAGATGATTAGCTGTTAAAAAGAATTCCTGCTCTTCCAGAAGATCCAAGTTCTAATCCCAGTACCCATTTTGGGAAGTTCACCATATTTGGAGACTCACTACGGTCCCACATTCCAACTGTATAGTTGCTGACATCTTTCTCTGGATCCTCCATTGAACTCCATGGCAAGGTATGGTATGTACATGTATAGAAAATTCACTACACACACACACACACACACACACACACACACACATGCTTAACAAGTAAAATAATACTTTTTAAAAAGAAACATGAAAGCTACACCAATGTTAAACACTATGATAAGTAAATAAATTTAAATATAAGGTCAAGTATTGTCTAAACTCAACTGTATAGGGCAATAAGGTATTCAGAATAATCAAAACCTTGGAGATGACAAGTTGAATTGGGGTGGTTAGAGAAGGTGTGTGTCGGTGGAGGCAAAGAGAACTTACTACTTGATACAGTCTCATTTTTATATAATGAGAATAAAATTTTTTGTGGCAACCAGTAGTAGTGGTGTCTTTTTAACATTGGAAATATATTTGATAGTACTGGAGCATCTGGGAAAGGGAAAGGTGGCTTACTGGTCATAAGCATTTGCTGCTTTGGCAGATGATTTTAGTTTGGTGCCAAGCAGCAATCTCAGGTTCTCACAAGCATCTACAACTGTAGCTCAACTGAGTTAATGCCTTTTTCTGGCCTTCAAGGCATCTGGATATATGTGGGATACATAGTTTAACAATAGCTAAGAAGTTAAGTTGTACAGTATGCAAGGTTTTTTCCATAATTACAAATTGTAAGGAATATTGATTTGAAGCCCAATAAAGAGTTCATCAGTTTTAATGCAGTCAGTACCAGGTTTGTGGACCGTAGAAAGCCTTTGAAAATCCCACAGTCTTATTTCTTCCATATGAAAAACTGGAACAACAAAAAAAAAATAGCTGTTAAGTGGTGTGAAGAATTCAAGAATATCTTCTGTGTACCCTACTTAGAGATAGAATCTTGGATTTATCTGAATATTATTAATCATTAAAAGCAAAAAGGTTCATATGGATTAAAAGCCAAAAGACAGCTGGTGAGATGGCTTATCAGGTAGAGTCATTTGCCACCAAGCCTAATGCCTTTAGTTAGGTCTCAAGAATACCTGTGGTAAAAGAGGGAAACAGAATCCCTCATGTTGTACTTTGACTTGTAACTCATATCATGTACATGCACATGTGAACACACATACACACACACACACACACACACACACACACACACACATATAAGTTAATAAATAAAATTTGATGTTTTTAAATACAGTATATTTCATCTGTCCACTCAAAATAGAGCATGACTCAAGCAGACACCAGTGATGATTATAAACACTGTACAAAATATGATACAAGGTACCTAAAATTTTTAAATTAAAAGGCATTATTTTAAATTAGGTCCCATCCACATACAGGTTTATTATATTGTCTTTAAAAGCAAACTATCCTTTTATAAATATAGTGTGGCTACTGTCTAGGGTTCTGGTCCCTTCTGTTGAAAAAATTATTAAAAGGCAGGGAAAGTTACATGCAAACCAAAAGTTTGGTCCATTGACAAACCATATGTCTTTCTGGAGAATTGTGGGCAAGAGAGCTGGGAACCACTGATGGCAAGGGCAAAGCAGATTTGTCTTGGTTTCAACTACTCCCTTCCAGTTACTTTCTTTTTTTCCCTCTATTGATCCTAATGTTCTTATGTACACTTTTCAGTAAGGGGCTTGCCCCCCCCCCCAATTGTCAAAATGTACCTAATACAGTCATATATAAGCATAGAAATTGCCACAATGATGTTCTTTATGTTAACACATGGGTACAGAAATGCCTGCATGTTGGTTATGTGTAAGAAACGCTACTGAATCCCTTTTCTCTGTGGTATAATAGATAAATAAAAACTTAGTACTACTAAAGAAAACATGACCTGATGTATTTCTTAAATTTCTTTCTTCCCATAAACCAGAATAGCAAACTTCACAAACAGTGACCTCTCAGCTACAGACAGAACCTTTCTTCCAGGGAATCGTGTAAGAATAACATGGAGCTCAAAATATGCTTACTCTGTGTCAGAATGGCATATTTATTCTGTGTAGTATTTAAACCTTAAAACAGGTTTTTAACATATTACTATGTCTACTTGCAAACAATACCAAAAGGAGTTAATGAGGTCATATCATGTTAACTAAATAACAGATACTGTACCAAAACTTAGAGTGATATTTGATATGAATCTAAACCCATAATATAAAAAGTAAACTGCAAACCTATCAGTTTCAACAGAATAAAATGAAAAAGAAATAAATTCTTAAAATTTCCTCTGTAGAGTCTGATTACATGATTGTAACATAGAATCCATAAATCTTAATTTAGTGAAAATATATTATAGTATCATTTGAGTTTAACAGATTTTTAAAAATATAGCTTATTGTTATGAACTGAGGAATGAAAACATTAAGAGAATTTAATATTAAAGTGCTGAGGATTTTATTCTACTCTGACAAATATGTAAGCCAAGCAATATTAAATCCAAAGCTGTGTTTTGATTCCTTTTCAGAAGATTGAGAAAATCAATCCTGAGTAAAAGTGGCATAGACAGGAAGCATATCAGTAGAAATGTAAGAGGAGGTGTTGCACAGCCCCTAAGGATCTGGCCTTGATCACTTACCTCTCCTAGCTTGTCATCACCTCTTTGCCTTTTTCAACTCCCAGCAATGAGCACATATGAATTTGTACAGGATTAATTGAGACTGGGGATATAACTTAATGGTAATATGCTTTGAAATTGTGTACAGTGCACTGGATTCAATCACTATCATCAAAATAACAATGTGGAGAGAGAGGAAGGGAGGAGAGAATGAGGTAGGGGAAGGAGGGAGGGAGGAAGACAGAGAGAGAGTTCTATTTATTATTGTTCAATATGGTTCAGAGAATGATCTGTGACAGCTAAAATGTTAGTATTGTATGAATGAACCAATGAAGCATATAGCAAACCCAAGATAAAGATAAATAATATATGTTATATAGATGATAGACACATAGAAAGGCAGGTCAATATGGATGAATGGATATATAGCAAACAGCATCAAACCTGGCAATCTAAATATCCAGCAGAAATTAATGGGTAAATCTCACTGAGGCTGTTACCTGAAGTGTTAGAGGAAGTTTCAGGACTGTACAGATTCTTCTGTTCAATAAGTTTTCCAAGTAAAAGAACTTTTAGCAACAGACGGAGGTGACATCATAAAATTGAGGCTCACAACATCCCAGACAAACATATTTAAGAAGTTGAGATAATAAGCTGACATTCTCAATTGAATTTTCTCCCTGTGGCTGAGTTTTCCATGGCTGACCTACAAGTCTTTTTTTATCACTCTGTATCATGGGGTACTGTAGCCCCTTCTAATCAAAATGCAGTATGTTCTGTCTGTTTTCAAGAAGATAATAGAGCATCTTTCCTCAAGCTATTTTGGTGTTTTTCCTTCTGTGTTACAGAAGTGTCAGAGAGGGGGCAAAGGATACCCAGACAAGGGGCCTTAGAGGACACTTTGATTCAGACATGCTTAGATTTGAAATTGGGTACAGTTGGCAGGCTAAGTTTGAGAGCTAGCTTCTTAGTGAGCTCAAACAACACAGGGCAATTTAGCAGTTTAATGGATATTAAATTTGTTATTTAATTCTCTCTGAAAATGTCACCACAGACAATCCTGAGGCATGACCTCTAAATTTCCTAGGTGTTTCACAACCCATTCAAGTTGAAAATATCCATTGTCACAAATACTGTTTTTACTTGAGTGACATAAAGACTTCATAAGAACTTGCTATAAATTAGTTGACTGACATTTAAAATACATCACACTTTTAAATGCTTTAAGGAACAAACCATCAAATAAACAAAAAACTAGGTGTTGTGTCACATATTATGCTCTTTGCTTTGGCTTTTTGAAAGGTCAAAGCCGTACTTCTGATTCTGTATTGACCTACAATGGATAGAAGTTTCTTTGATCTTATTTTAGTATTTTCTTATTGTTTGCCTCTGATATTATATATTTTTCAGTTATTTTCTTGTATATAGATACACATAGCTTATGCTCAAATTACTAGTAGTTATGAAAATGCATATGTACTTTTTGAAATCTATTTTATTTGCCTTGTAGTATCAAATAAAAATAAAATCACATGCAAACTCACACCATATGACATATAAAGACTACGTTTAAACAAAAGCATAAAAGAAACAGGAACATTGCATTGAGATGAGCTCATTTTACATGGCTTTGGTTAGAGAGGCAACAGAGGGGTGGAAGGAATGAAGCATTGTGGTGAAAAATATTGAGTTTAAATTTCAAAACTTTGTTGCTTTGGTTTCTCAGAGTCATCTTTTCTGATAAGACAGATACTTCCTGACTCACATAACTCAGTAGCAAGAAAATATTCCCTTTTAGGCAAAGAACACAGATAGACGTGATTCAAGTGAAGACATAACAATAGCTAATGTCTATCTGGAAAATTGTAAGTAAAAAGAAAAATTCAAGTTTAAGCCACAGTTAGGATGACTCCTTATGCATGTTAGATTAGTGATTATCAACAAGGTAGAAGATGAAGTCAGAATGACAGGTAAGTGAAGCTCTGCCAGCCTAAATGCCCCAGTCTTAATATGTTGTTCCTCAGATCCATTCTAATACCTCCTCACACCACTCACACCACTGATGGCCTTGTGGCAGGACCCCTGCCAAGATTCTGGCAAACTCCAGTCCCTCAGGTGGAGTCTAACCTGTCAGAAGTTCATGTGAGTGACCTGCCAGCCAGCTGAACGGCCCATTCCCTAAATTCAGTTCTCTAAGACCCACTTTACTTCTGCATCTTTCTCATCTCACATCTGTACTGTTACCTGGACCCTGTTTCACATCCTAGCAGAATCAAGCTACTAATGTGCAGGCCAAACGTGTCAGAGAAACAGAGACCCCATGCTACATAAAAGGCCAAAAAAATTGCAAATAGACAAGCCCACAACCTGTTATAAGACTCCCAGGTTGTTCAGATATGAAGCATCTTGCCAGATATCCAGGCCACAAAGCCCCCAAAACACAAAGAGCAAACAAAAAACAAGAAACAAAGCACCCATTCAACAAAGACATACTCAGAAATTAGTGCCTATGAATATAATCATCCTCAACTATGATACACAAATGGTAGTGTAAGATCACAATCAACAACAGGCAGGGCAATATGGCATCACCAGAGAGCAGCATTCTTATGACAACAAGACCAAAATACTCCAATGCAGCTAAAGCCCAAGAAAAGAACCTTAAAATCAACATTATGAAGATGATAAAGGTCCTTAAAAAACAAATGAAAAAATTCCATAAAGAAATCAAGGAAAAAGCAAGCTAATTATTGGAGGAAATCTATCCTGTAAAGAATGCCAATCAAGACAAAGGTGGGGGGAAGGTGAAGAAAACTCCTTGAGACTTGAAATTTGAAATATGCTCAAGAAAGAGCATACAATTTGAGGGAGTTCTGGAAATGGAAAATCTAGGTAACTGAATAGGTACAACAGGTACAAGGATCATCAGCAGAATACAAGAGGTGGAAGAAAGGATCTCAGAGGCTGAAGATACTATAGAAGAAAGAGATTCATTGGTCAAAGAAAATTTTGAATCTAAAATTCTTTGGATACAAAAAATCTAGGTAATCTGGGACACTATGAAAAGACCAAACCTAAAGTAATACAAATAGAAGAAGACTCCAATATTTTCAACAAAGTAATAGAAGAAAATTTCCCTATAACAAAGAGATGCCTGAAAATGTACAAGAACCTAACAGAACACCAAATAGATCATCCAACAAATAGTTCCATGCCACAGTTTCATCAAAATACTGAATGTCCAGAACAGAGAAAGAATATTAAAAGATGCAAGGGGAAATGGCAAAGTAACATATAAGACAGACCTATTAGAATTACACTATACTTCTAAAAAAAAACCACTAAGAGCCAGGAAGACTGATATAAGATGCTTTCTAGATACAAGAGACCACAGAGTAGTATACCTAGCAAAATTTTCAAACACCATAGCTGAAGAAAACAACATATTCTATGAGAAAATCAAATTTAACCAGTATGCATTCATAAATCCAGTCCTACAGAAGATACAAGCAGGAAAATTCTAAGCCAAGGAAACAAATTATACCCAAGAAAACACAGGAAATAAATAATTACACAATAGCAAAATCAAATTAAGGGAAAGACACACACACACACACACACACACACACACACACAGAGAGAGAGAGAGAGAGAGAGAGAGAGAGAGAGAGAGAGAGAGAGAGAGAGAAATCACCAAAAACAAAATAACAGGAATTAACAAACATTGCTCATTAATATCTCTAAACTTCAGTGTAGTAAATTCCCCAATAAAAGACACAGATTAGTAGAATGGATGTGATTAAAAGCAACCATAATTCTGCTACATACAAGTAACATACCTTAACATCAAAGATAGGCATTACTTCAGAGTAAACTGATAGAAAATATTTTCATGCAGAATTAAGAACACAATAATAACATCAATACTTCTCAAATTATTCCACCAAATGCAAATAGAAGGAATACTGCCCAATTCATTTTATGAGGCCCCAGGAACCCTAATATATAAACAACACAAAGGAAAACGGAGAATCTCAGAAAATTTTCTTATGGACATTAAAGGAAAAATAATAAAATAGTTGCAAACTGACCCAAGAACACATAAAAAACATCTTCCAACGTGATCAAGTAGGCTTCATCCCAGTGATGAGGAGTTGGTCCAACATACAAAAATCTGTCAATGTAATCTACCTCATAAATAAACTGAAAGAAAAAAGAAACATATGATCAACTCATTAGATGATGAAGAACCCTTTGAGAAATTCCAAAACTTCCCCTGATAAAAGTCTTAGAGGGATCAGGAAAACAAGGCAAGCCCCTTAAAAAAAAAAAAAAAAATATATATATATATATATATATATATATATATATATATATACACACACACACACACACACACACTATACAGAAAACCAACAGGTAATATTAAATTAAATAAAAAGAAAGTTATAGCAATACCCCTAAAACAAGGGGCAAGGCAAATCTGTCACTTTATCCATATCTATTCATTATAATATTTGAAGTTTTAGCTAGAATAATAAAACAGCTAAAGGAGATCACAGAAATATAAACTTAAAAGGAAGAAATCAAAACATTATTATTTGCAGATGTTATGATAGTATACATAAGCAACCAAAACAAATTCTACCAGGATACCCTTACAGCTGATAATCACCTTTAGTAAAGTGTCTAAGTATAAGATTAAATCTGAAAAAATTAGTATCCTTCCCCTATGCAAACAATAAACTAGCAGCAAAAGTAATCAAGGAAACAGCATCCTTCATAATTACCCTAGATAATATAAAATTTCTTGGTGTAACTCTACCCAAGCATGCAAAAGATCTGCATAGCAAGAAATTCAAGTTTCTGAAGAAAATAATTAAAGAATATATCAGAAGTTAGATAGAAAGATCTCCCACACTCATAGATCATTAGCATTAACATGATAAGTGGCCATCTTACCAAAAGCAATCTACAGATTCTATGTAATTCCATCAAATTCCAAAATAATTCTTTACAGACCTTAAAGAACAATTCTCAAATTCATATGGAAAAAACCAAAAAGCCTAGGAGAGCTAAAACAGTTCTATGCAATACAATAATTTCAAGAGGTATCACCATCCCTAGTACTGGCATAAAAACGGACAGGTTGATCAATGGAATTGATTCAAAGACTCAGAACTAGATGTACACACTTGTAGTTCCTTGAGATTTTATGAAGATCTAGACAAATACAAAATAAAATATATGAAAAAGAAAATATATTTATCAAATGGTGGTGGCCTAACTTAATGTCAGCATGCAAAGTAATACAAATAGATCTGTATGTACCATGCTTTACTCTTATAAGTAGATGAAAACCTCAACCTAAAATCAGATACACTGAACCATACAGAAGAGAAAGTGGGGAATAAAGTTGAATGCATTGGCACAGGAGAAAATTCATGAACAGAACACCAACAGTTCAGGCAGGCACTATGAAGAACAATTAACAAATGAGACCACATAAAACTAAAAAGCTTCTTTAAGACAAAAAACAGTTAACAGATCAAAATGACAGCCTACAGAATGGGAAAAAGATCTTCACTGTCTCCATATCAGGTTGAGAGCTGATATCTAAAATATAAAAAGAACTCACAAAACTAGACACTAACAAACTAAATAATACAATTTTAAAATATGGTACAGACTTAAGCAAGGAATTTTCAATAGAGGATTTTCTAATGGCAGAGAAGCACTTAAAGAAATATTAAATATCCTTAACTATCAGTGAAATGCAACTAAACATAATACTGATTTTCCATTTTACACATGTCAGAAAGTTAACTTTATTTTATGGCAATACTCTTAAATGTTGGCATTGTTTTTTTTTTTTTTTTTTCTTCTAATCCAGGGTAAGCACCTTCAGCACATCCTTGATGGCAGATGAGTGTTGCTGGAAATATTACAAAGACTAACAATGAGTGGGCCACATGGATCCAGCGGGGTGTTCTCATCTTAGCAATCTCTCTGGCCCAGACTTCCGGAAACATCTGTACCCGACTCACTAAGTTCCCTTGGCGGGTCATTAACACATCAGCCCCACGCACCAATCATCCACCTCGCGGTCAGCCGCCACAACACCCAGCAACCTGGTAGAAACAAAACTCTAGAAGCTTATAATTAATCAGTCATATTTATATATCAATAAGTTCTCAATTCACAGGATGTCCAAAAATTAAATTCAGGGCCAATGATAATGGTACAAGCTGCCTTCCTAGATGAGACAAATTACCCCAATTATTTTATCCCTATATGATATTAAATCTACCTGCCAGGCGGTGGTGGCGCATGCCTTTAATCCCAGCACTTGGGAGGCAGAGACAGGCGGATTTCTGAGTTCGAGGCCAGCCTGGTCTACCGAGTGAGTTCCAGGACAGCCAGAGCTACACAGAGAAACCCTGTCTCGAAAACACCAAAAAAGAGAAAAAAAAATCTACCTGTGGTTATTTAAAACCATGCAGAATCTGAATCATCTTTCTTGTCGCGCTCCATCTTGCTTTCTTCTCTCTACCTGTCTCCTCCATCTCTGTCTCTGCAACTCTTCCCTCCACCTCCCTTTTCCCTCTCAAATCACAGACTACTTGTATAAATAATTAAATTAATGGACAGGGAAAATTCTGCTAAACACGAGCAAGTGACATTTAAACTGCAGTTACTTTCATGCTACACAGACAACTTGCATGTAAGCTTTGAAAAGTATAAGCTATCAAAAGCATAATTGCCTCACAGAAAACTGACTTCCCTCTTCTTAATGTTATATACTTCAACAGACTGTTTGAGCCATCTGACCTCAGAGCTCATACCCTTACAATGACCATTAACCTGTTTGCACAGTACTCCTCTGAGATTCTGAAGCAGACTATGTACATAAAAAGAAGCAGTGTGTATGCAGGTCTCCAGCTGATGTTGGAGTAGCCTTTTATCCTAGGTGTCTGAGGGTGAACAGATAGCAGTGGTTCCTCGGGCGGTATAAACTGTGTACCACACAATCTAAGCACCACATCCCAGGCATAGCACACCAGGAACTCCATAAAAGAGAAAGTGTCCTTTACAATTTATAGTATTTTTCAGACTTCAATTCCCATTTCCTGGGGAAAATAAAATGACTTCTAAGAACCAACCTCTTTGACAACATAATTTCTTATATCTCCCTTAGGCAAGGGGCCATGATTAATTTTACTTCTTTCTGACTTTTGCTATTAGAATATTCTTTCAAAATATGTATTTTTAATCATATGGTAGCCCCTTGGGGAGTAGGATTTGTCCATTCCACTAGAGATGTAATATACTATTCTACCCATCCCTTTAACTTAATCAATCTCATTCTTTATTACTATTCTTGCTTTATTATGATTAGCACCATTATTAGTATTATTATTAATGAGTCTTACTATATAGCGTAGCAGGTCTGGAGGCCACTATGTAGACCAGGCTTGTATTCATACAGACCCTGTGTTTAACCCGAAGCTGGTTTCCTTTCTGAGCTGGCCTCCACTGTGCTGCACCCTGGGAAAAAGCCCTTCCTTCTGTGTTCTGTTTTTAAATTTAGTAGAGGCTTCTTGATAAAGTCTCTTGCTTTACTATCTCTCTGCAGGTTGTCAGTTTGAGTCCCATGTTGATTGCTATTTTGCGAAGTTAAGTACTGTTTCTGCCTCCCAGTCTCATGCTCCCAGAAATAAGATTCACACTCTATTTATATTTACATATATCTTGGCCATATAGCTAGGCTCTACTCTGATTAGATCAAACTAAAGTTCCATCATTATTAAAGATGCCTATTTATTTTAACCTACATTCTGCCACCTGATTGGTTACCTGTGCTCAGGTACCATGTCCTCATGAATCTGTCTTCTCCCCTCTTTTCAGGCTTTTTTCCCTACCTCCTTAACTCCCAGAGTTTTTTTTTTTTTTTTCCTGTTGTCCCAAAACTATTTCCTATCTAATCTATAGTCCATAAGCTTTTGAACACATGAGGCATTCATACAATACAAAAGATGCTCAACTGATGTTGTTTGTAGAGTGGTACACTGTTAGACTGTTGTATGGTTCTTCATTTCATCTGTCATCAGTGCCCTTTGTGGGGTAAATAAACATGTGTCTTATAGCTCTAGAAAAAATAATGTAAGAAACAAAATGAAGTTGACATTCGCCTTTACTGGGGCCTCTAACACCCTCAAGCACAAGGGCCTCTCCTCTCTCCCTGATGGCCATCGAGGTCATCCTCTGCCACATATGTGATCCAAACCATGGGTCCATAGATGTGTATTCTTTGGTTGGTGGTCCAAACTACAGGACGAACGGGGAAGGGGGGCGTCAGGCCCATTGACACTCTTGCTCTTTCCATGGGGCTGCAAATTCCCTCAGCTCCTTCAGACCTTCCTCCAATTCCTCCATCTGGGACCTCACTCTCAGTCCAGTGGTTACTGTTAAGTGAAACTTGGGCATTCTGAACTTTTGGGTTAATATCCGCTTATCAGTGAGTACACACCATGTTCGTTCTTTGGTGACTGAGTTACCTCGCTATGGATGATATTTTCAAGTTCTATCCATTTGCCTGCAAATTTCATATAGTCATTGTTTTTAATAGCTGAGTAGTACTCCATTGTGTAAATGTATCACATTTTCTGTATCCATTCCTCTGATGAGGGACAACTGGGTTGTTTCCAGCTTCTGGCTAATATAAATATGGCTGCTATGAACATAATGGAGCATGTATCTTTATTACATGTTGGAGCATCTTCTGGGTACATGCCAAGGAGCGGTATAGCTGGGTCCTCAGGTAGTATTATGTCCATTTTTCTGAGGGTCCGTCAAACTGATTTCCAGAGTGGTAGTACCAGCTTGCAGTCCCACCAACAGTGGAGGAGTGTTCCTCTTTTTCCACATCCTCGCCAGCATCTGCTGTCACCTGAGTTTTTGATCTCAGCCATTCTGACTGGTGTGAGGTGGAATCTCAGACTTGTTTTGATTTGCATTTCCCTGATGACTAGGGATGTTGAGCATTTCTTTAAGTGCTTCTCAGCCCTGCGAATTTCCTCAGTTGAGAATTCTCTGTTTAGCTCAGTTCCCCATTTTTGGATGGGGTTATTTGGTTTTTTGGAGTCTAACTTCTTGTGTTCTTTGTATATATTAGATATTAGCTCTCTATCGGACATAGGATTGGTTAAGATCTTTTCCCAATCTGTTGGTTGCCGTTTTGTCCTCTTGACAGTGTCCTTCGCCTTACAGAAGCTTTGCAATTTCATGAGGTCCCATTTGTCTATTCTTGATCTTAGATCATAAGCCACTGGTGTTCTGTTCAGGAACTTTTCCCCTGTACCCAGAGAGTTTTCCCCACTTTCTCTTCTATTAGATTCAGTGTAACTGGTTTTATGTGGAGGTCCTTGATCCACTTGGACTTGAGCTTTGTACAAGGAGATAGGAATGGATCAATTCTCATTCTTCTACATGTAGACTGCCACTTGAACCAGCACCATTTGTTGAAAATGCTGTCTTTTTTCCACTGGGTGGTTTTAGCTCCTTTGTCGAAAACTAAGTGACCTTATGTGTATGTGTTAATTTCTGGGTCCTCAATTCTATTCCATTGATCTACTTGCCTGTCACTGTACCAATACCATGCAGTTTTTATCACTACTGCTCTGTAGTACAGCTTGAGATCAGGGATGCTGATCCCTTCAGAAGTTCTTTTGTTGTTAAGGATAGCTTTTGCTATCCTGGGTTTTTTGTTGTCCCAAATGAATTTGAGAATTGCTCTTTGTAAGTCTGTGAAGAATTGAGTTGGAATTTTGATGGGGATTGCATTGAACTTTTAGATTGCTTTTGGCAGGATGGCCATTTTAACTATATTAATCCTGCCAATCCATGAGCATGGCAGATCTTTCCACCTTCTGAGGTCTTCTTCGATTTCTTTCTTCAGAGACTTGAACTTCTTGTCATACAGATCTTTCACTTGCTTGGTTAGAGTCACACCAAGATACTTTATATTGCTTGTGACAATTTGTGGATTTCTTATATCCTGTGCTTATATGCTTCAACATTAGTATTCTAATTGAATAAAAGTTTGCCTTTGCAAGACTTCATCCAAGTTGTACCCAGTGTTTATAGTTTAAACACCATTTCAGTCTTTTAAGTTAAAGTTGACAATTTGTATTGTGTTTCTATTTGCAACCAATTGAGTTTTGCTTTGAAGGAAGTTCTTTCCTGAATTAAACATTAATATATGATTTTCTTTTAATTTGGCTGAGGTATTATTTAAAATAATGAATTCCTAAGTAAGGACATATTATGTCATATATATATATGAATATGTTTATACACATAGTTCAGTACATGTACAACTTTGTGTATGGAAAGTGAAATTCAAGTGTAAAGTCTATGTGCCCATCAGTCCCTGAAAATACCATTGCTCACACTCTACGGTTTCACAAAAGAGAGGACTGTGCTTTTCACTTCTTTTAGAAACTTTGCTTTTGATAAATAAGGTCACCTTCTTATCGTCAGCATACTTGTTACATTAGCATATATTTTTCTTTGTAATTTAGGCATTATACATATGCATCATAAATATGGATAAATATGTATATAGTAGATAGATAGATAAATAGGTAGACAGATAGATAGATAGATAGATAGATAGATAGATAGATAGATAGATAGTATAATTCATCAATTTGGTATGTCAACATGAAGTCAGAATATTTGCATTTTTAACAACTCCAACAATTATCTTGATCTTCCTAAAATTTAGGTGTTTTGCATTTTTTTAAAAGACATTGATGCTTCTAAAATCTACTTTCTTTTATCACACTGAGGAGATTGAGTTAGTCTGTGGATTATCATAATATTTACTCTAAGAACAGATTTCGTCCATTGTAGACTTGAGTATCATGATAAATTTATAAATGTCCTTCTTTTGTACATTAATATATGTGACTAGAAATAAACATAAAAATCATACATAAAACACCATGATTTTAGGTAAAGTAAACAATTTGCATTGTGTTTCTAGTTGTAATAAACTGTAATTAAAAGTAATAAACATGCACACATGCCTTTGTATGCATGTATTTGCATGTGTATCACACAATAAAATTAGCTTCAATCACATATGGATTTGTAGTACAGATTAGAGAATCAAAATGAGATTTATAAAGCATACATTGAAGTCATGTTTTTGCTCTAGCTTGAGGTTTTCAACATTATATGATCATATCAAACATTCTTGCAGTATCTTTATTTTTCCTACTGATATTTTCATATCGATGATTACATTTTCCTAAATAGTTAAAGTAAACAAACGGTTGTCAAATAGGGTATAGTAACTAATTAAAAATTAAAAATTAAAAAGTACTTTGTTTTTTTTTTTTTCCTTGGAATACTACTTTGTCAAAAAGGGTTTGGAGGAAAGACATTCAAAGAAGTGTTTCTGCCAGAAAAAAAGAGAATAAGACTTGCTGTCATTATATTGCATGCTGTCCCTAGAGAACTTGTGCCTGTTGATTATTGGAACTCATGTTAGGAAATATGGTACCCAATGGCTTATTTTTTTATTTATGTGTGTTTCTGTTTTTGTTTCTGTGTCTATGTAAGACAGGTATTGTTGCTTGAAAAAGCCAGAAGAGTATGTCCATTCACAATACAGTAGGAGTTACAGGCATTTTACAGCCTCCTAATAAAGAGTAAGGACCAACTCAGGTCCTGTGGAAGATATGAAGCAAGCAAAATTAGGGAGTCTTCACTCTATCACTCACCAAGTTTCTTGTCTTAATTGATTCCCACCATCAAGAAAAGCAAAATCACGACCTGGGAAGAACTGAAACCTATCCATTTCTCATGCTTCTTTTTGCTATGACTCACCATTTGTGTCTAGGCAAACGTCATTGAAAACTGAGTTCCTGAGATGAGTTCCTGAAAACAGAGAAAGCACAGTAATTAAAAATATGTGTTACTCGTGCAGAGGACTCAGTTTAAAGAACACTTGTTACTCATGAACAAGACTCAATTTAAATACTCAACATCTACTTGGCAATTCAAAAGTGTATTGCTAGTTCCAGAATATCTGAATTCCTCTTCTAGTCTATATTCAGGCTTGCATGAACATATACATACACTCAGATAAACACTCATACATAAAAAATATTTTTTTAAAAGAAAATCAAAAAAAGCTGGGCAGTGGTGGTGCACACCTTTAATCCCAGCACTTGGGAGGCAGAGGTGGGTAGATCTCTGAGTTCGAGGCCAGCCTGGTCTACAGAGTGAGTTCCAGGCCAGGTAGGGCTACACAGAGGAACCCTGTCTCAAAATAAATAAATAAATAAATAAATAAATAAATAAATAAATAAATAATAAAAATAAAAAAAAATTAAAAAAGAAACAGAGACTCTGAACATATGATCTATCTAAGAGTGTGCATAACTCGGGATAATTAAATGGTGCTGTTCCCTTTTGCACAGATGATGGCACCAGACTTGTAACTCTTAGCATGCACATGACTCACGATATCTCTTTCTTCCCTGTGCTAATTTATATACCTACATATTCACTTTAGGATCATTCTACATGGTGACATTCTTCCCATTTTATCTGCTCATTATTTCCAGGTCTGACCCAAGCTGCTTTATACATTATCTACCTGTGAGTATCACCTTTATTGATTGCTCACTCAGAGCTTTCTACTTGGTTTTGCACCGTACAGAACATATTTATTGATAAGAGCATGTGATCATTGAAAAGGGAGCTTCCTTCCCCAGTCCTTGAGAAGGAATGAAAGATGGCCCAAAACAGGCTGAATTCTGGAAACATACCCCCTATTTTATGTCTTCCTCAGTGAAGACTTTGATGGTGAATCCCAGTTACAGCAGACCTATCATGCTGCTAGGTTGCAACCTTCTAAAATAGGCATAGATTTTCATGGTGGCTGGTTAGTAGGTAATGTTAATGTTCTGATAGAATTATTAAAGTAGCCCTGGTAAGATGATCTTTTCAGGAAACCCAGTATAAATATTGTTCAAAAGACTGCCATCACTTGCCTGACTGTGACATGCGTGACAGCCTCACAGTTACTGAGGTAACACTGAAATTGTCCCAAATTCTGCCATTTGAGGACAAGATCCACAGTGTCACATCTTAATTGGAGTAAAGAACAGCAGTGGGACTAGATGGGAAGATATCATGCCCATTTTTCTCTATTTCAGGAATCATGTTCACATTCAGAGCTCTTCCTCAAAGAGCTCTTCCTCTGCAATCTGCACATTTTCCTGAATGCCACAAATGTGTAGAAACTAAGTGAGTGTGTGTGTGTGTGTGTGCGTGTGTGTGTGTGTGTGCGTGTATGATGCTTTGCCCTCCCACTGGAGCCACTCCCCTATTTTTAACCTTACAGGTCTCTGTGTCTACATTATGGCTTAGGTTTTAATGGTTTTCTCCCATGTGTGAACCTGTGATTATCATGTCTCGGCATCTATACACATTTCTTTTGCTTTTTCTTTGGTTCTTTACCCAGGTTTGATTGTTTCATCATATTCTGATTGGCATGGTTTTGGTTATTTTATTTTATTATTAGTACTTAAACATCTTATTGTTTTCTAATGAGAGACAGAAAGACTGTAGCTCCAGATGGGAAGGGGGATGGGCAGGATCTGCAAGGATTAGGTAAAGGGGAAACTGTCCCGCGCGCGCGCCTCTCGCCAGCAAGAAGACACGCAACACGTAGCAGGCTCCGTCTACAATTTAGCTTTATTGTTGCCGTTGATAGCGGGAGAACCGCGCGGGGCCCAACATGGCGGTGTTATATAGCTCCGAGGCAGCGTGTCCCCATTGGTTGGCGCGCCCCGGGAGTGGGCGGTGATTAGCCATGTACACCCATAATGCGCTTCGGGGTTTTCGCGCGCTATCCGTAAGTTTCCTCAGAGCGACAGCGCCATCTAGTGATGGCGAATATTCTAACCGCTCCTTACAGGAAACAGTATTTAGAGTAAATTGTATGGAAAAATATATTTTTTAATAAAAAAAAGTTGTACTTAAAAGTCAAAAAGGAAAAAAAAACAAAATGGTCCTTTTGTTGGCTGGCAAGAAGCAGAAGCAGCTGGAATTTGTATGTGCTTCTGGTAAGAATTAGAATTTTAAAAACACTTTGGAAAACAATGTAAATATTAATTTTTATGTCTATGTATTTATTTATGTATTTATTTGTTTGTTTATTTATTTATTAAATGTGTGAATGTTCTGCCTGTGTGCATGTATTTACACTGTGTGCATACTTTGTGCCCTCTGAAGTCAGAGCACATTCAATACACTGATATTGAAGTAACCGATCGTTGTGAACCATACTACAGGCACAGAGAATTAAATCCTAGTCCACAGCAAAAGCAACACCTTCTCTAAACCATTGAGCAATCTCTTCATTATGAAGTTTCTTAAAAGTTTCGTACCAAACATCATACCATATGCCCAACAATCTCAGTCTAATATGTATGCCAAATACAAATGAAAAAAGCTATATTCCAAACTGCTTCTAGCTGAATGCACATATAAGCTCGTTTGCTTTAGCTTTAAATTGAAAACCACCAATTTTCTTGAACATGATTGTTACTTCAACATTATAGGATAATCCAAAGTCATACATAAGAAAGAATGAACAATATGTACAAAGGCATGAGTAAAATTCAGAAACACTATACTTAGCTTAAAAAGATTAGACTTTCTGAGTTACAGAATATAAATATTTTTCTGAAAGTTATACAGTGCAGCCATTTAAAATTACTATTTAAGGTGGTGTTGCTGCAGTGCCAAAGAAACATCCACAATAACTAACTTTAGAGAAGAGATGAGAGAGAGAGGTCCTCTTTCACTAAGAGTATTTGCTTCTCTTGTAGAACACCAAAATTTGTTTGCCAACACCCACATCAGGAGGCGTACAGCAGGCTGTAATTTCAGATCTAGGTCATCTGGTGCTTTCCTCTGTGCTCTGCAAGTCCCAACATATACTGCTCCCTCTTTCTCTGTGTCTCTCTCTATCTTTGTCTCCTTGTCTTTCTCTGATTCTCTGTCTCTCTGTGTCTCTGTCTTTGTCTCTGTCTTGGTCTCTCTCTCTCTCTCTCTCTCTCTCTCTCTCTCTCTCTCTCTCTCTCACACACACACACACACACACACACACACACACCCTTTTTAAAAAAGACATTTTTTAAGGAGGAAAACAGTGATTTGCATGCTTAGCTTTGCAGTTCTAGTCAACAATTCATAGTTTTTACCTTGACCAAAGACCATACATCCTGGTAAGAACATGAAGCTGATTGAAGCTCTTAACATTACTGAGAAGAAGCAAAGAAAGGGAAATTGGAAGGGGGTGGAACCACAAAGTAACCTTCAAACAATCTAATGTCCTCACATAAGGTTTCATCTTCTCATTAACTATTAAAACCTCTCGGTAGCAATATTCCACAGAGTAAACCTTTACACACTAAGGTTACTTTGCAATTTGGCATAATCTAAAATCATGTAGGAAGAAAGTCTTAATACAGGATTGTCTAAATCTACATCAAATTGGCCTGTGAGTATGTATATGGGAGATAGACTTTGTCATGTTAATTAAGAATGGAATACCAAGCCACATGTGTCATCATTTCCTTGACAATGGTTCCTGAACTGTATAAGAGTAAATAAAGTAAGCTGTACACTAACCTTCAGGCATTGGTTTCTTCTTTTTCGCTTCCTGTCAATGGATGCAATATGGTCAGCTGTGTCTCGTTCTTGATTGGCTGTAACCAGGAACAGTGAGACAGAATAAAACAAATTTCCTTTAACTTGCCTTTACCACAGCAGTAGAAATGTACCTAAGACACTCGTTTTTCCTTTGTTCATTTAACCTTTAAATGTCTCTTAGACTTTTCATATGTTAGCCATGAAATTATTGAGAATTTTTGAAATTTTTTCATAAATATATATTTCTATGAAGTTACATATTTTTACTTTACCTATTTTTATACATATAAATGGCAGATATGTTGCTGTTAGATTTTTATATGTTAAGCCCCTAGTGTAGACAATGTTTGTTGATACTTTCATCTCCTATTTTTCTCCTGTTTTTTCGAGTTTTCATAAAACAATGGTATTTTTCTATTTTGTGATTCTGTGCACATATGCTGTTGTCCATGTGTCAGTGTCTAGTCTAGTTAGTCTAGCTGCTTTAGTGATATAATAATGGGCATATGCTAGAGGGCATCACCACTTCCTATTCATTTAGATAAAACAATTTAAATGTTTAACATTAAATTCATAATGATGAACTTAGACATTTTGATAATAAATTTTAATGTTAAAAAAATCTTGGAATACTAAACTATTTGCTAGGTGTTTGCTGATGTAAGTCAGTATTTTTTGCATTGCTACTATAAGTATTAAGGGCAAACATATTACAGAATGTTATCATATAATTTAATTATCCTCTGATTTGTTTATAAATTGTTTCTATTCTTTCATAATTATTTATTTTTAATGCAAAAAGAGAATTATTATTTATCTGATGTATTATACTTGGCAGAGGAATTAATGTGCTATGGCCTTCTAAAGTATTACAGTATTTCAAACATTTATGCCATGTAAGTAAATGAAATGGATTTGTAAGTGTTACTCCTAATTCTATGTTGGTTGTTCAAATTAAGCAAGAGTGTGTATATGTGCCCTTAACTTGGATGTGTTCAGCATCCATATATTCAGTAAATGTCAGAAGAAGTTAGGCTCCAGTAACAGATCACTTGGAGGGTGTTGATCAATGCACTCCATCAATCTCCTGTCAGACAGAACATGTTCCCTACCATGTATACACTCAGGGAAAGGATTCATGTAGTACCAAGACCACTCAAATGCAGAAAAACTGTATTGAATATTTATTTAAAACATGTAAGAATCTCTTCCAGTTACAGATATTTTTCCTATTCTTCCAATCTGAAAGGATAGATAAATTATACAGTAATTCAGCATGTCTACCTTGTTGTTGCAATTGTACAACTTTGTACATTTGCAGAAAATAATATTAAATATACAGTGCTTAGGCTAATTGTGTCTTTGAAAATGGGTTTTAGTCAGTAATTTTGAAATACCTTTGTGTATGTGCATGGATGGTATATATGTGATATTCATCTGCACACACAGGACATACTGTACATGTGAAAGTCAGAGGACAACCTTGGTGGTTGGTCTTCAGCTTCCTTCATGTTTGTAACAAGGACTTAGAGTCAGGCTAGCTGTCCCACAGGCTTCCATAGACTTTCTCATTTTTTCTCCTACCTCATTACATAAGCACTGGGATTGCAGACATACACTGCTATATGTGGCTTCTAGATGGAGCTTCAAACTCAGGTCTTCATATGTACATAGCATGTGCCTTATTCCCTAAACCATCTCCCCATTCTCTCCACACATAAACTCCCGTGTGTGTGTGTGTGTGTGTGTGTGTGTGTGTGTGTGTGTGTGTGTGTGTTTGTGTGCAGCCTCAGAGATGTTGGATTTAAAAGTGTGTCATGATGCGTCCTGCCCAGCTAACTGGACATTGCTTCCCCTATACTTCTGTTCCCACAACCTATCTTACCTTAAGAGCACTAGGATGACATAAGCATGCTTCCATACCAAGCTTTAAATAGGTTCTGGAGAGATCAGCTCAAGTCCTTCTTCCATGCAGTAAGTAATTTACTTAGTGGGTTATATCCCAAGCCTCCTCTTTCTAATTTTTTTTTATCATGAAACGAATAAATAAAAATACAGAAACAACTAGTCAGATTAAAGTAATCCTCTAGACAGAAAGCCAGTGAGTAATAGGTTGATGACAACTACCAACAGTGTTGATGTTAAAAACAACTCTTTAAGGTGAGTCACAGACTTTGCCTTCATTGTTTCAGGCATTTGCGTTGCAAAACTAAAAAGTTTTACAGTTTCAGCTGAGTCAATTGTTAATCACATGTTTACCTCTCATTCTACATCCTAAATTCTTTTTTTTTTCTGTATTGTCGACACACAGTGGTTTGCCACAAAGCTTGACACCACTACCCCTCTTCTTCTCCACATTGTAACTAACCTTTGATCTTTGAACTGTAAGACTCCACCAAGCCTTAACTACCAGGGACCTCAGAGTAAACAATATGGAACAGGGATTGGTGCAAAAGCAAGAGGAATATATTGTTCCAGTTCACTGGGCTCATCCTGCACCCAAAGAAGAGGCTGCAACCCCAGGTGTCCCATTCGGTGAGTTTTTATACAGCTTCCAGAGGTGGAATAGAGCATCAGCAACTAGGCACAATATGATTGGTTTTCAGGTAATGAGGTAGTAGGGGCTTAATCAGCCTTTCCCTTCAGGACTACATGATCTCTGACCTGCCTCTTCCAGGAGTGGAGAGGTCTGGTGGAATTTTCCAATGGCTCTTTGATGACCTCTTTAGGACAAATTGGGTTTGCTGACTAACTGCCAAAGAATTTTAATTTTAAAAGTAAGACACTGTACCATTATTAAAGTATCTTTTTCATCCTAAGGAATGAGGCTTTTGCTGAACTTTATAGGCCGAGTTAATAATACACCTTGAAGTACATTTAAGACTGTTATCCTATACTGTGAACTCAACTTGTTTGTCTTACCTGACTTTAAGAGAACAATGTAAAAATCTACCTTACTTGTATTGGATTTGCAAAGTAATTAACATTTACAGCCAAGGCTAATACAAAGATTTAATCTAAAATGATGTGCTCTTAAACAGTCATTAACCAGAGAACACTGCATGTGTATTTATCAGTGTGTTATGATAATATTTGCTGAAAAGTGCAAATAGGAAAAAGCAGAGGCCTTGTAAAATTAATATTCACAATAAATTCTGGACACAACACAAAAATATTCCCTGACAGGTTTGGTTTAATAATCAGAGTCTGTTGGGATCATTTGAAGCTAGTGATTTAATCCCTTTTAAAACTCTGTTAACACTTGCTATGCAGCATCCAGCACTCCTTCCCCATGTGATACTTTCTGTGCTGTGTAATAAAAGAGAAACCAGAGCACTTTGTGTGATGATACAAAGACAGACACCGGAAAAACCAGAGAAGGCAACATCCTGGCAGACACACACTGAGACTCTTACAACAGACAAAGAGAATAACGGAATACACGTGAAGAGAAAAGGAGAGAATACAAATGTGGGTTACTCTTATTCAATTCAACAAGAAGTGCTTTATAAAATTTTTGTCTTAATGTAGCATCAATACATTATTTGTGACTGAGGTTATTATTAATTCTTTTAAAATGACACATTATGATGTCTCATGTGAGGAATGTCTACTGTGTTAAATTTACACACACATACACACACACACACACACACACACACACACACACAAATCCTCACAGTAGAATCCCATCCTACTATATCATCTTAAGTGTTTAGGTTAGTCACATATCTATACTTGTCTCAGCCAACGTGAACATTACATATCCCCTTAGAATGTCAAGACACGTTAGAAAAGTGATGCTTTGATGCTTTCCAAGTGAGAATACAGATCACGTGTTATAATTATTGAGCACCTGAAACCATATATCATCTTAGATAGACATAACAAGATATTTAATCTTAATGCACACACATACAAAGCAAAGTAGCTGCTTGTGGTTCATTACAATTTTGCCCATTTTAAAAATAAATTGGATAGATGAAGAGCTGAAATAATGGACTTAGGAGATGGCTTAGGAGATGAGGTACTTGCTAAATAAGCATGAGAGTTCAGTAAAATTTTGGGAACCCTGATAATGCCAGAGGTGCAGTGCATACACCTGCAATCTAGCAACTCCTATAGAAAGAAAGAAGCAGAGAAAAAACGTTCATAGACCATCAAGCCTGGCTGACCAGGAGATGAGGACAAGCTGCTGTTTGAAATAAGGTGAGGAGCAAGGACCAACACTCAGGGCTCCATTCTGACCTCCATATTCTGTTGCTGAATGTGCTCCCCTGCACTTATACACAGGAACCCTCATATTACTGGGCTTGTGGAGAGGGAGGGACAGGAAGAGGGAGAAAGAGAGAGAAGTGGTAGTCTCCGGTTACCATTGAGTTCATTCTATGGGATAGATAAAGAATTCTATGTTCTGAGAGGAAGGACCACACAAACAGAAAAGTAAAAAAGACAGAGAAAGGAGTCACTACGCGTACTAGCTGGAGCTCTGAGAAAGAAAGATCAGCAGTGCCATCCAGTTACCTGAGACTGAAGGTGGCTGAGATCCTGAGAGGCCTGGATATAAAGTAACATTTACAGATCACCAGGACACTGACAAAAGGATGGCAAAAACAACCCTGCAGCCACGGAGAAAAGTTGAACAAAACCAGCAAGCTTTAATTGGAACAGCTTCAATCAAGTGAATGGGGAAGAGGACTGGTGAGAATCCAAGCGAAGGGTACTTTCAATAAGCTATGCTGGTCCTCTTTACTTTCTTCCCATGAATAGTGGTATTCCTTCCCTACAGGGGTAAGGGAATAAGACAAAAACTCCATAGGAAGGAGTAGTCTTTCTTAAAGAGACAGTTCCTATTCTACAGTTTGCTAAATTCCCTGTTTCCCATTCAAACACTTACATGCACACCTACACACACAATGCATACATACACAATGAATACACACACAATGAATACACACACATACACACACATATGCATGTTATATTATATATACACAGATACACAAATGCACACATATACATGCATATACATCATACACAGAAAGATTTTTTTAAGTAAAAATAAGCATTAAAGGAAAGTAAAAGATCAAAGTGTGCTTGAGATAGTTAATGTTTTCACCTACTTAATTGAAAATAAAATGCTCATAACAACAGTAATTAATTGGATTACTTCTTTTTTATTTCTTTGGATCAGGAGCTAAAAGTTAAATATATTTTGCCTTGAGGATTCAGGATATTAGAGGCTTCAGTCCCATGAGCTCTAACTGGACTTGGAGGAAATCCATTTTCTTATGAGGCTGTACACACAAGATTTCCATCATTCAACAAATAGTTCTATTCACAGGTATGCTTAACCAGCTGGCCTACCCCAGAATCAACAATCTAAGAATCCATCATGAATATTTCCAGGCTTGTTTAAAACATCACTGAAAATCATACTCACTCACCATTATATCCATTGTTTCAACATACATGGAAACATCAGACAAAAAGAATTACTTAAGACCAATACAGAAGAACATTTTTAAAGTCCCAGCTGAAATTCTCATGTAAACATCACCCCATAAAGTCAGCTCAAAAAAATAGTCATTTAAGCACACTGTCATTTATAACATACCTGTACTGTGGGAATTTTCTGGAGACATATGAACAAAATATCTATTCCTAGATGGGTCAGTAATGACAAACCAAAGAAACTATTCCTAAAAATTCTAACTATGGCCCATGAGTTTAGGGGAGTTATTTACAGGAGCACAGGTTAGAAGTTACTCACAGGAGCATAAGTGACTCAAAGCAAATATGTCCCTGAAAAACCCACCCCAACATAGCTGGTGACTCACAAATTCTGTATCCTTATTTACAGGCAGCATAGGGGCTGAAGAGACTCAAACACATAATATTTGTTTACTGCTTATATAAACTTAGATGAGGGTCTTATAACTCTTGTAAGTTTCAGGAGCTTCCTAAATTTCTAACTTCTCTTTGCTTCCTGAGCCTTGAGCAAATTGTTTACTTCCTCAGTTTAAAGACCCTCCCCCCTCTCTTTAAGAAGGGTTATTTCAATTCAAAGGACATTGCTGAACAACAATCTAGAAAATAGGTGATTTCATATGAGTGTACTCAACTTGCGAAAGATTTTCATTTACTGCAATATATAATATTTCTGATGATAATAGTGTAACAACTATGTTTGAATTTTTAGCACCTCAAAAATATGACTTGAAATTAGAAAAGGTACCTGGACTGTCAGGGTAATATATTGTTTAGGTAGGGAATGGTGCCCTGACTTGAAGCTTGATGTAGCTCTCCTCACACATCATCTGCTATCTGTCTATCCTTGGTTTGCTTTAGGGATCTGCAAATGTAATGGGCATGAATGAGAGAAAAACAGACCAAATAAGATCAGAAACTTTTGTCTTGGTCCATAGCCAACAAGCACCGGAGAAAGCTACCCTCCCAGGAGCTTGGAAAAGCCATGAGTGGGGTTAAGGAGAGCAACACTTCTCACTCAGACCAACCCAGATCCGCCAGGATCCAGGGCCTGAGAACCCAGAGACAGAAAACCTCTGAACCTTCCAGTTTCCATCGGTGGGTGGAGACCTCTACCTGGGCCACCAGAAGTCCATAGCCAACGAGCTCCTGAGAAAGCTACCCTCCTAGGGGCTTGGAAAAGCCATGAGTGGAGTTAAGGGGAGCAACACCTCTCACTCAGACCCGCCCAGATCCGCCAGGATCCAGGGTCTGAGAACCCAGGGCCAGGAAACATCTGAACCTTCCAGTTTCATCAGTGGGTGGAGACTTCTGCCTGGGCCACCAGGGGTCTGTGCCTAGGGACCTCAGCCTGGGCCACAAGACTTCAGAAGAGAGCGGGTATCCCAGGAGTGCTGACACACTTTTGAGCAGAGGCAAAACCACCACTTCTGTTCAAACTCACTGGATCAAGAGGGACCCTTGCAGAGCCATCATAACACAGGAACCAAGGGACAGTTGGAGACAAGATCCTTCTAATTTCTTTCTGCACCCCAGAGCTGATCCTGTGCTACAGCTCTCCAAACCCAAACACCTCTCAGAGAGAGCTGGTCTTCAAGGAATATTGACACAGAGGCCTGCAGGAGGGGCAAGCCACAAAGAGACAGAGTAAGATAAGCTAACATCAGAGTTAACAAGATGGCAAACGGCAAGGGTAAGAACATAAAGAACAGAAAGCAAGAGTACTCAGCACCATCAGAACCCAGCTCTCTCACCACAGCAAGCCCTGAACACCCAAACACACCAGAAAAGCAAGACTCAGATTTAAAATCAGTTCTCATGATGATGATAGAAGACTTTAAGAAAGAAATTAACACCCTTAAAGAAATACAAGAGAACAGAGGTAAGCAACTAGAAGCCCTTAAAGAGGAAACACAGAAATCCATAAAAGAATTACAGGAAAACACAAACAAACAGACACATTAAATGCACAAAACTATCCAGGATCTAAAAATAGAAATAGAAACAATAAAGAAATCACAAAGGGAGACAACCCTGGAGTTAGAAAACCTAGGAAAG
>CM052711.1:79464997-79493586 GCA_028551405.1 Uromys caudimaculatus | reverse complement strand
TACCAGTTTACAATCCAAGCAGCAATGGAAGAGTGTTCTTCTTTCTCCACATCCTTGAATTCCTATTTAGTCTTATACCACACTTTTTGATTGTGGTTTTTTTTTTGTTTTTTTTTTTTTTGTTTCTTGGTAGTTAGCTTCTTGAGTTATTTATATATTTTGGATATTAGCACTGTATCGAATGTGGGGTTAGTGAAGAATTTTTCCCAATCTGTAGTATGCCGATTTGTCCTATTGGTTATGTCCTTTGCCTTACAGAAGTTTCAAGAGGTCCCATTTATCAATTCTTGATCTTAGATCCTGAGCCATTGGAGTTATATTTAGGAAATTTCCCCCTGTGCAACTGAGTTTGAGTCTCTTTCCCACTTTCTCTTCTAAGGTTGCCATCTCACAGTCAAATACTCTGTCCCAGAATTGTTTCTGTCTGAAAGAAGTTCAGGGATAAAAATGGAGAAGAGCCTGAGGAAAGAAAATCCAGTAACAGGCCCAAATTTGGATTCAGCTCAGGGGGAATCCTCAAGGCCTGCCACTATTACTGAGTCTATGGAGTGCTCACAAAAAGGGACCTATCATGATTGCCTTTCGAAAGGCCCAACAGGCAGCTGAAAGAGTCAGATGCAGATATTCATACCCAACCATGAACAAATGCTGGTGACCCTTGTGGTTGAATTAGGGAAAAGTTGGAATAATCTGAGGAGGAGAGGGACCCTAGAGGAAGACCAGAAGTCTCAACTAACCTGGACCCCTGATATCTTTCAGATACTAAGCCACCATTGAAGCAGTACATACCAGCTGACATGAGGCCCCCAACACATAAAGCAGAGGACTGCCAGGTCTGGACTCAGTCAGAGAAGATTAACCTAACCCTCAAGAGACTTGGAGCCCCAGGGAGTGGGGAGTTTGGTGGAGTGGGGTGGTAGGGTTGGGACATCCCCTTGGAGATGGGGGAGGAAGTAAGGGATGTACAACAGTCGGAGGGTGGACAGGGAGAAGGATAAATTGTGGACTGTAAAATATATATATATATATATATATATATATATATATATATATATATATATATACAGTTAACATACTTTCTTTTGTTCTTGTTGTTCATCAGATAATCCAAATAGCGCTTTCTTGATATTATGGCCTTCCAAAAAACAGACAACTCCATTGAAAAGAATCTTCCAGTTAACTGAAACAAGAAATGCCCCAGATTTGTTTTAGAAATTTTGGATATAACTCAATCTAATGCACATTTCACATATTCCTGATTCTTTAATGAGTACAAAAGATTGATGATAATCTAATCTTGATGAGCCGGAGACCATAGAAATCTTTGCTTTGCTCTGGTCTTTCATGCTCAGTTAGCTTTAAGTAGCAAAGCTAGATAGGCTTGTGCATCTTAATACCCAGTGCCTCTACATTATACATTATTTTTAAATCTATATCAAATAGAAATGAAAAACAAATGTTTATCATTTCTTTCCTTTTTGAGTGATTTTGAGCTGTTACATTTTAAATTCACTTAACTATAAGCTTTCCTTGTGTTATTCAAATATCCAAGACATTATATTTTAAAATGTGTAACATAAAGTTAAGTCTTGGCTAATGCTATGTCTTAAATAAGGATGTGTAAATACTGATGATGTGGGATCATGCTGGCGAGTAAACTGACTACATATTTCGAAGCATCTCACATACCATTTGTATTCTTTTCTACTGTTACCTGTTGGATGTTTAGATATAATTGAGTCATAATCAATAATTTACTAAACTGGTTTATGATTGAGCAAAAAAATTGCTATTAGGGATCTACAACATTACCCATAAAATTTGTGTAGAAACTTTTGTCTCCACTTATGGGAATGTTTGGTTGGTCCTTTTAGGAAACAAAAGAAAAATTCAACTAACTGATTGGTTGCCATGTGTTTGTATGCTCAAAAGTAAGCTGTGAGTTAATGAATATTTGCACCTCACATGATAATTAATAAAAAATATACAAAGACAATGAACATAGATGGGCTCTAACCTGAGTCTGATCTCAAAACTTGTCACCCTATTAATCTTTTTTGATCACTGCGTGACAGTGATGAATCAGGAGCCAGGGTGATAGCTCAGTAAATAAAGTGCTTGCCTCATAGCCATGAGGACTCAATTTCAATCCCTATAACCCAGGTACAATGTCAGACATGATAGTACATATATGCAGTTGCTACTCTGAGAATATGGAGTCACTGGCTCACAGATTTTCAAGTTCCAGGTCCCATAAGGAGAACTAGTCTTCAAATAAGTAAATGAATGAAGTGAACTATTGGAAGAGATTCTGAGGTCAACAACTTACCTCAGGATGATTTTTTGGCCACTGTTTGCACATGTTGGCACAGGTATCTGTGCATAAAAGTGCAACACACATATATAGAAATGAAGATGGAAATAGAAATATCAGTTAGAAATAAAAGATATCAAAGAATCATGTTTCTAAGTTGGTTTAATTCCATTGGTTATAACTTAGTATATTCATTGTTATGAAGAGACACTATGACCAAGACAACTCTTAAAAAGGCAAACATTTAATAGGAAGAGACTTAGAGTTTCATAGCAGGAAGCATGATAGCATAGGCAGATATGGTGCTGGAGAAGGAACTTAGAGTTCTATATTATGATCTGAAGGCAGCAAGGAGAAGACCAGCTCCCAGGCAGATAGGATTAGGATCTCAGAGTCCACACCCAAAGTGACACACTTGCTCCAAAAGAGATCAAATCTACTCCAGCAAGACCATACTCCTAATAGTGCCACTCCTTTGGCCAATAATATTCAAACCACCACAGTGCAGCAGAAACTAATCACTGAATATGTTACAAATTCATTGACTTTTTTAAATGAATTAAAAAATATTGTTCTGGAGGAAGCATTTTATAACCTGCAATTTTTAAAAAAATTCCTTTTATTTAAAACTATATTAAATCATTCTACTATACAGTAATTTAATATGTAAAATTTATTGGTATGCATTTAACAAATTTTGCTTTAAAACAAACCAAAATTAGTTACCAACTAGAAAGTGTCAGTAAGCTGGCATATTTTGTAGAAGAAAAGTAAACTCAGTAAATGTTAACAGGATTATAGTAATATATCTTTAATATAATCTTGAAAATCACACCATGAAACAGAAAGTTTTAAACATAAGAGTGGTATTGCTGTGTTGTATGTGATGTTGTGAGCACTGATTAAAATAATCCGTGGACTAAAGTACATATTTTCTGTAATTCTGATAAAAAAAATCAAGCATTCTTGCCAAAAGATAAGATTATAGTGGGTGTTGACATCTGCTCCCCAACTCCAAAATACACAGAAAAATAACTTGACTCAGAGCAGGGTCATACTGACAACATTTCCAGTATGTTCTGAAGTTTGTTAAGGTCAGTTAGAACTGTTCTGTTTAGCGAGTCGAAATATCTTGAATCAGAGCTGACCACCATCCTGTACCTGCATATGAGCTCATTTGTGTGTGTGTGTGTGTGTGTGTGTGTGTTTTGTCTGTTTTCCCTTTATAAGCCTGCCCTGAGAAATATTTGTTGCCATAGCGCAGCTACGACCTTGACTGATCACTATTAAGGTTTGCATTCAATGTTTGTATATTTTCTGAAGCCACTCTTGGACTACAGCAGTGGCATGCCTTATTGTAGTCAAATTGTAATGACTAAGAGTTTGATGAAGATGTTCTGACAAGATGCTTCAATACTCAACTTAATATTATAATCAATCAAGTCATTACTATGTGATGTTATCTATGTTTTTCTCCTATTATTCTTCTGTGTCCAGAATTATAAAGCTTCCTTTTTATTTCCCTGCTTGTTTTAAATATATAGTGAATAGATAGAAACATGTAGTATCTTCCTGGGAAAAGCTACGTTGACAGTATTCAGTGAGGGTGTGTGTTACAGGGACTGTTTTTAAGGGGTAAAAGAACCTAGATCATATTTGTATGTTTCTCACCAACACATGCTACTTGGGACATTTTCAACAGGGCATCCAACTTGCTTCCCCCATAATTCAACCCTTAGAATTGTCCTTAGGACCACCTTGTCTGGCCTCATTGAGAAAGGATGTGCCTAATCCTGTCTAGACTTGAAGCCACCGGGAAGGAAGATGTGGGAGGGTGTGTGAGGTGGTAGGGCTAGGGGTGGGTGATGGAGGGGCATGGGGTTTTGACTGGGTGAGTTGGGGAGCACCCTCTCAGAGGCAACAGAATGACCAAGGTAACTTTTATAAAGGTCAACATTTAGTTGAGGCTGGCTTACAGTTTCAGAGTCAATAAACATCATGACAGAAAGCATAGCAGCATCTAGGCCAATATGGTGTTGAAGACAGACATAAGAGTTTTGATTCTTGATTCAAAGAGCCAGCAAGTAGACAGGTATCATGAGGCAGCTAGGACAAAGCTTGCTACCAATTGGATGGAGCCTGAGTGTAGGAGGAGACCCAACCACACAGTGACATAGTTCTTCCAACAAGGCTACATATCCTAACAGTATCATACCCTATGGGTCAAGAATTTCCAAATTAAGATATACATGGACCTCAGGAAAGATTTTGAACTTTTGAATTTTAAACAATGAGACTGTGTAGATTACGGGGATTTTTGATGTTGGACTAAATGCATTTTGGATTATGATATGGCTAGGTATGGCTACAATCGATTCAAGTGTTTGAACAAGCCTATGAGGGACAGAGAGTGGTGGTTTGAATATCCATGTGTCTCTGAATGCTGCCATACTTCCTGCCATGAGGCTAATGGATTCTGAAACTCTAAGCCAGCTCTAAATACATTTTGTCACGTGCAAGAGTTCCTTTCTTCACAGCAATTAAACCCAAACTAAGGCATTTTCCAAGTCTTCAGGGAAGAGAATTAACTACTTGACAAGCCATAAAGCAGGTGGTGTATGCTGTAACTAGCAGACAATGAACAACTGACTTTTTAAACCTAAAGGAAAGAATGAGAAAACGAACAATGGCAAGAACAGTGGCAAGATTGCTCACACTATGAATATGTGTACCATAAACATTGAGCATGGAGATTATGGAGGGGGCTCAGTAAGGAAATTGTGTCCCTTAGAAACACGAAGACCTGAGTTTAAACTCCAAAACTGTCTGTAAAACCTGGGTACTGCATTTTATATGTGGGATCCCAGCAATGAAGAAGCAGAAACAAATGGATCACTAGCATTCACTGTTCAGCCAGCCTAGACATCATGAGTTCCAGGCCTGTGAGATCCTGTCTTAATAAACAATCTTCTGCCTAACCTAAACCATAACCCTATATACATCAATAATTCTCACTCAGTAACCCAACATAAATATTATATACACAAATATGCACCCATACAAACAAAATAAGCAAGATCAAGGTATTGAGCCTGATGCACACAGAAAATATAACACAACACATCACCATTCTGAGATAGGAAAAGTCTTCCAAAATCAGATTTGACTTAAAATTGCCAATAGAGTCTGATTCATCTAGGGGAATTTTAAATTGTTTATTGTATTTTGTGTGTCTGGGAAAAGGAAGAGTTAATATTTTAATTTAGAGTCATTTTTAGAGCTACTAGTATTATAGATAAAATGTATTAGTTTCACAGCTATAGAGATTTTAGACTTAATTAGGAGAGTCATGCCTTTTATACAGGAACTTTTGTACAGAGGTAGGCTGAGCTGATTGGAATTAATGTGCTTTAAATATTCTTTACTGAGTTCACAGCTGTGAATAGCTAAGCAGAACTTTTATGGTTTTTTTTTTTTGTTTGTTTGTTTGTTTTTAATATTTCTACCTGTAACTGAGATTGGGATTGTTCTGTCTTCACTTTCTTTAAACTTTAGCAACCATAGTTTTTCATCTAGCTTGGATCTGAGAGGAGATGTCAATATGTCGAAAGTGTCAGTTCTGAGTTTATTGGAAAACAAGAGATGAGTAGTTTTGAGACTAAAAGGGAAATATCTTGTGAACACAGTTATAACTACTATGAAATCATTGTAAAAACACTAAAAGGAAACATATGTTGTATGTATCGTCTAACTGAATCCTCAATGGCTCAAACTAGAAGCAGAAAAGCTTGAAAAGAAGTAAAAGAGATAAGTTAGTATGCCATGGGAGAATGCCACCAAGCCTACCACGAATCTGCAGCAATCATGGCAATTGTGGAGTTAACAATGGGTGTTTATATTACCTGGGCATCACACATTAGTTAATTTCAACTCATCGTTTTTTGATTATTTTCTAAATTTACGTGTGTGGATGTATATGTGTCAGGGTCCATGTGTGTTTCTATGCATATGCATATATGGGGATGTGGAGTCCAGAGATCAATCTCAGATATCATTCCTTAATGGCAATCTGTGTAGGTTTTGAGAAAGGTTTTAGATTGCTAGCCATGATGCTGTCAGCTGTCAGTCTGATATGTTTTCTGTTCCTCTGTGATTTAGTCTTGAGAGATCACACCCTTTTAAATGTTGACCTATGCTTCAAGATATTCAGAATAACAGCAGCTGTTCTTCTTGCTCACTGGTGTTATGGATTTGGTTTATTGCTTATATTATGTTAATTGGGTACCCAAATTACATGGAAATTCGCAGCTCTGCAGGTAAATAAAAGTTGCAAGCAGCGGATGGTTGAGCAGGGAGACAGAAGTGGGACTTTAGATTGCCAGGGCAAGGGAACCACAGGAAAAAGAGAGATTTGAGAATCAACATGCTTGCAGCACAGGAGGATGAGGCTTGGGAGCTGAGGGAGAGGAAGCATTAAGCCATGTTCGAGCCAGGGAAGAGTGGCCCCAGGGGTAGCAAAGATGGAATATAGATTTTAGTAATTAATAATTCAGGAGTATTGGAGGGGAGGTATTAGCAATGTAGAAGTCTGCTAGTTTTCCAGCCATTAAGCTGCTTAGGGGTATAAGGTGGTGTGTGAGTGTGTGTGTGTGTGCGTGTGTGTGTGTGTGTGTGTGTGTGTGTGTGTGTGTATGTGTGAGTGTATGTGTGAGTGTGTGTGTGTGTGTGTGTGTGTGTGTGTGTGTTACGTGTTTCATTCAAGAATCCAGAGCATTTTGGCAGACAGTAAGCAATACACTCTGCTGCCAGCAGGGAGATTTGAAAGCACTTGATAATGCAACAGATGGCACACAATGTGGGTCTTGAACTCATTTTTAAAAACTAATTGGAAATTTTTGAAAGGAAATCATGAGCAATGTCACTAGATTAGGAGGTGGGGAGAACTGGTTTCTTAGCAGAGCTTTGGGTTTTGCCTCAGCCAGGTGGTTCCTCAACAAGCCAAGCATGTTTGGAACTAGAACAAATGGTGTGCTAATTGGCATGCATATTTCTGTGATTTGCAGTTTAAGGATGTGACACACCCAGGCCAACCCAAAACAAAGCTGGGTGGCTCTTCTCAAAGGCTTCCGGCAGCCTCAGAGTGTTTGAATTTGGAGGTGCTGGGAGCCCTTGCCAAAAAGACTGGTTGCTCAGAAGGCAAAGTGAGATAGTCAATAGAGCGCATTAAGCCAACAACAATCAGATAAAGGATCAGGACAGATAAAATTTGATTACATTGGTTTTTTTTTAAGGATTGAAAGAAGTATAATGGTAATTGATTAAGTGTTTTTAAGTATACATGGAATAAAGGAATCAGGCCTTTGATGTCAAATGTAGGAAACAAAGGCACAGAGATAGAGAGAATAGAGTGACTTAGAAAAAAAATGCATTAAAAGAAATTTGAAAAAGTCTATGTCAGGACAGCTCTTGGGTTCTTTGAATGTGGTCTACAAGGGAAGTCTGGGATTGCTTAGCCTGGTATGACAAATTAATAGCCTGGAAATAGGCTTATACAGTATGTAGAAAGGAATGTAACTGAAGTTAAATACATAGGAAAGGATGTTAATTCAAGTTATATAACTATAAAGGGGATATATATATATATATATATATATATATGTATATATAAAAATAAAGGGGATATATATGTGTGTATATGTATATGAATATATATGGGATATATATGTGTATATATATATATGGGATATGTGTGTGTGTGTGTGTGTGTATATATATATATATATATATATATATATATATATAGAGAGAGAGAGAGAGAGAGAGAGAGAGTTATTAATCCCAATAGAAGGAAGAATGGATGAGAAAAATACTTTAAAAGAAATTTGAAAATCTATACCAGGGCAGCACTCAGGTTCTTTAAAGTGGTCTACATGGGAATTCTGGGATTGCTTAGCCTGGTATGACAAATTAATAGTCTCAAAAAGCTCATACTGAAATATAGAAGGGAATTTAATTGATGTTAAATATATAGGGAAAGATAAGAAGTTGAAAAGGAAATGATATTAACTCCACAGAAGGAGAGTTTAAGTATACAGAGAAGAGTAAATAATTTGTGGGTTTTGGTCTTAAATTCTAGGTCAAGAGTAGAGGATAAGGAGAATAACCTTATCTCAGACAGACATTAGAAACTTAGGCCATGATCTCACCTAATAACAAGGTAGAAGTTAGTGCAGGAGCACTGTATTGATGGATAATAATATTTGTTTTAATTGCTTTAATTGCTTTGAATTTTCTTAATTATCAAAGTGCATGTGATTTGGTAGTTAGGATTTTAAAAATTCTCTCAGAGAGATGTCCAAATAGGGTAGTCCTGAAGACAAAAGAGACAGCTAATTTAAATCAATCTATACCTTTGATAATTTCAAGTTATTGGACCAAGAACATGCTACTCTGGGAGAGAAGCTCTGTGTTTGTGTTAATAGGAAAGAAAAAAAAAAGGCTTTGGACCCCTTTCAGAGTGATATGGATCAGATATGAAATGGGAAACCCCCATGAAGATCTTGGCTACCATCAGAAAAAAAAAACTTAGAGAAGATTAAACAGGACGGGTAACTAGATTTGCTGATTCCTCCACATGGGAAGATGCCTGTAACTGGTTTAGACATTAAAATGTCTCAAGCCAAAACTTCAGTTAAAATTACATAATAAATCTTCTTCGTTATGGAACCCATATGATTCATCGTACCATCCTTCACATGGCCTGAATAAAGATTTATCACAATTTGTTTTTGATCAAATTAACTAATAAAAACATAGTTGACTTTCACCTGCTCAAACACAGAGCAAAAATTCATCCTGAACTGATCTGTGGACCTTGCACAATCTATACAAATATCTTAACAGTACTAAAATTTTAGTGGTAGGATCCACATAATATAGAATGTGCATTTCTGACAAGAATCATCCACTGGGATGCTAACATGATCTTTTCCTGATGCTGTTTCCAGAAACTTGCTTCCAGAACATCTTCAGGAATTTCTGTTGATTTCTGATGGAGTCGTTTCATTTAACCTCTAGACAGATCCACTTAGAACTTCTGTTAGGTCCTGAGCCTTTTAAATACAGAGAACCTAGATAACCAGTTTTTCTAATTTTTCTACCTCTCCCCACCTCTTTAAAATATTTTTTCATTGCTCCCATTCAGCAGGAAAAAGTTGTGGTGAGTTCTCACCATGACCTCTTGGGTTTGGGTGCCTGGTTATTGCTATATTATATATTATAGATAGGTTGTCATTTTAAGGGATAATTTGGAAGTGGTCATAATTTGAACAGGGAGGAAATAGATGGAATGAATTACTATATTTATTCTTGAACAATGCATTGCATGGACATACTCTAACATTGATAGAAATGCTGATAATTGATACAAAATTGAAGTTAGAATTTCTTACATTGGTATAGAATGTCTATACTGATGTAGATTTAAGGTTTTCATTGGTATAAATCTTTGAATATTGATATGAAATTTGAAATTAATATTGTTAGTCTTATGCAGGCATTGTACCTATGCAACTCATTGAATAAAGTCTTAGACCCAGTCATTCTTATAGCTGCTATTACAAGCTCTTTAAGATGATTAAGTAGTACAAGTTAAGGTCCAGATAGTAAACTCATTGTTATATTAGACTAGACAAAAAATACTGTCCAGAAAAGGACACATGATGTGGTATGGTTGACAGCTTAGCCAGCCAAGACAGAGTAAGCTACTCTTTTAATAGTAATTCCTGCTTCTCCTTAAAGTCTGTCAGATGGTTCTGGGCCAGAAGGCTGAAGACAGATGCTCCAATGTTTTGATACATGGGGGACAATACAGGTAGACAACTGTCTCTGTAATTTGTTTAAATTTTAGAATCTATATTTTTATGCTTTCTAGATATTCAGGTAATATTTAATTCATTCTTGGTTTTCTGATGAGGTTGAAGACTAGTTATAGTTTCATAATCAAACTTAAGCTGTTTACCATTGAGGAAGATGATCTACATTTGTAAGGATGGTTTTCAGATGGCAATGCAAATTAAAACTGGAATATAATTCAGGTATAGAACTGTAAACTCATTAAGTTAAGATAGATGATAGAGTAATATACCTAAATTGGCGAAATTGATGCAATGAACATTATTAGTATACAAAACACCTTATAGTATATATAACTGTTATTACTATGCTCAATGTATATATGAAAGAAAAGGTCTTTTTAATAGATGAGAAGCATAAAATATAGATTTGGTTTTTTAGTTATATTATGTTACTTGGGTTACCAAATTATATGGTAGTTCACCCGACTACATGTAGGAAGCCAGGCCCCTGCCACAGTTGGCTCTAGTTTGTAAATAACATTGCCAGAGGCCAGTGGAAGGGCAGGAAGACAGAGGCAGGAGCTGCTGTGTATGTGTGTGTGTGTGTGTGTGTGTGTGTGTGTGTGTGTGTGTGTGTGTGTGTTTGTGTGTATGTATGTGTCTTTCATTAGAGAACCCAGAACATTTTGTCTGGTGGCCTGCAGTACACACTGCTGACAGTTGGGAGATTAGAAAGTGTGAAATTATTAATGCAACACACTGAGAATGTTTTAATTCTGAAAATCCACTTTGTTATTCTGTTTTCATGTTTTAATTGTTTCAATTTCTACTATTTTCTCTCATCAATATAATATTTGTCACATTTGTCATCATTTTCAAAGACTTCACCCTTTGAATCTTTGAAATACAGTTTCAAAGACTTTATTGGTTCCCCTTATTTTTCTGTCTTAAATTTTTATTAATTATTTGATATCTTTTCATCCAAGTACTGTGTTTGAATTTAGATTCATTTTTTTAAAGTAGTTACTTACTATACAAAGTGATTTTTTTGTTGTTCTTGTTTTTTGTTGTTGTTGTTTTGTTTTGTTTTGTTTTTCAAGACAGGGTTTCTCTGTGTAGCCATGGCTGTCCTGGAACTCACTGTGTAGGCCAGGCTGGCCTTGAACTCAGAAATCCACCTGCCTCTGCTTCCCAAGTGCTGGAATTAAAGTTGTATGTCACCACTGCCCGGCAAAGTGATTGTTAATATAAGTCCTTTTTTTCCCCCAGCATTTAAAACTATGAATGTCAAAATATAACAAAGATAAATAGAAAAGGGACTGCTAAATTGAATCAGTCTAAACTTTTAATGACTGCAAACTGCTGGACCAAGGTCATGCTCCATTGGGAGAAAGGCTCTAAGTTTGTATTAACAGGAAAGGAGAAAAGACTTTGGACTCCTTCCAACATAATAAAGGTCAGATAAAGGGAGAACCCCAAAGATCTTGACTACAGAATAGAAGAAATCACTAGATCAAACAGAATAGTAATATGATTTTCTGACCCTCTATAAAAGTACAGCCCTGAAACTGAATGACTCATAAAAATATCTCTAGCCAGAGCCTCAGCTATAAATAGTCAATAGATCCTATTGGTTACAGAGTCCTCAGGATTCACACCACTATCCTTTCATATGCCATTGAATGGAGATTTATTTTGCAGTTCAATTATATGATCAAATTAAATTCTAAAGAAAGACTGTCTTTCATCTGCTCAAACAAGGAGAAAGAAATAATCCTTAATTTATCTTTGCACCCTGCACATTATTTATAAAATTGTGTACTGCTTGTAAGTTTATAAATTGCAGAATGGAAGTATAAGGAAGCACCCCTGGTAGGATTCACACTTGAAGATGCTTAGATTCTTAATCTAGGCTCAGACTTTTGTTTTCCAGGGAGACTTGCTTCAAGAATTGCTTCAGGAAGGTTTTCTGATCCTAGATGACCATGATTCCTCCAGCCCTTCAATCTGTTTCAGTCAGGAGTTTAGTTAAGCCCTGAGATTTCTCAGCAAATAGAAATTGGACAACAAATGATTAAAACTAGCATACTTAAGAATAATTTAATTTTTTTTCCCTTGGACCCCTTCCCAAAAGAAATTCTTTGCCACAGTTCAGCAGAAAGCAATTATAAAGAGCCTATTCTCCCAGTAAAATTTTTGGGATGGATGGATTTGTTCATTTTATAACTTATAGATATGCTGAGATTTTATAGGATAATTGCAAATAATTATAGTCTTGGGACTGGAGAAAACTAAATGAAAAGTTAGATTCAGGGATTTCTTTTCTCTTTTTTTTTTCCTTTCCTCTATCTTTCTTTCTTCCTTATGTAAGGGAAAGGGGGTTGAAAAGAAAAATGAGGGGTATAGAAATATTATTAGAAATTATGTAAATAGGGAAAGATTACTGAATCTACTCGTAAACAAGCAAACAAAAAAAGCACTACCAACACCACCAAAAAATAAAATAAAATCCAAAACAAAACAATACTGAAAACAAAAAAAAGTATATTGCCATAATCTTACATTGGCCTAGATCTTTATATTTTAATGCAGAATTGAGTTATATTTTCTTAATTGGCACAGAATTTTATATATTGATACATGTTTAACATTTTCATTGGTATAAATATTTATATTTTGATACAAAATTTAAAATTATTTTTTGCAACATAATATATGCATGATTCAACTCTTATAGAGGTATTATGACATGGGTACTCATTAAAAAATAGAGGGTTTAGTCCCAGTCCTGTTAATAACTGCTATTACAAACTGTTTAAAATAGCTAAGTAATATAAATTAATACTCAGGTAATCAAACTCATGTTCATATTAGATACTAGTTAGTTAATTATAATACAATGGTTTCGGGATTATTCAGATAGTAAGTAGCTAAGAATACAGTGTTTGACAATTTAGATGTACTATAAGTAGTTGATCTTCAAAAGGCTCAGAGACTCATAAAATATAGCATTTAAAATGATTACATTATTAAAGATCTTTTGATTGTAAGACAGATCTGCTCCTGACAGTACCCCCTTTCCACTTCAAAGCAGGATGATGAACATCAAAACCCTCCACATGGAGTTGCTTAAATTTTGGTAACCTGGCCACTTGACAAAGAAAATACCTTAACTTCATCTGCACACAAAGTGCTGTCCAAAAGGAACAAATGGATATCGTATAGCTGACTACTAATCTCTGCCAAGAAAGGATAAACAAGTCCATCATAATTTCTTCTTCACATTAGGTTTGTCAGATATCCTTGGCCAGAAGATGGAAGATAGATTCTCCAATACTATAGAGAATGCTGGAAACTGTCAGTGTATCAGCTGTCTCTGTCATTTCTGTAATTTTTGGAAGCTGTGTCCTATTACTTCCTGCCTACTCAGATAATATGTATTCCTTATAAGGTCTCCGATTTTGTTTCAATACTAGATAGTCATAATCTTATTATAAGCTTAAATTGCTTAAGAGTTAAGATGTTTTAAGCCTAAGAAGACATATTTGTTTATGGTATAAATTAGGATAAAATTTCATTTAGATACAAAATGCTAAAGTCATAAGGATAGAATAGATGGTAAGATACTTTAACTTGCTAAATATAAATGAACTAAACATCATGAACATAACTCTCATCTAATAATTTTCATAATTATTCATAATGATTCCTACTGTATGATCTTTATTATTATATAGAAGATGGGCCTTTTAATTTGGCAAAAGGGAGGGGATTGTTGAAGTTTGCTCTGTTGCTATGGAGCCTAATGCTAAATACTGGCTCCCAAGGGCTGGCTCCCACCAGGGATGAGAGAATCGACATGTACACAAGTAATGCTGTGTGACCTTGCTTCCTTAATTTAAAACTACTGTTTCAATAAAAAGGCTGCCAGACTATAGCTGGGCAGAAGAGAGTTAGGCAGTTTTGTTTCCTGGCCTTGGTGTCTGAGGAGAGACCAGAAGGAAGAGGCATGGATTAGGTGAATCATAAATACATGTCCATGAGGGCTGACTTGTTGGAGTAAGAGTAGCGAAGGTAGAACATAGCTAATAATATCTCATAATTATTGGCAGGGAAGTAGGCATAATAGCATAGAGGGTAGATATTAGCCCAGATTTAGTGCTGACTAAGGCTTATTGTAAACATAAAAGTTTTGTGTTTTCTTTATTTGAGAAGTGAATGGCCAAAAGTCAGGTACAAAACCTGATCTGAGATTAAAATTCATAATACAATATTTCTTGGTATGTAGTATGTATATTTACTGATGTATAACATGGAAATCTCATTGTCTTTTTGGAGTAGCTATGACCTCTTATGTAGCTAGCTAACACAGAGATAGTTATGTTTACTGTAATGGCCATGCAACTATAATACATTTTAGTGAGAAGGAAAAAAGGATCATAGGTTTTTTTTATCAAAGATTCCATTTACTATAACTTTCTGTTCCCCTATCCAGCTACCAGTGGTCTAGGGAGAAAGTAGGTAGCAGGTTAACTAAGAAGCGTACTCTGGTAAGCAGATCCAACAAGGTTAGAATCTATTTTGGGGTGTGACTTTGTGGTCATACATCTTAAAGTGGTGTAACCCAATCTTTTCTAAGTAACTCCACACCTGTGGTATGTTAGTAAATTCAACAAAATTATTGGTTTACCATTTGAATTTGTTGGAACCTTTAATTTGGCCTGTTGTTTGTACCTCATCTTAGATGAACAAGATATTTGTTCATACCAAACCTGGTTTATACACCAGGATTTTACCTAGAGTCTTGGTTGTTTGATAAATTATCCTGTTAAATGAGGAAAGTTGATTTTCCTCATGTTCCAGGTATATACAGTCCATTATGCAGGGAATACATTGTAGCAGGAAGATAAAGATCATAATAGCACAAACAAGAAGCTTCCTTATCATATTACATCCAGACTTTCCAGGCAAGAGTATGAATGGGAATCCTAGCTGGCCTTAAAAGCTTTAAACAGGTAGTATTATGTCCATTTTTCTGAGGGTTTGCCAAATTGATTTCCAGAGTGGTGGTACCAGCTTGCAACCCCACCAACAATGGAGGAGTGTTCCTCTTTCTCCACATCCTCGCCAGCATCTGCTGTCACCTGAGTTTTTGATCTTAGCCATTCTGTCTGGTGTGAGGTGGAATCTCAGACTTGTTTTGATTTGCATTTCCCTGATGACTAAGGATGTTGAACATCTCTTTAGGTGTTTCTCGGCCCTGTGAATTTCCTCAGTTGAGAATTCTCTGTTTAGTTCTGTTCCCCAATTTTTGATAGGGTTATTTGGTTTTCTGGAGTCTAACTTCTTGAGTTCTTTGTATATATTGGATATTAGCCCTCTATCAGACATAGGTTTAGTTAAGGTACTACCTGAGGACCCAGCTATACCATTCCTGGGCATATACCCAGAAGATACTCCAACAAGTAATAAAGACACATGATCCACTATGTTCATAGCAGCCATATTTATAATAGCCAGAAGTTGGAAATAGCCCAGATGTCCCTCATCAGAGGAATGGATACAGAAAATTTGGTACATTTACAGTATGGTGTACTCCTCAGCTATTAAAAACAATGACTTAATGAAATTTGCAGGCAAATGGATGAAACTTGAAAATATCATCCTGAGCGAGATAACTCAGTCACAAATGAACGAACATGGTATGTACTCACTGATAAGTGGATAGTAGCCCAAAAGTTCAGAATACCCAAATTTCACTTTACAGTAACCACTGGACTGAGAATGAGGTCCCAGATGGAAGAGTTGGAGAAGGGACCAAAGGAGCTGAGGGAGTTTGCAGTCCCATGGAGGGAGCAAAAGTGTCAACTGGCCTGAACCCCCCCCCTCTGCCGGTCATCCTGGAGGCTGGACCACCAACCAAAGAATACACATAGAGGGACCCATGGTTTGGACCACATATGTGGCAGACGAGGGCCTTTTTGACCATCAGGGGGAGGAGAGGCCCTTGGGCCTGAGGGTGTTAGAGGCCCCAGTAAAGGGGAATGTCAAGGTTGGAATAAGGGAGTGGATGGGCTGGTGGGTGGGAGGTAGAATACCCTCATAGATGTGGTGGAGGGGGAGGGGATAGGGGATTTCCAAAGAGGAGACCTAGAAAGGGGGAAACATTGGAAATGTAAATAAAGTACCAAAAAAAAAAAAAAAAAAAAAAAAAAACTTTAAGCACCATTCTCAAAACTTAACCTCCTTCAGCAAAGCTCCCAATTCTACAAGATTCTGCAAGTTTCCAGAACTCTATCTCCAGCTACAAACATAAGAGTCTATGGAGGACATTTTGCATTTACAACAAATCATATCAATTATTAAATACACTGATTAAAGTAAAGTAACATACAATAAATATGTACTGCAGCACGTGCCGTGGTATTAGGGAGTGCATCTTCCTTCTGTTGTTTTTTTTATAAATAGCCAATGATATGTTTTATAGAGTGCAGTATGGCAAGGTATAGTGAGGTGGGAGGGGTGATTCAATGGGCCCATGCTGAGAAATCCCTTCCCCTTGAAATAATCGCCATATGGTGCATAGTATAGAATAGAGTTTCTTTAGGGCATGGGAAGAGGAATTGAGAAAGAAGGAGAGAGAGAGAGAGAGAGAGAGAGAGAGAGAGAGAGAGAGAGAGAGAAAGAGACAGAGACAAAGAGAGACAGAGATGGAGAGAGAAAGAGAGAGAGAGAGATAGAAAGAGACAGAGATGGAGAGAGAAAGAGAGAGAGAGAGAGAGAGAAGGAGGAAGAGGAGGAGGAGGAGGAGGAGGAGGAGGAGGAGGAGGAGAAGGAGAAGGAGGAGAAGGAGGAGGAGGAGGAGGAGGAGGAGGAGGAGGAGGAGGAGGAGGAGGAGGAAGAGAGGTTGCCCACGAATACAAGGAAAGTGAGGGGGAGGGGGAAGGGGAGAGAGGGAGAAAGGGGTCAGGAAAAGAAGAGAGTGAGAGAGTCATAAGGGGCAGAGAGAGCGAGGAGGAGTGGCCAAACAGTTTCTTTTATAGCAAGCCAGGCCTACCTGGCTATTGCCAGGTAACTGTTCAGCAGAGCATAGAAGGAAAGATAATGTCCACCCTGTAACATTCTCCTTTGCTCTCATTTTCAAGGGATGCCTCATTGTTTCTCTCAACTTTCCAAATATGTTTTTTTCTCATTTATCCTGCCATATTTTTACTGTCTTCATCCACTTCTAAAACCTGCCTTACTTTTACTTTTACTATATTACAGTTTATGTTCTATATTTGCCATGTGCTTTTTAATATTTTAAAAGATTACTTCTGTAATTCTAAAGGTGTTCTGAGACAGTTTATTTATTCAACATGGTGGACATATATATATATATATATATATATATATATATATATATATATATATATATACTCATTAAAATATAACTAAATTATATATAATATAAATTACATTGCATATAAATATTACTATACATTACATTAATATACTACATAAGTAATAAAACATTATGAATAAAGTATAATTAAGAATTGTATTATTAATATTACAACATCTTCAGGGTTGTCCTATTATGAAGGGCAGGTCAGAACCGTTTATAAATTTATCAAAAATGTATAATTCCACTGCTCTCTAAGCATTCACAGCTCTCTTTTCAGATATAAAGTGGAAACCTAACAATCCAGATTTCACAGCTGAGAAAAGATTCCTATACATACCGCAGATGTACTTAATTCATTTGATGACATTTGTCTTTGCCTTCAACACTACAAGGACATACACTCTGTAGACCTAAAGAAAGTAAGTACATTTCTTTTTCTTTTTTAACCTTTTGTTGGCTCTTTGGGAATTTTGCATTTTTTAAACTTTGTATTGGTTCTTTTTGAATTTTGTATCATGTGCCCCAATCCCATCTCCATTCCCTACTCCCATACCTGCCCTCTACACTTGCAACTTCCCCACACCAACAAGAAAACAAATCTCATTGTGGAAGCCATTGTGTCATACTGTGCCCCATAGTACTCCCTTTTCCCCATACTTCTTTGCCTGCAAATATTCATGGCAAAGACTCACTGTTTGGGGATGAGGCCTCTGGCTTTTGCTATTCTGTCTATACTGGCACCTCACTGGGGCTTCTCATAGATATCCTGTTATTGCCCTATATCAGGAAGATCTTGTAGTTTTGTTTCTGTAGGAATTAGTAGCTTCATGGCCTCTAGCAGTTAATCAATGGGACAGTTGTTAGGATAGGCCAATTCAAAGCTCTGGATCTGGGCCTGATAGGTATCTGAGACAGTCAGTACACAGGGACTCATACACTTATGACCCTGGGGCCAGCTCACCTGTAATCCCACAGCCAGGGCCAGCTCTAACCTTGTGTCCAGAAGAGGTGCAGTGCTAGCTTTCCCATATACCATAGGTGACAAGATGCAAAGAGGAGAAGGCATCTCTCCCTCACACATCAGTCAGAGAAGAGGCAGGACAAGCTCTCCAATGCTCACAGCATTGGGTTCACAGCATCCACACCTCAGCCATTATGGTCAGCTCTACTGTTCTGCCTAGGTGAGTGACAGCCCCTGCTTTCCGGAGTGTTGCAGCAAGCTCTCTTGCTTTCATGACCCCATTGTGGCCAACTCTCCCACCTGCCATTGGTGGGGAGGGCAAAAAGAAAGAGAAGGGATCTCTCCCTGTTGCTAGTTCCACACTGCAAGCAAGAGGCAGGGCCAGGTAACCCAAACAAACATTCCTGTGGTTGGTTCACTTGCAACTCCCACATTCAAGGCCAGGTCTAAAGTACTGCCCAGATAAAGTGCAGGAACTTGTCTCCTGCCTCCTGCTGGCTACATCAGAAAAGGGGCAGAGAGAGCTCTTCTGCTTTGATCACTCAGATCCAACTCTTCTGCCTGCTATAGGTGGCTAGGGCTTAGGCTGGAAGTGGGCAGTGGGAAAAATATTTCAATGGCCTCTGACACTACATGGCAGACAAGTGGCAGGGTGCAAACTCTCCCATGCTCCAGCCCCTGGGTTCTCTATTGTGAGGTTAGAGGTGCAGGGCTCATGGGGGAGCATTTCTTATTGTCTGGTAACATGTTTTATGAGACAAAACCTTTTCTTATGACTACAGAAATTGTTCTGTTGTTTCTGAGTCTAGTTCCACCTATTTAAATTTGTTTGTCATTCTTAAATGTTATTGTTTATTACTTTTTATTATGTGTTCATGTATGCTGGCATGCGGTGTGTTCACATGAACGTAGGTGGTAGCAGAGACCAGAGACATCAGATACCATGGAGCTGGAGCTACAGACCACAAAGTGGGTGCTCTGAACAACAATTAAGCTCTTCAGAAGAGCAGAAAGTGTTTTTAATCACTGAGGCATCTATCTCTCTATCCCTTTTTGTTGTGTTTTGGTACTGGTTGTTAACTATAGAGTTTGCCAAGTGTGAAGATCATATAACCACTATTTCTTCATGAAATCTTTGTTCATTCCATCATAAGCATGTTTGGTATTTATGCTAGTAAACTCATGAAACTCCTTTTACCTTTTCAAGATGTTCACAAGCTAGCCCTCTCATCCTGTTCATATTCAGTGATTTATGTAGTGATGCAAAGAGCTCGCTATCCCGCCATGTCCCGGAGAGCTCTTCCAGGACAGGCTAGCAACTGGGTCTGGAGCGTCCTGCCTGCAGGACACTCTGGTGCTGTGGAGAGAAACTGCCGGCGGTGGAAAGAGGCAGGAGACAAAGCATGCGTGAGGGCAAGATGGTATTCTGATCAAGCCCCAAACAATCTTTATTGTTACATATATTTAAACATTTTAGGGTGGGAAATGGCAGAGGAAGGGGAATTCCATAAGGTAACTAGACGTCACACATAGTTCTGTGTCATTGTTGTCCTGGAGCTGTAGGCCGGTTCAAAACAGAATGTCTAATCCCTTGCTGGAGGCAGTGAAACTGGGAATCATAGGAATGCCTGCTGTGGAGCCGGAACACTTTGACTTGCTAATTAAGCCAAGCCTAGGCCACTCTGACTATCTGATCAAGAGCAAGGCCCTAGATTCAAAACAAGGTAATCTAGTCTCTGGCAGGAAGGAATCAAAGGAATGCCTGCTGTGGAGCCCGGGACACTATGACTAGCAAAATAAGTCAAGCCTGGGACTCTTCATCTAGCAGAATATGTCAAGGCTCGATTAAGCCAAGGCTTTTTGTCTCTGACATAGTGACTTCTGTAGTTGACACAATTTTAATGTCTAGGACTGTCACATTTTGGCTTTGCTCACTGATCAACTTTTATTTTTATTTTTAGTCAAAGTCCTCATTCAAAAGTCTGTTTTTATAAACAAAAGTTGTTTTTGAGCTCCTTTCTCAGAAGGAAGGCTCAACAAAACTCCACTCTGTCCTAGGCTGTGTAAACTCAGCCCTCTGTTGTCAATCATAGTATGCACTAGAAATGGCAAAAGTGGCTATTAAATCTTGCTAGAACCCTGGCTGGTTTGTTCAATCTCTTTGTCTCAGCATTTCTATGAAGGGATTACAGGCCATGCACTCCTGCAGCATCTTTATGTCCCCAACTCACCCTGGAGCCAACTCTTTTCTTCTCACAGTGAATAGACTCTTTCAGAAATCAGTCTTAAATGAAAAATATCTATAGGCAGAGAAGTTGACTCCAGTTACCACTTCATATACTAACTAAGCACATTGTTTTTCCTAATGTCACTTTCTCAGGACTATCTTTGGGACTTCTCCAACGTCTGTCTCCTTCAGAAATTAAGGAAAACAGTGTCTCTAAGTCTCATTAGGTTTGTCAAGTGACCTTGGAACCATTTTCTCATGGTGCCATAGAAAATCTCTGTTCAAACAACCAGACTCCCCCAGAGCTCCCAGGGACTAAACTACTAACCAAAGAGTACACATGGAGCAATCCATGGCTCCAGCTGCATATGTAGCAGAGGATGGCCTTGTTGGGCTTCAATGGGAGGAGAGGCCCTTGATCCTGTGAAGGCTTGATGCCCCAGTGTAGGGAAATGCCAGGGTGGGGAGGCAGAAGAGGGTGGGTGGGTAGGTAGGGGAGCACCCTCATAGAATCAGGGAGAGGGAGGATAGGACAGGAGGTTTCAGGAGGGGAAACCAAAGGGAAAGGGGACAGCATTTGAAATGTAAATAAATAAAATATACATTAAAAAAAGAAAAGCTCTGTTCCTTGATCTCTCACAATGGAACTTTAAAAGTACAAAATTTACTCTGTCTGGCCCTTGAAGCTTTTCTGCAGATCTCTCTGATGGTGCTATGTGTAGGTATAACAATGCCTGTCTAAAAGATGATCCTTCTCTATCTTTCTATCAAACCCCATTTTTCCACCAAGCCTAAGAAATACCCTGTGTTGACTCTGTTCTGTGTGGTTGATGAGCTGAACAACAGGGGAGTTTTGCTCTAAGTCTTATTTTCTTTTTTGTTGTGCAGCTGATGTCTGTGTGGAGTGGCCACACTGCTGATCTATACTCTCCTGAATTCACACATAATCTTACTGTATTGCATCACGATAGCTTCAGAAAATCTGGAAAAGAGCTCACTCATATTGTACTGCAGTATCGAAGACAAGAGTTGTGTAGACACACATGCTGAAGGAGATGCTACCTCTCTGCCTGGTGCCAAAATTACTGAAATAAAAATTTTGAAGAAGTTTCTTTAGATATTGTCTCCTCATTGCCTTTCAGCTACACGTTTTGCATTGTAATTTTAAAAAATCTATACTATTTCAGAAAAGATTTGGTTGTTATTAAATGTGGGTCTATGTAGGTAATTTCTGATGACAAATGCATTGTCAATGGTTTTAAATCACAAAAAAATTATGACGAATTGTAAATGTATAATAATAAATGCTAGCCACAAACACTGACTTTTGTTTCATATTAGAAAGCCTTGATTTACATTTCTTTTGTGTTAGAACTGTCAGAGATACAGCCCAGATGGAGTTAGAGCTTCACATTGCATAAAGGAGCCCTCAATCCCCTCTATGGAAAGTCTCATACTGTTCTGTTTTCAGTGCTCCTTACTCATGTATTAGTCCTTAGGGACTCCTAAGAATGCTGGGATCACTGACCAGCTCCAGGGTTAATCTCTTCAGGTGAATCTTTTCTGTCGACAGTAAAATGATCATTCTGCTATATTGTTGAGGAGTTATTCCATCGGAGTTCAGAGTTCATGCTTTTGAGAAATGTCACAGAAGCTCACTTTCTCCTCAGATTAGCTCTGCAAGGTTCTTGAGCTCTGACCAGGAAAAACATTGAAAGATAAATGAGGTCAGGGGTTGCTTCACTGAACAGACCCAGCCTGATCGAAAACACAACAAAATGAGAGTAGAGGGTGACTGCAACTGACTCTGCCTGCCTGACAGGTATTAGCAGCTGTGATCTGCACTTAAGTAGTGGTGATCAACCCAGTCATTGTGTTGGCCAGAGGTTTTCTACCTTGCTTGTTGAAACAGTATTCTTAAGCATATACACCTACATAGATATCTATAAAATCATATAATTAATGTAGCTCAGTGATTAACTCTTTGCTGGGATGTCTCTGTCTTTGCTTCTCTAGTACTGGGATTAGAAGCATGTCTGAGTACACTAAACACTGTTATGTGAATTCTAGGCTCCATCCTAAGTCTTCATGATTATATTATCTCCTATATGACCAAGAAAAATGGAGATGAACCCAGAGTATCATACCAATTTCTAAATGAAATTAAGGTGATAACATTTATATTATAAAATTTAGTGTTTTTCCACATGCTTACATGGTTTAGAAAGAACATCTAAAATGAATTGAAAGATGGAAGTGAAGAAATTACCCAAGCTGCACAGATAAAATAAACTGGTTAAGGATACTGTAGAGATTGGTAGCGAGCAGGTACCTCTCTTGTATAAAAACTAGATTCAGTTCCCAGACTTCACTTTGTGTGGGTCAAAATAGTTAGAAATGAATAACCTATGTTTTACTTACTGTTCCACCCAAGTGGTATGTGGTATCTGAAACACTGGGGTTGGAGAAACAACTCAAGCTATAAGCACAGGATGAACATGTCTGCCCCTTGCTGCTGAGGATGAGGGTGAGAGGATTTTGATGCCAGATGCTTTGGACTTTTTGCTTTCAAAATTCTCTATTGTCACAAGGAAATCAATACATCCTTCCATGGAGTCATAAAGACAAAAAGACCTAGTTGTTCACAATTGACTAGGAAAATCAAAATATCTCCCTAGGGGGATTTTGGTAATGAAAGACTATCATCCACCTCATTCATTTCAAAATCAAATCAAAGGCCTCAGGGGAAAAATCTCCCTAAAGAATCAACATTATTCATGTTGCATATATACATAATAGAATAACTCTTGAAAAAAGGCATTTTTTAAAACTACATAGCATGAAAGGGAGGAGAGGTTAAAAGAATGATTAGCATGGATCTGACAAGTGCATTTCAACTTTGTTCAATTTACGTATTTTAAGGTTTTAATTTTTCATTAAAAGTTGGTATGTGAGGTTTTGTTGGTAATGTTAGCTGTGGTACTCAATTTTTCTTCAATTTGTTTGTTTGTTTGTTTGTTTGTTTGTTTGTTCGTTTTGAGACAGGTTCTATCACTGACCTGAACTCACCAACCAGGCAAGGATAGATGGCTAGCGATCCTGGGGTATCTGCCTATCTTTGTCTCCGCAGTGTGGTAGTGTAACAGTTTTCTCCATATGCTATTGATCATCCTTAGATCTTTGTGCTTGCAAGTGCTTTATTACCTGGACCACATACCCAAACTGAACATTTCTGTCATACACTAGTTACTGTGTCTTCATGAGATTCTTTTCTTGTCAGTAATGACTGAAAGCAGATTTATAAACAGGTACTTCCATAGTTTTTGTAACCATTGTTCATTTGGGTGAGTCCCACAGAATCTCCCAGACACTGAACATTAGATACAGATAAGCAAAACACACAGGGCCAGCAACCAGCTTACATTAATCAATGTTTTGTTGCATTTCCTTCATCAATTTGTGAAGCATTCTTCACATACTCTACACTCCATGCATACACACCCACCATATTTGTTGAGAATTTACTGATGTTCCCTTGTTTTAAACATCTTAAACTATTTCTGGTGTTGTTGTTGTATCTCATGCTACAAATCAAGGATGGAGGATTAGTTTAAATTCATATACACTATGTCTTTTAAAAACCTGCCCATTCTGAAGTGTCAGTTGCCAGAGAGAGAAACGAAAGGGTGTGTCTATGAGATGTTCACATATACTCCTCATAAGAATAGCATACTATACTGTGTCAAGTCAGAATCCCAGAAGAATTTATAGCCCCAGCATTTACTAACTTATGCTTTTATTGTCTGGAAATAGGACAAAATATGTTTTTAAAAAGTGTAAATTTCAAACACTTTTTCAGTTTTCTCTTTGATAATGAATAATATGTGTGGACACTGCAATTTATTTTAGAACCTTGTCCTCTGAGCTGACCATGCCTTACTAATCTTCAATGAAATGTCTCTGACTAGTCATACAGAATAGAGGTTAGTCCTGTTGGAGTTCCTACAGAAGGACAGTATGGGGGATCATTAGATATTCAGCAACCAGTTTTAGTTGCTCTGTGGCATGTGTGTGTAATTCTTCCCCAGCTGCATGTGTACTCAAGGTCTTATGTGGTGCTAGAGTATATCTCATGGAGAGGATTCAAAACAAGGGCATATTCATTCTGTTTAGCAATGTGGAAGGAAGAAAGGTTGTCACCAGTAATATGATCCTACAAGTCAATAGTTTGGCTATTTTGACATTGCCTACATATTTGAAATGACTTCTCCTCCAAGATTTCTAAGTTCCTGAACACTCTGTTTTGCAAGGTGAGTTACTGGTAAAAAATTAAATTTGTCAAGTTGTTACTGTCCTATGTGGATGTTAGGTTTTTATTTACATCTCCATTGTTAAAAAAATTTGCTATATTTAGACATTTTTAATTATCTTCATTTAGTACATTATTCTGTTCTTAAACATGCATTGTAAGAATGGGCTATAGATCTGTGGCAGGAGACCTCTGCCCAGGCCACCAGGGTTCCATAGCCCAGCAGTGCCAGGAGAAAGTTATTCTCCCAGGAGTGTGGAAAAGCCATGAGTGGGGATAAGACAAGCACCACTGCTCACCAGGACCCACCCAGAGCTCACAGGACACAAAGACTAAGGAAAGGTCGGGGACAGGAAACTTCCTGGTTTCCATCTATGCCTGGGGACCTCAGCTTGTGCCACAGGGCTCCATAGCCAATTAGTGCCGGGAGAAAGCTAGCCTCACAGGCCCTGAGGACCCAGAGACTGATGAGGAAAAGTCAGGGAAAGGAAACTTCCAGTTTCCATCTGTGGCAGGAGACCTGGCCCTGGGCCACCAGAGTTCCATAGCCAAGTAGCACCAGGAGAAAGCTACCCTCCCAGGACTGTGGAAAAGTAGTGAGTGGGGATAAGACAACCGCCACTGCTCACCAAAACCTTCCCGGAACCTGCGGGACACAGTGACTGAGGTAAAGTTGGGCATAAGAACGTCCCAGTTTCTAACTGTGGCAGGAGACCACTGCCTGGGACACCAGGGTCCAAAGCCAAGTAGCTCAGGAAGAAAGTTACCCTCCTAGGAGTGTTGAAAAGCCATGAGTTGGGATAAGATAACCACCACTACTCACCAGGACCTGGGGACCACAGCCTGGGCCACAGGGCTCGAGGAGAGAGCTGATATCCCAAGAGTGCTGACACACCTTCAAGCATAGGCAAAACCACCACTTCTGTTCAAACTCACTGGATCAAGAGGGACCCTTGCTGAGCTATCAGGACACAGGAACCAAGGGACAGCTGGGGACAAGATCCTTCTGGTCTCTGTTGGCACCCCAGAGCTGAACTTGTGCCACAGCTCTCCAAACCCAAACACCTCTCAGAGAGAGATGGTCTTCAAGGAGTATTGATACTGAGGTTTGCAGGAGGGACAAGCCACAGCAGGACAGAGTAAGATCAGCTAATATCAGAGACAACAAGATGGCAAAAGGCAAGTGAAAAAACATAAGGAACAGAAACCAAGGCTCCTTGGCAACATCAGAACCCAGCTCTCCCAACAAAGCAAGCCCTTGATAAAACAACACACCAGAAAAGCAAGACTCAGATTTAAAATCAGTTATCATGATGATGATAGAAGACGTTAAGAAAGAAATTGACACCCTTAAAGAAATACAATAGAACAGAGGTAAACAACTAGAAGCTCTAAAAGAGGAAACACAGAAATCCATAAAAGAATTACAGGAAAACAAAATCAAACAAACAAAGGAAATGAACAAAACTATCAGGGGGTTAAAAATACAAATAGAAGCAATGAAGAAATCACAAAAGGAGAAAATTCTGGAGTTAGAAAACCTCAGAAAGAGATCTGGAGTCATAGATGCAAGCATAACCAACAAAATACAAGAGATAGAAGAGAGAATTTCAGGAGTAGAAGATATCATAGATGACACTGACACAACAGTAAAAGAACATACAAAATACAAAAAGCTCCTAAACCAAAACATCCTTGAAATCCAAGACACAAAGAGAAGACAGAACCTAAGGATAATAGGTATCGAAGGGAGTGAAGATTCCCAACTTAAGGACCAGTGAATATCTACAACAAAATTATAGAAGAAAACTTCCCTAACTTAAAGAAAGAGATGAAAATAAATATACAAGAAGCTTACAGAACTCCAAATAGATGGGACCAGAAAAGAAATTCAGCCCATCACATTATAGTGAAAACAACAAATACAAAAAACAAGGAAAGAATATGAAAAGCAGTAAGGGAAAAATGTCAAATAACATATAAAGGCAGACATATGAGAATTACAGAAGACTTCTCACCAGAGACTATGAAAGGTAGAAGATCCTGGGCAGAACTCATACAGATCCAAAGAGAACACAACTGGAGCCCAGGCTGCTATACCCAGCAAAACTCTCAATTAACATAGATGGTGAAATCAAAATATTCTATGACAAAACCAAAATTATACAATATGTTTCCAAAAACTCAGCCCTACAAAGGATAATAGATGATAAATGTCAACTCAAGGAGGGAAAGCACACCCTAGAAAAAGCAAGAAAGTAATTTTTCAACAAACTGAAAAGAAGATGGCCACACAAAACTAAATGTAACATAGAAAATAACAGGAACTAACAATCACTATTCCTTAATATCTCGTAACATCAATGGACTCAATTCCCCAATAAAAAGACATAGACTGATAGACTGGATCCATAAAGAGAACCCAGCATTTTGCTGCATTCAGGAAACACACCTCTGTAATAAAGAAAAACAATACCTCAGAGTAAAGGGCTGGAAAACAATTTTCCAGGCAAATGATCTCAAGAAACAGGCTGGAGTAGCTATTCTAATATCGGATAAAATTGACCTTCACCCAAAAGTCATCAAAAAAGATAAGGAAGGACACTTCATACTCATCAAAGGAAAAATCTACCAAGAAGAACTCTCAATTCTGAACATCGATGCTCCAAATGCAAGGGTACCCACAATCATAAAAGAAACTTTAATAAAGCTCAAAGCATACATTGCACCTCACCCAATAATAGTAGGAGACTTCAACACCCCATTATCATCAATGGACAGATCTTGGAAACACAAACTAAACAGAGACACAGTAAAACTAACAGATTAACTAACAGCTTAACAGCACACCTGAAAACTCAAGAAAAAAAAAGAAGCGAATGCAGCCAAGAGGAGGAGAAGGCAGGAAATAATCAAACTCAGGGCTGAAATCAAACAAAGAGAAACAAAAAGAACTATACAAAGAATTAACAATATCAGGAGTTGTTACTTAGAGAATATCAACAAGATAGATAAACCCTTAGCCAGACTAACCAGAGAACACAGAGACAGGATCCAAATTAACAAAATTAGAAATGAAAAGGGAGAAATAACAACAGATTCTGAGCAAAGTAAAAAATCATCAGATCCTACTACAAAAGCTTATACTCAACAAAACTTCAAAATCAAGATGAAATGGACAATTTTCAAGACAGATACCAAATACCAAAGTTAAGTCAGGATCAGATAAATGGTCTAAACAGTCCCATAATGCCTAAGGAAATCAAAGCAGTCATTAATTGTCTCCCAACCAAAAAAAGCCCAGGACCAGATGGGTTCACTGCAGAATTCTATCATACCTTCAAAGAAGACCTAATACCAATACTCTTCAATCTATTCCACAAAATAGAAACAGAAGGAACACTACCCAATTCCTTCTATGAGGCCACAGTTACACTGATACCAAAACCTCACAAAGACCCAACAAAGAAAGAAAACTTCAGACCAATTTCCCTTATGAATATCGATGCAAAAATACTCAATAAAATTCTCGCAA
>CM052711.1:79426086-79464497 GCA_028551405.1 Uromys caudimaculatus | reverse complement strand
TTCAAAGAAGACCTAATACCAATACTCTTCAATCTATTCCACAAAATAGAAACAGAAGGAACACTACCCAATTCCTTCTATGAGGCCACAGTTACACTGATACCAAAACCTCACAAAGACCCAACAAAGAAAGAAAACTTCAGACCAATTTCCCTTATGAATATCGATGCAAAAATACTCAATAAAATTCTCGCAAACCAAATCCAAGAACACATCAAAACAATCATTCATCATGATCAAGTAGGCTTCATTCCAGGGATGCGGGGATGTTTCGATACCCAGAAATCCATCAATGTGATCCACTACATAAACACAAAGAAAAAATCCACATGGTCATTTCATGAGATGCTGAAAAAGCATTTGACAAAATTCAGCATCCCTTCATGATAAAAGTCTTGGAAAGATCAGGAATTCAAGGCCCATACCTAAACATAGTAAAAGCAATATACAGCAAACTAGTAGCCAAATCAAACTAAATGGAGAGAAACTCGAAGCAATCCCACTAAAGTCAGGGACTAGGCAAGGCAGCCCTCTCTCTTCCTATCTATTCAATATAGTAATTGAAGTTCTAGCTAGAGTAATTAGACAACAAGAGGAGGTCAAAGGGATACAAATTGGAAAGGAAGAAATCAAAATATCACTCTTTGCAGATGATATGATCGTATACTTAAGTGACCTGAAAACCTCCACCAGAGAACTGCTGCAGCTGATAAACAACTTCAGCAAAGTGGCCGGATATAAAATTAACTCAAACAAATCAGTAGCCTTCCTATTTGAAGGATAAACAGGCTGAGAAAGAAATTAGGGAAATGACACCTTTCACAATTGTCACAAACAATATAAAGTATCTTGGTGTGACTCTAAACAAACAAATGAAAGATCTGTATGACAAGAACTTCAAGTCTCTGAAGAAAGAAATTGAAGAAGACCTCAGATGGTGGAAAGCTCTCCCCTGCTCATGGATTGGCAGGATTAATATACTAAAAATGAACATCCTGCCAAAAGCAATCTACAGATTCAATGCAATCCCCATCAAAATTCCACCTCAGTTCTTTATAGATTTAGAGCAATTCTCAAATTTATTTGGAACAACAAAAAACCCAGGATAGCAAAACCTATTCTCAACAACAAAAGAACGTCTGGGGGAATCAGCATTCCCGACCTCAAGCTGTACTACAGAGCAGTAGTGATAAAAACTGCATGGTATTGGTACAGCGACAGGCAGGTAGATCAATGGAATAGAATTGAAGACCCAGAAATGAACCTACACAACTATGGTCACTTCATTTTCAACAAAGGAGCCAAAACCATCCAGTGGGAAAAAAGACAGCATTTTCAACAAATGGTGCTGATTCACCTGGTGTTCTACATGCAGAAGAATGCAAGTTAATCCATTCCTTATTCCCTGTACAAAACTCAACTCCAAATGGATCAAGAACCTCCACATAAAACCAGATACACTGAATTTAATAGAAGATAAATTGGGGAAAACTCTCAAACACCTGGGTACGGGGGAAATGTTCCTGAACAGAACACCAGTCACTTATGCTCTAAGAGCAAGAATAGACAAATGGGACCTCATGAAATTGCAAAGCTTCTGTAAGGCAAAGGACACTGTTAATAGGACAAAACGGCAACCAACAGATTGGAAAAATATCTTTACCAATCCTATGTCCGATAGAAGGCTATTATCCAACATACACAAAGAAATCAAGAAGTTAGATTCCAGAAAACCAAATAACCCCATCAAAAAATGGGGAACAGAGCTAAACAGAGAATTCTCAACTGAGGAAATTTGCAGGGCTGAGAAGCACCTAAAGAAATGCTCAACATCCTTAGTCATCAGGGAAATGCAAATGAAAACAAGTCTGAGATTCCACCTCACACCAGTCAGAAGGACTATGATCAAAAACTCAGGTGACAGCAGATGCTGGTGAGGATGTGGAGAAAGAGGAACACTCCTCCACTGTTGGTGGGATTGCAAGCTGGTACAACCACTCTGGAAATCAGTTGGGTGGACCCTCAGAAAAAGGGAATTATACTACCTGAGGACCCAGCTATACCGCTCCTGGGCATATACCCAGAAGATGCTCTAACATGTAATAAAGACACATGCTCCACTATGTTTTTAGCAGCCATATTTATAATAGCCAGAAGCTGGAAATAACACAGATGTCCCTCATCAGAGGAATGGACACAGATAATGTGGTACATTTACACAATGGTGTACTACCCAGCTATTAAAAACAATGATTTAATGAAATTTGCAGGCAAATGGATGGAACTTGAAAATACCATCCTGAGTGTGGTAATTCAGTCACAAAAGAATGAACATGGTATGTATTCACTGATAAGTGGATATTAGCCCAAAAGTTCGGAATACCCAAGTTTCACTTTACAGTAACTGCTAGAATGAGAGTGAGGTCCCAGATGGAGAGTTGGAGAAGGGACTGAGGAGCTGATGGAGTCTGTAGCTCCATGGAGGGAGCAACAGTGTCAACTGGCCTGACCCCCCCCACGGTCTTCCTGGTGGCTGGACCACCAACCAAAGAATATACATGAAGGAACCCATGGTTCAGATCACATATGTGGCAGAGGAGGGCCTTGTTGGCTATCAGGGGGAGGAGAGGCCCTTGGGCCTGAGGGTGTTAGAGGCCCCAGTAAAGGGGAATATCAAGGTGGGAATATGGGAGTGGGTGGGCGGGTGGGTGGGAGGTGGAATACTCTCATAGCAGCAGAGAGGAGGAGGGCATAGGGGGTTTCCGAAGAGGAGACCTAGAATTGGGGAAACATTGTAAATAAAGTATCAAAAAAAAAGAAAAAATACATAAAATGTGCATATAGTACATACTAATATGAATGTTATTTGACACACTTAGCTATTAGGAAAATGTGACATGAAATTCTAGTGAGATTCCAGTACTTTCAACAAAATTGTCACAGATTCACCCATACTTTGCTGAAGGAATATAGTATTCACTGTTCTGTAGACCAGTTTGACAGTTTCTTACAAGCTTAATCTACTACATCATGCCAAAGAGTGTCTGTGCATGTTGTCTAGATAGGATAAGTGGAGAACTGCATTCTTGTGATTTCTATATGCGAATGTTTATGACACTTTTACTCTGAGTTCCTATAAACTAAAAATATTCGGTACATTAATGGGTTAATTAATAACTAAACTTTGATACTATTTCATCATGGAGTCTTATTCTGATACAGATATAGTTGTCTTTTGATTTCCATTACCCAGATTAGTATAAATCTTTGAAGAGGAAGAAATCAAAACCAAAATGGTACATGTGTGATTCTATGAGTCAATTTATTTACGTACTGACATGACAAGGTATAGGAGGATCTGTCATTATTAACTTTGTTCTGAGGAAGTGGTATAGGAGGAATGATTGTAGTGGGCCTGGTCACAAAAGGAGAAGTAGTGCTGCAAATCTTATAAACATTAGCTACGCTGTAGTATGTGTTGTGTGTGGACATGCTGTGATATCGCAAGTAAGATTTTATCATGGCCCTCCCAATGAAGTAACAAGTCAGTGAACATACAGCTTCTCCTTTTGATTTTTTATAGTTGTACAAGAATATTTTTAAATCATTAAGAAGAAAGGGATATCTTGGCATGGTGTTTCTTGAGGATAATCCACCTCATGATGGAATCCTAGCTCTTTAGAGAAAGGGAGGAAGTTGGTGAGTGTGAGCATAGCAATAGCTACATTGTGAAGCTATGCAAAAAGTGAAAGTGGGGGGAAGGGGAGGAAATGGGTTAGAAAGGAAAAAAAGGACATCAAAGAGGAAGCTAGAAGGAAGAAATTAAGGAAAGGGACGTAACTGCCTAAGATTCCAGAAAGGGAAAGAAGGAGAAAGAATAAAGTAGAGGATTTAAATGTGGAAAGATGACACTGGGAGAGAGTCAGGAGTGGGAAACTGGGATATGCAGTGACTGACTCATTAGTATGAGACAGATCAAACAATAAAATAAAATAAAATTATCTCTAAGCTATAAGATCAGTAAGAAGGTAAGATCATAAGAAAGAAGCATTCTAAAAATTGTTAGTAATGCATTATGTTGCCTAGATTACTGTTATATAGACCAAATATCATATAATTGGAAGGAAAAAGTAATAGAAGCTCAGCCTAAGCTTATTTGCAGTTGATCTTGATGAAATGAAAATACATTTACAGCAGCTAGTGTCTAGAGAGCAGTAGCCTTCCATTTTTCTTATTCTTGATCCTGTTGAGACATGAGAGCCCAACTCTAAGAATTATAGGAGAGAAGAGGCATTGAACAGCCACATCAGTCCTGAGATTGTACTGAGTTCCTTAAACCTAATGAGGAAACAAAATTCAAGTGATATGGCCATGTCCAAACAAAAGTGTCTTTCATAATAGACCTTGAATTTTATGTATAACATAGAGTTATTCATCTATGTGAACTCTTGGGCACACAGTTCACAAAAGAATTAAAGTATTATTGTGTATCATCATCAACTTCTAAATATCCATTATGCATTTTTTCTTATTTTTTTGCTGCATTTTTGTGTTGATGGTGCCAATATACTAATGGAACAGATTAATTAATGTATTTGCACCTGAACCTACTTTATATAATATCACAGTGACAATGGAGAGGAAATTGCACTGACAGCCCCTTCCTAATCAAAATTAGGCAGAAAGTACCACCCTGAATTAATTAGTGTTGGACATCATACTGTTTTATGAATTATGGAACTCAGAAAAATATATTAGAGAAAAAGACAGTTATGCCTTATTAAGGGGTTTTCTTGTCTATTCACTTTGAACGTGAAAAGAAAGACTACATTGTGAAGACAGGAACATTACTCACGAATCATCCAATCTCATGGTGCTTGATAAAGTCTCAGTGCATATGTTTGTATGTGATTGATAGTATTCTCTTTCTGGCCTGTTTTCAAGATTTAAATGACTCTTTGTGGCAGATTCATTTATACATGTTACTTGTTTTCATAGTGATGAAACATAGATGATGACATAAAACAAAAGTCTGCAATAAAATAATGAATAATGAACATGAATATTTTGAGGAATGCATGTGCCTGTCTTCTGTAACAAGCAGATTCTCTACCTAAACTGAAGAAAATTTGGGGGCCATAGAGAGAATTCAGTGGTTAGAATTGGTTGTTGGGCCATCATTATGAATTAAGATCCATGCAACAAGCATAGTTAAGTGCACCTGTGCTCTGCATGACAGGGACAGGAGAGCCTTTGGTGCTTAATGGCCTCTAATCTAACAAGAGGTTACTAGAGTCATCATTGCAAAGACTTAGAGTGAACAGTGATACCAGGAACCTTGCATCTGCATCTTCTCTTGGTTGTCCCATACATGTGAATAATGAGCACATATTCACTACATGTGAGCAGACATATACCATGTCCATGCATAAAAAATACTAATAGTATTCAGTTTATATAAGTAACATAAAACATTAATTTAATATATTTCTAAATTGAATTTTAGTGTGTGTGCATGTGTGTATGAGTGTGTGTAAGATAGATAGATAGATAGATAGATAGATAGATAGATAGATAGATAGATAGACAGACATAGCTATATCGCAATGCAGATATAAAAGTTAGAGACAACTTCAAGAATCTATTCTATCCTTCTACTATATGAGTACTAAGGATAGAACTCAGTTCTCCTGGCTTGACAAGGGGTATCTTTACCTGATGAGCTGTTTCACTGACTCATGACACTGTTTGTCGAAATAGTATGCAAGTGTAAGTGGTTATAAAAGAGTATTGTGTTAGTTTGTTCGCTTAGCGTGTGCACAGTGTGAAATAAAGATGTGTATGATGTACATGCTCACATTGATGTGATGATGATATAAATATATATATATACCTCATCATCAAAATTTCAAAATTCCAAATGAATTCTTCATAGAGTTAGGAAGAAAGAGCAATTCATTTGGAATAACAGAAAACACAGGGTAGAAAAAATCTATTCTCAACAATAAAATGTCTGGGGGAATCACCACCCCTGATCTCAAGGTGTATTACAGAGTAAGAGTAATGAAAAACTGTATGTTGTTGGTAAAGGGACTGGCAGGTAGATCAGTGGAATAGAATTAGAGACCCAGAAATGAACCCACACACCTTTGGTTACGTGTTCTTCACAAAGGAGCTAAAATCATCCAGTGGAAAAAAGACAGCATTTTCATCAAATGGTGCCGGTTCAACTGGCAGACAGCATGTAGAAGAATGCAAATCAGTCCATTCTTATCACCTTGTACAAAGCTTAAGTCCAAGTGGATCAAGGAACTCCATAAAAAAAATCAAATACACAGAATCTAATAGAAGAGAAAGTGGGGAAGAATCTTGAACACATGGGCACAGTTGAAATTTTCCTAAAAAAACCAACGCCTTATGGTTTAAGATACAAAATAGACAAATAGGACCTCCTAAAATTGCAAAGCTTCTGTAAGGCAAAAGACACAGCCATGAGGAGAAAACTTTAACCAAGAAATTGGGAAAAAACCTTTACCAATGCTATACTGGATAGAGGGCTAGTATTCAATATATACAAAGAGCTTGGTAAGTTAGAGTCCAGAGAACCAAATAGCGCTATTTAAAAAATGTGAAACAGATATAAACAAACAACTCTCAAGTGAGGAATATCGAATAGCTGAGAAGCACCTAAAGAAATGCTCAACATCCCTAGTCATCAGGGAAATGCAAACCAAAACAACCCTGAGATCCCACCTCCCACCAGTCAGAATGGCTAAGATCAAAAACTCAGGTGACAGCAGAGGCTGGCAAGGATGTGGAGAAAGCAGAAACCCCTCCATTGTTAGTGGGATTGCAAATTGGTACAACTACTTTTGAAATCAGTCTAGAGGTACCTCAGAAAATTCTACGGTACTACCTGAGGACCCAGCTATACCACTCCTGGGTATATACCCAGAAGATGCCCCAATATGTAATAAGGACACATGCTCCACTATGTTCATAGCAGCTATATTTATAATAGCCAGAAGCTGGAAACAACCCAGATGTCCCTCAAAAGAGGAATGGATGCAGAAAATGTGGTACATTTACACAATGGAGTACTACTCAATTATTAAAAACAATGACTTCATGAAACTTGCAGGCAAATAGATAGAACTAGAAAATATCATCCTGAGTGAGATAACCCAATCACAAAAGAACATACATGGTATGTACTCATTGAAAAGTAGATATTAGCCCCAAAGCTCAGAATACCAAAAATACAATTCACATACCACTTGAAGTTCAAGAAGAACAGAAGGAAGACTAAAGAGTGGATGCTTCAGTCCTTCTTAGAAGGGGGGACAAAATACTCAAGGGAGGAAATATGAAGACAAAGTGTGGAGAAGAGACTGGAGGAAATGCCATCCATCACATATACAATCAATAAACCCAGATACTCTTGTGGGTGTGAAGAAGTGCTTGGTGATAGGAACCTGAAATAGCTGTTTCCTCAGAGGTTTTGTAAGAGCCTGACAAGTACAGATGCGGATGCTCACAACCAACATTGGACTGGGCACAGGGTTCCCAATAGGGGAGTTAAAGAACAGACTGAAGGAACTGAAGGGCTTTGCAACCCCATATGAAGAACAAAATATCAACCAACCAGACTCCCCAGAGCTCCCAGAGACTATACTACCAACCAAAGAGTACACATGGAGAGACCCATGGCTCCAGCCGCATATGTAGCAGAGGGTGGCCCTGTTGGGCATCAATGGGAAGAGAGGCCCTTGATCCTTTGAAGGACTGATGCCTCAGTGTAGGAGAATGCCAGGGTGAGGAGGCGGGAGTGGGTTGTTGGGTTGGGGAGCACCCTCATAGAAACAGGAGGGAGAGGGGAGTGGATAGGTGGTTTCTGTGTGGGGAATCCACAAAATGGGATAATATTTGAAATGTAAATAAAGAAAACATCCAATAAAAACATTAAAAAATAATTAATATTGTAAAGGTAAAGTTATGAGACAAAACATGTTGCTTTGCATTTTATTTTTATTTAGAAAAAATATGGAAAGTACATATTTTGTTGTATATGGTGTATTTAATTTGTTTTTAAACCAGATTTTTATACTGTTGTAAATGGTCTTCTTGAATTCGTAAATTATCTCCCTAGTCTCCCAAGTGTTAGGATCGCAGTGGTATATCATCATGATTATTTGGAAATATTTTAATTAGTCCTGTTAGAGTTTTTAAAAATTATCTTTTATACTCACTAAAATGTTGAGTTACATTAGATAATTAAACAACTGATAATAAATAGTATGTCGTAGTATAGAAAACACGTGGTTTTCTTTTAACATCTTTAACTGATTTTCTTTCTACATTGCACACGAATTGGAAAGTAAGCTCATTGTAATGTAGACAAACACTTCTGAAATGTTTTCTAAATGCATCTCTTGCATTGTTAAATAAGAATTTGTTAACCCTGAAATGGCTTTCTTGGCATTGTTACAATGCTTATCAGTAACCAGTGCTTGATAATCTTCAAGAGTACTGAGTTTGGCTTCCAGCACTCACAGAGGGAAACCCACTATTGCCTGTAACTCTACTCTGACCCGTATGGACACCAGCATACAAGTGTTCATACACACAGTACTAAAGGTAAGTATTTAAAAACCAATGAAAAATAAAGTGATTTTCTTGATGGATTTTCCTCTGACTCTCTTTATCTATTCAATTTTTCTTGTAGTAAGCAAGCTTCAAGAGTTTCCTTGTACAACAAAAAAATTTTTCCACTACAATATTGTTTATCACTGTTTCCTCTTGTGTGATGATAACACAAAATAGAGCTCAGCCTCAGACCCCATGGGAATCACCACAACCACTGATGTAATTTTTCTACATAATCAGAGAAAGGTTGAACCATAGCAGGCTTGTCTCTGAAACAGCACACTAATAGAATGAAGGTGCTTCAGCGAGCTCACACAACTTTAATACTGAGGATGATGGCTGTTTAATCTGTTAAATAATAGCAACAACGTATCTCTGGTTGCTCCTACTTATGTTGCATGATTAATAGGCATTTGGATCATAACTGTAATTATATTAAGCTCACTGACGTATGAAAATTGAGTTGTGGGGACCAAATGAAACAAAAATTTTCTACTGTCAAGTTAAATTATGTAAGTTAAAGGGAATGAATATGGTTTTTCCTCCTAGAAGCATTGGTCATGCTCTATCATTCTTTCCCTTTTTTGGTTTTCATGTATGAAGACCATCTAGGAATTGTTTGTGAGCTCTTATTGATAGGAATATTTGGACCAGAGTAGTGAAAAACAAGATAACTGCACCATCACTACCACCACCAAAAAGTACAACTACAATGTGTATTCCCTATTGCCTTATACATGCATTAAAAACTTCAGTCAACAAGCTTCCTAGAAAATCAATTAGCTAATGATGTCTTTTTATATATTAGCTCCAAAATAATATATATATTTTTAGACTGTGTGTACATTCATATTGCTAAAATTGAAATGTTTGCCATGTCTTCAAATATATTCAAATGAGGCTTGGTTATCCTTAGCTTTTGTCTCAAAAGCTCATATGTTCTTGCTGAGGACCCAAGCTCAGTTCCTAACATCCACGTTGGGTGATTCACAGCTGCTTATAAAATCAGTTTCAAAACATCTTATGTTCCTCCTGGCCTCTTTGAGCAACTATGGTCACATGTACTTACTCTTTTCTCTCAAACACATACACATAACTAAAAGTAACATCAATCTTTAAGAATTTATGTTGTAGCCTCTCTTTCATAAAAGTAGCTGTTAACTTTACACACTGTGTCCATGAGATAATAAACTCAGTTAGCAGCCATATTCATAAAATTCATATTCAAAACTTTTCCTTAAAGAACCATAATTAGCAGCAAGTTCCTTTTTTTTTAAGATGTGCATAGAGAGACATCATTTAAAGTAATAAAAATAAAATAGTAGCAATGTAAGACATACAGAGATCTCAGTAACTCCTTCTTGATCCAGAAATGTCACATTACCATAGAAGCTGGACGTATGAAATGGCATAATTCTGGAGTAACATGAATCACAGTTCATGAGGGAATTCAGGTAAAAACTGATCAGTTACTTAGATTCTTGTCATGATGGTCATTTGGAAAACACATCTGACATCAAGAGAAAGGGACAGCCTCAAATCTGGGCAGTATCTATTTTAAAGGCCTTGACTATGAACTGCATTTTCATGAGAGTTTTCCAAGAATGTATGATGGAGTCAAAGCTCAGTCTTTACAGTTGTTTCTCAGGACACTACTTAACCTGTATTTTGAGTGTTATTCTTTTAGTCTCATTTGGAGCAGGTCCAATGAGCCCAGGGATTCGCAGGTCTCTTCTATCTGTTGATGTAATTGGAAGCTGGCACTACCCCATCATGCTCTTTTTTAAATGTGGGTTACAGAAATCAACATCTCATCATATTTTACTGAGTGTCTTCCCTGGACCCTGATAAGTCAAATTTTAATGGAAGTTTGCATTTATAGTCTTTGTATTCTTATTAACTTATTTATAATAAATAGGGCACTGATGTTGATCTATAATATCAATTGGAATAATAAGTGAATTAAAATCTAACCATTTTTTGGTTATTCCCTGAGAGGGAATATAATAATCAAGAGCCATTACTTTCTTTATCCATACACATTTTATTTTATTTCACTCCCAAACAATTTTCATGGTGATTCAATTGTATTTAAATGATTGTTTTTCACATAACATCAGTGAGTGCCAAATACTCTGTAAATTATGTGTGTATATGCATGTTTGCTTGATGTGTATATACATAACTGTGAGGATAAATGTATGTCAGTGTTTGAAGTTGGATTATTTCTTCAGTTGTTCGTCACCTTATTTTTGAGACAGGGTTGCTCAGTGATACTTGAACTCACTAATTTGCCTAAGCCATCTGGAAAGGAAGCCCCAGGGATATTTCTGTTGCTCATTTTCTGACACTGGGATTGCAGTCATGTATTCCTATTCCCAGATTATTGTACAGATGCTAAGAAACCACCCTCAGTTCCTCATTTTACATAGCAATCACTATATAGATGGGGCAATCTCCATAACCTTCAAGATAATGCTTAGCGGGAGGACGGGCAGTTGTAGCATAGGTCTTTATTTAAATATATCCACAAGTCATTGTATAGTCATATACAATATTGCTTATGTTTGTACATACATAAATATAAAATATAAAACGAATACTATGCAAAGCAACTGTTGTTCTATCTATTGGTTCTTTCTCTTTCATTTGTTTATGATCATAATACCTACTCAGTGGCTAAATTACCCCAAAGCATACAACAAGCATTCAAAAACTGAAAGTAAGTTCTTAGTTCAAATTGACTACAAAATGTGGACTTAACCTGATTTTTCCAATTATTTTCAGTAAACTTATCCATATTTTTGGTAACTCATATAAAACTTTAAACTGGATGTTTCCAACCAATTTTGGAAGATAAAAACTTAGAAAATATATAGCAAACTTATTTCTACCACCTTATTATTTAGTAATTCAAAAATATGCTTGCCATGAAATGTTTTGACAGTGTTTTGATTTGCTTTGTTTTTTGTTTTTGTTTTTCGAGACAGGGTTTCTCTGTGTACTCAGAAATCCACCTGCCTCTGCCTCCCAAGTGCTGGGATTAAAGGCATGTGCCACCACTGCCAGGTTTTGATAGTCTTTTGAGCTACATAGACCAACCATACATTTCCTTCAGACACAATCTTCAAGTGAAATTTTAGGTTTAAACATTTAAGTTGTATTTCAGACTCATCAATTACTTATGAACCACAAGATACTTTTTGTTGTTTTTTTTTTTTTTTTTTTTTTTTGCGTGTTTGTTTAAAAAGAGAATTGAAAGTTTATCAGTCTTCAAAGAATGCACACATAGCTAGGCAGAGACAGCCAGACAGTTCCTGGGGATAAGGGCTCCAGGTCATACTTGCTGGGAACCCAATGGATTCTGACAGTCCCCAAATCAAATTATTTCACAAAGAATTTTACTAAGATTTCATAGTGTTAGCATTTTTAAAAAGAATCTACTTGCCAAAAAAGAGTCCTTTAAATCACAGAACACATAAATATATAGTCATTCCATAAGCATGGCTTTTCCAGACATTAACTGTTGCAGGGAATATTTAAAAAGATGGAATGTTGTTTAGTACCTTTGTTCTCCTACTAGGTTGCCTAATCCAGCTTTAATATGTGGGGAGTGGTCTAGTCTTCTTGCAGCTTGATATGTCATGTTTGGTTGATATCCCTGGAGGGCCTGCCCTTTTCTGAAGGGAAATGGAGAAGGAATGGATGGGGAAGAGGGAGGGGGAAAGGACTGGGAGGAGAGGAGTAAGGGGAAACTGTGGCTTGGATGTAATATTTGAGAGAATAAATTAATAATAATAAAAAAAAGACGGAATGTATGGCACAAGTTCCCACATTATGCTCTGGTTTTCTCATCCCTGGCTGGCTGGCCAGCCATGAATTGACAGGCAATGGCCAACCTGCTTTCATCTCATGGAGCTTTGACTCTGAGCTGCATGATCTTTCCACTCAGCTCGCTAGGTTCCCACTGGCAGGTCTCTACCACGCCAGCCCCAAGCATCAATATCCCCATGGACTCTGTGGTACACATCAGGCAAACCCACACTTTGCTGCTGCACCTTTCTCTCTTGAACACAGAAGAGCCGCCGAGTGAAGGAAAATGCAACACAAACTTAGTTCAGAAACAATGATAACTCAATCTCTGGGTGCATCAACTAAAACCTAATCTTGTAAACCTTATCAATGTCTGATTCCTCTGGTGGTGAATCATTGTGGATCTGCCATGATACCAGGAGACTCTCCTAGCTACATCTTACCTTGTCCATGCTGTTCCCATTCCAAAAGGACCCTCTCTCTCTCTCCTCCTTTTCTCTTCCTCTCCCGGACCTTGAAATCTATCCCCTGAGCCCAGTGATTGGCTCCTTCACTCATTAGGGGATTGGTTCACAAGTCACAGGTGTAACTCACTCCTTGTCTGAAGCCCCTCACAGGAGGGCAGGAATAGCAGATTACAAACAGCCCAGGGCTATCCGCAACAATTACCAACTGGATCAGTTCTGTGGAATATGTCATTAATACTGCATGTATGCATGTGTGTGTGTTCGTACTTGTATATGTGTACCACTGAATATATGTGTATACATGTGCTTATATGAATGTGTGTGTTTATGTATGTGTGTGCATGTGTTTGTCCATATATTTGTATGTGCATATTTGTGTTCAGTTCTAGATTAGCCCTTCTTGCATAAACTGCAAAATAAACAAGGTTCCATGGAATATAAGAACAAGACCGAGGAAACTTCCGGCCTCCATCTGTGGCTGGGGACCTCAGCTTAGGCCACAGGGCTCCATAGCCAATTAAAGCCAGGAGAAAGCTACCCTCCCAGGAGCTTCGAAAAGCCGGGAGTGGGTCCAAGACTAGCTCTACTGCCGACCAGGAACCTCCCTGAACCTGCAGGACCCAGGGACTGAGGTAGGCAGGCATAGGAACCCCCTGGTTCCCATCTGTGGCAGAAGACCTCTGCCCAGGCCACCAGGGTTCCATAGCCAAGCAGTGATAGGAGAAAGTTACTATCCCAGGATCCTGGAAAAGCCGCAAGTGGGGACAAAAGGAGCACCAGTGCTAGCCTGAGTCTGCCCAGAAACCGCAGGCCACAGAGACTGAAGGACAGGAAACTTCCGGTCTCCATCTGTGGCTGGGGATCTCAGCTTGGGCCACAGGGCTCCAAAGCCAATTAGCGCCGGGAGAAAGCTACCTTCCCAGGAGCTTGGAAAAGCTGGGAGTGGGGCCAAGACAAGCTCCACTGCTCACCAGGAACTGCCCTGAACGTGCGGGACACAGGGACTGACGTAGGCGGGCATGGGCATAGGAACCCTCTGGTTCCCATCTGTGGCAGGAGACCTCTGCCTGGGCCACTAGGGTCCCACAGCCAAGCAGCGCCACGAGAAAATTACTCTCCCAGGCCCTGAGGACATAGAGACCGAGGAGGAAAAGTAAGGGACAGGAACCTTCTGGTTTCTAACTGTTGCAGGAGACCTGTGCCTGGGCAACCAGGGTTACATAGACAAGCAGTGCTAGGAGAAAATCACCCTCTCAGGAGGGTGGAAAATCCATGAGTGGGAATAAGACAAGCCCCCACTGCTCACCTCGAACAGGAGAACTCAGCCTGGGCCACAGGGCTCCAGGAGAGAGCTAGTATCCCAGGAGTGCTGACACACCTTTGAGCATAGGCAAAACCACCACTGCTGTTCAAACTCACTGGATCAAGAGGGACTCTCACAGAGCCATCAGGACATAGGAACCAAGAGACAGCTGGGGACAAGATCCTTATGGTTTCTGTCTGCACCCCAAATCTGGCGCCACAGCACTCCAAAACCAAACACCTCTCAAAGAGAGCTGGTCTTCAAGGAGTATTTGATATGGAGGCCTGCAAGAGGGACAAGCCATAGCCAGACAGAGTAAGATCAGCTAACATCAGAGTTAACAAGATGGCAAAAGGCAAGGGCAAGAACCTAAGGAACAGAAACCAAGGCTAGTTGGCAACATCAGAACCCAGCTCTCCCACCACAGCAAGCCCTGGATTCCCCAACATGCCAGAAAAACAAGACAAGATTTAAAATAATTTCTCATGATGATGATAGAAGACTTTAAGAAAGAAATTAATACCCTTAAAGAAACACAAGAGAACAGAGATAAAGAACTAGAAGCCCTTAAAGAGGAAACACAGAAATCCATTAAAGAATTACAGGAAAACACAATCAAACAGACAAAGGAAATGAACAAAACTATCCAGGAGCTAAAAATACAAATAGAAACAACAAAGAAATCACAAAAAGAGACAACCCTGAGGTTAGAAAACCTACGAAAGAGACCAGGAGTCGTAGATGCAAGCATAACCAACAGAATAAAAGAGAAAGAAGAGAGAATCTCAGGAGCAGAAGATACTATTGACAACATCGACACAACAGTAAAAGAACATACAAAATGCAAAAAGCTCCTAACCCAAAACATCCATGAAATCCAGGACACAATGAGAAGACAGAACCTAAGGATAATAGGTGTAGAAGAGAGTGAAGATTCCCAACTTAAAGGATCAGTAAATATCTTCAATAAAATCATAGAAGAAAACTTCCCTAACCTAAAGAAAGAGATGAACATAAATATACAAGAAGCTTACAGAACCCCAAATAGATTGGACCAGAAAAGAAATTCGTCCTGTCACATTATAGTAAAAACACCAAATACACAAAACAAGGAATGAATATTAAGAGGAATAAGGGAAAAAGGTCAAATAACATATAAAGGTAGACCTATCAGAATTACACCTGACTTCTCACCAGAGACTATGAAAGCCTGGGCAGAACTCATACAGACCCTAAGAGAACACAACTGCCAGCCCAGGCTGCTATACCCAGCAAAACTCTCAATTAACATAGATGGTGAAACCAAAATATTCTATGATAAAACCAAATTTATACAATATGTTTCCACAAACCCTGCCCTACAAAGGATAATAAATGGTAAACGTCAACTCAACAAGGGAAACCACACTCTAGAAAACACAAGAAAGTAATGTTTCAACAAACTGAAAAGATATAGCCACAGAAACGTAAAAGTTACATCAAAAATAACAGGAACCAACAGTCACTATTCCTTAATATCTCTTAATATCAATGGAATCAATTTCCCAATAAAAAGACATAGACTGACAGACTAGACCCATAAATAAGACCCAGCATTTTGCTGCATTCAGGAAACACACCTCTGGAATAAAGACAAACACTACCTCAGAATAAAGGGCTGGAAAACAAGTTTGCAGGCAAATGATCCCAAGAAACAGGCTGGAGTAGCCATTCCAATATCGGATAAAATTGACTTTCAACCAAAAGTCATCAAAAAGGATAAGGAAGGACACTTCATACTCATCAAAGGAAAAATCTACCAAGAAGAACTCTCAATTCTAAACATCTATGCTCCAAAAGCAAGAGCACCCACATTCATAAAAGAAACCTTACTAAAGCTCAAAGCACACATTGCACCTCACACAATAATAGTAGGACACTTCAACATCCCACTATCATCAATGGACAGATCTTGGAATCACAAACTAAACAGAGACACAGTGAAACGACCAGACGTACTGAACCAAATGGATTTAACAGATATCTATAGAACATTTCATCCTAAATCAAAAGAATATACCTTCTTCTCAGCAACTTATGGTACCTTCTACAAAATTGACCATATAATCGGCCACAAAACAAAGCTTCACAGATACAAGAAGATTGACATAATCCCGTGCCTTCTATCAGATCACTATGGTTTAAGGCTGGTCTTCAATGGCAACAATAACAACAGAAAGCCCATATACACATGGAAGCTAAGCAATGCTCTAATCAATGACAACTTGATCAAGGAAGAAATAAAGAAAGAAATTAAAGACTTCCTAGATTTTAATGAAAATGAAAGTACAACATACCCAAACGTATGGAACACATTGAAAGCAGTGTTAAGAGAAAAACTCATAACTTTGAGTGCCTCCAAAAGGAAACTGGAGAAAGCATACACTAGCATCTTAACAACACACCTGAAAACCCTAGAACAAAAAGAAGCTAATGCACCCAAGAGGAGTAGAAGGCAGGATATAATAAACTCAGGACTGAAATCAACCAAGTAGAAACAAAAAAAACTATACAAAGAATCGAGAAAACCAGTTGGTTCTTTGAGAAAATCAACAAGATAGATAAACCCTTAGCCAGACTAACCAGAGGGCACAGAGACAGAATCCAAATTAACAAAATTAGAAATGAAAAGGGAGACATAGCAACACATTTTAAGGAATTTCAAAAAATCATCAGATCCTACTACAAAAGCCAATACTCAACAAAACTGCAAAATCTGGATGAAATGGACAATTTTCTAGACAGGTATCAAATACCAAAGTTAGATCAGGATCAGATAAACCATCTAAGCAGTCCCAAAATGCCTAAATAAATTGAGGTAGTCATTAAAAGTCTCCCAACCAAAAAAAGGCCAGGACCAGATGGGTTCACTGCAGAACTCTATCAGCCTTCAAAGAAGAACTAATACCAACACTCTTCAATCTATTCCACAAGATAGAAACAGAAGGAACTCTACCCAATTCCTTGTATGAGGCCATAATCACACTGATACCAAAACCTCACAAAGACCCAACAAAGAAAGAAAACTTCAGACCAATTTCCCTTATGAATAACGATGCAAAAATACTCAATAAAATTCTCGCAAACCGAATCCAAGAACACATCAAAAAGATCATTCATCATGATCAGGTAGGCTTCATCCCAGGGATGCAGGGATGGTTCAATACCCAGAAATCCATCAATGTAATCCACTACATAAACAAACTCAAAGAAAAAAACTACATGGTCATTTCATTAGAGGCTGAAAAACATTTGACAAAATTCAACATCCTTTCATGATAAAAGTCTTGGAAAGATCAGGAATTCAAGGCATTTGCCTAACCATAGTAAAAGCAATATACAGCAACCAGTAGCCAACATCAAACTAAATGGAGAGAAACTCAAAGCAATCCCACTAAAATCAGGGACTAAACAAGGCTCCCCTCTCTATCCCTACCTATTCAATATAGTAATTGAAGTTCTAGCTAGAGTAATTAGACAACAAGTGGAGGTCAAAGGGATACAAATTGCTAAGGAAGAAATCAAATTATCTCTATTTGCAGATGATATGATCATATACTTAAGTGACTCGAAAAACTCCACCAGAGAACTGCTGCTTCTGATAAACAACTTCAGCAAAGTGGCCGGATATAAAATTAACTCAAACAAATCAGTAGCCTTCCTATACTCAAAGGATAAACAAGCTGAGAAAGAAATTAGGGAAATGGTACCTTTCACAATTGTCACAAACAGTATAAAGTATCTTGGTGTGATTCTAACCAGGCAAGTCAAAGATCTGTATGACAAGAACTTCAAGTCTCTGAAGAAAGAAATTGGAGAAGACCTCAGAAGGTGGAAAGATCTGCCATGCTCATGGATTGGAAGGATTAATATAGTAAAAATGGCCATCCTGCCAAAAGCAATCTACAAATTCAATGCAATTCCCATCAAAATTTCAACTCAATTCTTCATAGACTTAGAAAGAGCAATTCTCAAATTTATTTGGAACAACAAAAAACCCAGGATAGAAAAACCTATTCTTAACAACAAAAGAACTTCTGGGGGAAGCAGCATCCCTGACCTCAAGCTGTACTACAGAGCAGTAGTGATAAAAACTGCATGGTATTGGTACAGTGACAGGCAGGTAGATCAATGGAATAGAATTGAGGACCCAGAAATGAACACATACACACATGGTCACTTGTTTTTCGACAAAGGTGCTAAAACCACTCAGTGGAAAAAAGACAGCGTTTTCAACAAATGGTGCTGGTTCAACTGGTGGTCTACTTGTAGAAGAATGCAAACTATCCGTTCCTATCTTCTTGTACAAAGCTCAAGTCCAAATGGATCAAGGACCTCCACATAAAACCAGATACACTGAATCTAATAGAACAGAAAGTGGGGAAAACTCTGAATACCTGGGTACAAGGGAAAAGTTCCTGAACTGAATACCATGGCTTATGCTCTAAGATCAAGAATGGACAAATGGGACCTCATGAAATTGCAAAGCTTCTGTAAGGCAAAGGACACTGTCAATAGGACAAAAGGGCAACCAACAGACTGGGAAAAGATCTTAACCAATCCTATGTCCAAAGAGGGCTAATATCCAATATATACAAAGAACTCAAGAAGTTAGACTCCAAAAAACCAAATAACCCCATCAAAAAATGGGGAACAGAGTTAAACAGAGAATTCTCAACTGAGGAAATTCTCAGGGCTGAGAAGCACCTAAAGAAATGCTGAACATCTTTAATCATCAGGGAAATGCAAATCAAAACAAGTCTGAGATTCCACCTCACACCAGTCAGAATGGCTAAGATCATAAACTCAGGTGACAGCACATGCTGGCGAGGATGTGGAGAAAGAGGAACACTCCTCCACTGTTGGTGGGAATGCAAGCTGGTACAACCACTCTGGAAATCAGTTTGGTGGACCCTCTGAAAAATGGACATAATATTACCTGAGGACCAGCTATACTTCTCCTGGGAATATGCCCAGAAGATGCTCCAACATTTAATAAAGTCACATGCACCACTATGTTCATAGCAGCCATATTTATAATAGCCAGAATCTGGAAACCACCCAGATGTTCCCCATCAGAGGAATGGATACAGAAAATGTGGTACATCTACACAATGGAGTACTACTCAGCTATTAAAAACAATAACTTCATGAAATTTGCAGGCAAATGGATGGAACTTGAAAATATCATCCTGAGTGAGGTAACTCAGTCACAAAAGAACGAACAGGGTATGTACTCACTGATAAGTGGGTATTAGCCCAAAAGTTCATAATGCCCAAGTTTCGCCTTACAGTAACCACTGGACTGAGAGTGAGGTCCCAGATGGAGGAACTGGAGAAAGGACTGAAGGAGCTGAGGGAGTTTGTAGCCCCATGGAGGGAGCAACAGTGTCAACCAGCCTGAACCCCCACCCCCGGTCGTCCTGGAGTTTGGACCTCCAACCAAAGAATACACATCGAGGGACCCATGGTTTGGACCACATATGTGGCAGAGGATGGCCTCATTGGCCATCAGGGATAGTAGAGGCCCTTGGGCCTGAGGGTGTTAGATGCCCCAGTAAAGGGGAATGTCAATGTGGGAGTATGGGAATGGTTCGTCGGGTGGGTGGGAGGTGGAATTCCCTCATAGTGGTGGGGATGGGGAGGGGATAGGGGTTTCCAAAGAGGAGACCTAAGAAAGGGGAAACATTGGAAATGTAATAAAGTATCAAAAAGAAAAAAAAAAGAAAAAAGAACTAGACCAGTGTCTTTCAAACTATGGGTTGCAACTTGTCCAGTTGGTGCCAGTCAGATATACTGCATATCAGCTAGAGACATTATGATTCAAGACAGTAGTAAAATTACTTATATTAAGTAGCAATAAAATACCTTTGTAGCTGAAGTTCACCACAAGGTGAGGAAGTAAAGAAAGCTAGCCTCTCTACCTATCCCATTCTCCCAGGCTTGGTTCCATGGAGGTGGTGGATATTAAAACCTCCAGATTCTAGGGACAGTCAAACCAGTGTTTAGCACTATGTTGATCAGAAAAGTTTCTTAAAGATAACCCACTTTGAAGGAGAAAAGAATTTCAGGGTTTTATAGAATATTAGATTGTAGTCCATTCCTGGACTTGGACTTGAAAACGTTACTTAATTCTAATTTTGTTTTTTTCAAAAGAAGGGGAATGGAAACATTTTGTATCTTTTTTTGGAGTCCTGCTTCCAGCTCTAGACTCTTACACTCCTCTAAAACACATGAATTTGGAATGTAGAGAAAAGAAAATAAGCAATAATAACTAAAGCAGGGGGGATTTGTGTGTTTCTTTATAATACTCCTGGCTATACCTTGCCACTCTCAGTAGCAGATTACTTCTCCTAGACATTAGCGGCTTGGGTTAGGCAAGCTAGAATTCATGCCTTGGCATATAAAAAAATTTCAGAGTTAGACACTTTATAAAGCAGAGCTGGGATTTAATGAATGTTTTAGTATAGTTTTAGGCATAAAGATTAAGAGAAAGAGAAGTGGTCAAAAGAATGTAAGACAAACCTGGGAGTTTGAGATTGAGCTTATTTAAAAGTCAGAGAGAATAAGACACCCAAATATTCATACAGGCTTCTCATTGGAGATTTACATAGAATTACCTTAGTATTAACCCTATACATCAATTTAATGGCTCGACTCTACAGTTACATCTCAGGATTTTGCTGAGAGATGTATTTGGTTTCTTCTTTTTTCTGAGATGAGTAAGATGGTTCTGGGTGGGATTATAATCTTATGAACTGAAAACAAGGGCTGCAAACATGCCAAAAGCATATATACTTTCCATGTAAGTGTGGTTTCTGCTAATATTTCTAGAACATTACAGGTTTATGGTTGAAAGGGTAGAAAGACCATTAGTCATAGTTATTATCAGAAAAATGATTTGGATATTATTCAATATAAGTTATAAACAAAAGGTCAAGAGAAACAGGAACTCAGGAATGAATAAGACAGCTTCTCTAAGAAAGTCACACTTCACTGTTTCGACAATTGTTACAGATATAATTTTGGTGAGTTTTGAAGTTACTATATACCCCAAATGGTAGCAGTTATTTCCAGGCACATGCACACCTAATTAATGGGTACATCACTAATAAGAATGTCTCCCACATCCCATCAACCATTAATTGCATACAAATTGTCAGTGAAGGGTGGAGTCTGTTAAGCTATCTCCTGTGTTCAGGACAGGTTGCTGATGGCTTAATTTTATAGTGGTCATATGAAGGTAATCAAGAATATTAGTTCAAGAATGCAACAGTCAAAAGCATAGTTACTAAAACACGTTAAATTATTGATATGCTTTTTCAAATATTTATTGTGAATGTATGTGTGATAATTGAATCTGAGTATAGTACAACATTTTTCATGCATTGCTAATTGATTTTAACAACATTTTATACACATCTTGGTTAATTAAAGATGACACATCATCATTGCACAATTATGGTGGAACTTTATGATAAATTTTGAAGGATTGGATTAATTCTTTGCAGTATATCATAGATCAAGAAAAGAAATTTCCATTAAATTAAAAAATAATACTTACATTTCTTTGGATAAAATGATCCCCACATACAGAAAAAAATCAGTAGTGCTGAGAGCAATGTAGACCAAAGTAGATCAACTCAAGAGAATCAGAGGGAACAATATTATTAGCTGACCTAGAGAACAACATTCTTGTGATTATTTGAAACAAACAAGCAAACAAAAACAACAAAACAAAAACCATGTTGCTGCTTTTGATGTTTGTCCTAAGAACTTCCTGAGGCTAAACTGAAAAGTTTTGGATGAATGCCATTGGCAGAGGAGATTGTAAGATGGCCTAATATTGAGTGTATAAGGTAGGTATTAGTGATTACTCTTATGCAGGTCTACAATGAAAAAGAACAAACGTGGCAAAAAAATGTAGTTAGAGAAGAAAAGCAACCCCAGGAAATGTAATACTGGAGCCATGTATTCTGCTCAAGAAGATGGAAAGTTTAAAAACAACGAACTAACGCTAAGTGAAATAAATGCAGTAGTGACTTTCGGGCAAGATCTTACTCAGCTAATCCTAGAACATATGAAAAGAAAAGGGTCAAAGAAAGTCTTAGGTAAGGCCTTACTGTGGTATTCCAATCTACTGGGAGAAACCAGAGATGTACACTCAATTCAGTTTTAAATTAAATGAATTTAATATTTCTGATAGACAGACAGCAGCCTAAGAGACAAAAGAAGCATACTGTTCAGAAAGGAGGTTAAGACAGGGTTTTAAATCAGGTGTCAATCAGAAAGGACTGAATTACAACTATCCATGGAATCCACAGCTGAACAGGAAAATGTATTTTAATTCTCAGTTGTTTCTTACTTTCCCAATATATGATAATTATGAGAACATTTCATCCCATTCCCATTGCAATAAACAGGCTTTAGGAAAGCAAAGACAACTGTTAATACCTCACAGCAGATTATCTTATCCTTATCTCTCCTTCAGGTGACTAGGATCTCCAAAGCATTCCAGAGCAAAAAGTTCAGTAACCTTTATGGAACGCCTGGCTCTTTATTTTCTTTAGCCATTACATAGGCATGGTGTAAATTACCACTCAGGTCCAAGCACTCGAATGACTGGGATAGAGCAGCTCATTTCTGGGCAGTGAAAACCCAGTGCCATGAATCAGAGCTCACTACATTGGGAATCTCATAGAAATGTACTTCAAGGAGGGTGTCAGCCAGGATCCAGTCCCTGCAAGCAGAACTGGCAGCTTTGATCATGTGCTCATGTAGAGTCAAGGATACTGAACTAAAAGGTCTGTGGAAATTTTCTTCATGTTTAAAGAAAGACACTGAGATCAGGCATGTGTCAGGAGAGTCCATGCACGGACACCTAGAGAGACAATTTCTTAAAGCAGTGAAGGTAAAATCTGGATTGTGTTGGAGACCCTAAGACATTGAAGATGCCACACAGCTGGGATAATTTCGAAGGCATGTTTTGTGCAGGGTGAGGAAAAATCCCAAAAGAGAGTAGTATGTTGCAATTAGCAAAACTGGAAAGGGGGGGGGGGGGAAACAGGAAGGGAAAAACCATCTAAGTCTGTTGTAATCAGAAAGAGATACAAGATTTAGAGGTTTCTCTGCTCTTTATTGGTCTTGCTTTGGTCCAGTATTTCATCCTTTAGTTCCTTGGGAAATTGTAATGTGTATTCGAGGCTATTGTACATTAGAGGTATGTGATCTGATTTTGATTTTGATTTTATAGGGGATAAGAGTTAAGAGATTGCCTTGAGTCTCAGAAGACATTTTGGACTCTTTATTGAGACTGTGAAGGACTATAGGATTTTTGAAGTTAAACTAAATGCATTTTGCATTATGATATAGATACAAGTCTATGAAGCCCAAGGATTGGAATGTGATGGTTTGAATGACATTGGCCACCATAGGCTCATATATTTGAATGTTAATGGAACTCTTTGGGGAGAAATAGGAAGTGGTATTCTTTTTGGTATAGATGTGGCCTAGTTTCTTGCTAGAGGTGGATTTTGAATTTTCAAAAGTTCTTGTTAGTTATTAATTAAAATTATAATTAACATCTCCTCACTCTCTCTCTCTCTCTCTCTCTCTCTCTCTCTCCTTTCTACATATCTAGATATAAAGTTATCAGCTACTGCTCCAGTGTCCTGCTTGCTTCTTTCCATAATGATAGCCATGAACAAACACTCCAAAAATGGGATCAAGTCTACAAATAAATCTTTCCTTTTACATGGATTATCTTTGTCAATGGTGTTTTTTCAGAGCAATAGAAAAGTAACTAAAACACCCATTGCTTATATTTCTCATTAAAAAAGGGTTTAACGTGGATTTGTTGGAGAATTACCATTATTTTGTTTTTATTTTTTCTTTTTAAAATAGCTATTAATATCTAAAAATAAATAGAAAAAGATATAAATTCAGATAGGTACTATGACTGTAAGTTTTATTACCAACTGGACAGAATCATCATAGAGAACGTCCTTCAAAGACATCTGTGGGATGTTGTCTTGACTATCTCTAAAAACATGTGTGGGTACTACATTAATTGATTTATTAATGCATCTATTTTTCAGAAGAATTCATTGTTTGAATAGAGAATCCTCAGCTGTATATATAGAGATAGCAATTTAAAGAGAAGCATGCATTCATTGCGCATTGCATAGTGTGGTGTGACCTTTTGCTACATGCACCACCTAATTTGACTTCTCCAACAACATAAACTATACTCTTTAATTCTAAGCAAAAATAATTCATTTCTTGTTTATGTTGCTTCTATTTGTCAGGATATTTTCATAACAACTGGAAAAGAAGATAAAATGGTCATTTAATAGCTTCATCTGGAATATCTCATTCATGTAAATATTATGCTATGCATTAGGAAATTTTACAAATTATGGAAAATGAAATTTTCCCCAGAAAACTGGAGGAAATAATAATTGACTAATGGAAATACTCTTCCTAGATCAGCCAAACCCAAAATCAAAAATATATGCTACAATTCACTAAAGTAAAATTGCTTACTTGTTAGATTGTGTTATTTTCTTTCCCCCACCTCAGGTGATAAAATATCCTGACAAAATAACTTAAAGTTGAAGGATTTATTTTACTATGAAGTTCTAGATTATAATACACTATTATGTGTAAGTCAAGGCAGGGACTCCAGGAATCTAATACCATTCCAAGTACCAAGAAAAATTACCTTATGCATACCAGTTTTCTTGCTTGCTTTGCTGGCTTGAATAATAATGGCGCAATAGACTCATATGTTTGAAAGCTTACTCATCCAGGAGTAACACTAATTGGGAGGCATTAAGAGGTGTAGCCTTGTTTAAATAGCTGTGACATTGTTGGAAGAAGCATGTCACTGGAAAGTGGGATTTGATGTTTCAAAAGCCTGCCAGCATGTTCTCTGACATGGGGATAATAGACAAAACTTTTGAATTGTTAGCAAGCCCCAATTAAAAGTTTCTTTTATAAGAGTTGAGATGACGATGGTGTCTCTTCACAGCAATAGAACACTGGCTAAGACACTTGCTTATGCTCAGCTCGATGGCTCAAATCTTACACAAACCAGGACCTCTGTCTAAGGAATGATAACACTTACCTTTTCCACATCAGTTAATTCAATTAAGAAAATTACCCACAGTTATGCACATAGTCCCACCCAGTGTAATTAATTCCTCAGGAAGAATTTGTTCATGTGTTTCTACATTGTATCAGATTGAGAGTTAAAGGTAATCATCGGAGAAGAGATAAAAATTTAACATTTGTAAAATGAAAAAAAAAATTAAGGAAAGTTATTGTAAATTTTGATTCACTATAACTTATTAACAAAATCTGGTAGCACAATCTTATTAACTTGTAATATTTGATATTACTAGAACTGATCTTTGTCAAACTCCATTGTCACATTCTATACCCGTTTACATCCATTAAGGAAAAAATTTAAGCCATAAAACAATGTTAGAGATAGACATCAAAGACATTCATTAAGTGGTATGAATTACTAAGCCCTTTGCCGTGTATGTGATATTCAGTGCTAATGGCCAACATATTGGAGTCTGAAATCACCTAAGAAAATGGCCTCTGAGAATTTCTGTGAGATGTTTAATTATATTAATTGATTTATGAAAACTGACCTATGTGGGAAGCACGTTTTTCAGGAACGGTGTTCCTGTTCTGATTATAATAGGCAACTGAGGACTAGTATGCATATGATTATTCTCTCTCTGCTTATGACTGAGGATTTAACTGAGGACTGCCTCAAACAGGAATAGTGGACCAAATATAACCTTCTTCCTTGGGTTGAGTTTTTGTGATTGTTTTGTTACAGCATCTGGAAATAGAACTAAAATATTGTCTAATTATTACGACAAATGTTTTCCACAATGTGGAAGAAGGTTATAATGTTTGCAACCGAAGAGTTTCTGTAGTCAGGCTTGAGTGGAAAGGGTTCTCTCCAAGAGTATCAAAAATGGGAAGAAGTACAACCAAAATCATTGACAACAATAAGAAATGCTTCTGTGGAAGGAAACTCAGTGTTATTTTCTTAAGTAGATAATATTTTTTTCTTCATATCTTATATTGTTCACATAGGATATAGAGATTTAATTTAATATCATAATGTTTTCTCAGCCATCTCAAAGTAACCATAAACCTATTTCATTCAAATATAATACAAATTTGAGAATTGTTTTTCTTACATACTATCCTAGTCTAATCATTTAATAGGAATGGAATCAGCCATGTCTAATATTACAATGGTCTAATGATTTTTTTGTACCCATTACCATGAACTTCTCCAGATGCAGGAAAACCAGCCAGACCCAGCTGGCATTTTTCTGTACTATAGAAAAAATATAATTATCCTCATTCTTACTATTTTCCTAAAATCAGAAAATGATCTTTGTAGATAAATAAATAAAATCCTTGGTTATATTATAAGTCCAAAATGTTTGCTAAATTTCTTAATTAGAGAATTGATAGCTACAACAGCTAGTTAAGAGTGATAAAGGAGAAACCCACAAGGATAGAAGGCTGAGAAAAAGCTCATACAAGCATAAGATCTTATTATATAATCACTTTATGCCAAGTAGTTTACTTAGAAGTGAAAACAGAATTTGAATCTAGTTAAATGAGTGAATAGGGGATGAAGAATGGCTCAATTAATACAGTATATTCTGTACAAAATAAGTGCCCACATGACATCTAGCACTCACATAAAAGCCAAGCTCAATGTTGTGTGTCTCAAGGTTGGAAGAACAGTGACAGGAGGATCCTTAGCATTGTCTTTGACTCTACATTGGACCCATGCTAGTGAGCCTTTGGGTCCTGTGAGAAACCCTGACTAAAATCAAAAAAGGAACATTCAAATATATAAATAAGATAGGAGAGAAATTGAAGAAGACCCCTCTGGCTTCCACAGACAGGCAAACCACACACATATACAATTTCAGTGGATAGTAGATAGCTCTAAGTTCTATGCAGAACAACTCAATCAAGAGTATGTGTTAATAGAAAGTGCCAAGGACCATACAGGAGAAAAAAACATATGGCTATAAAACTCAAGGATTTTAGCCCACTGGTTAACACAGCCATGATGGATGGGCCTCAGATGAAGCCTGACCTCTAGATCTTTGATTCCTGAGGATCTCGTGCTGTTCTGGAAAGAGCAATTCTCAACTTCAAATGGCAAAACAAAGAACCCAGGATAGCGAAAAAATTCTCAATAATAAAAGAACTTCTGGGGGAATCACCATCACTGACCTCAAGCTGTACTACGGAGGAATAGTGATAAAAACTGCATGGTATTGGTACAGGGACAGGCAGGTAGATCAATGGAATAGAATTAAAGATGCAGAATTGAAGTCACATACCTATGGTCACTTGATCTTTGACAAAGAAGCCAAGAATTACTCTTTGACAGGATTCTTGATATGTGCAACATAGTTAAAAGACACTTAAAAGTTCAAATGCAGAGCTACAGGGATGGTTCCATCAGTATACTGCATCTCTTGTAAGCAAGAAAATCAGAATTCAGTTGCCTTAACTCACATAAAAGAGTGGAAAATAGTTGCATGCAAATGCTATCCCAGTGCTGGGGAGACAAAGATGGCAGATCTCTGGTGCTAAATGGTCAGTGAATGCAGCACAACAGTAAATCACAGCTTCAAGACAGAGATCACATCTCACAATACAAATGAACTACTTCTAAGGGAAGAACCCCATACTGATCTCTGGTTTCTTTTTTTCTTTTTCTTTTTTTTTTTTTCTTCGGTTTTTCGAGACAGGGTTTCTCTGTATCACCCTGACTGTCCTGGAACTCACTCTGTAGACCAGGCTGGCCTCGAACTCAGAAATCCGCCTGTCTCTGCCTCCCAAGTTCTGGGATAAACGCGTGTGCCACTCTGGCTTCTATTCAACAGGTAACATCTCCCAAACCTGAACTTTGGTTTGCAACCATGGGCAACACACATGTGAGGATGTACCCTCACTCATACACACACAAACACCTTTGTGCACTTTGCCATCCCTAAATGTAATCCACAAAGATCTAAAAATGGGGTACAAGGTCAAGGGAGCACAGAAAGTACTGTGCTAATCTCATTGCAGAATAGCCACAATCCCTGACTGCTTTTACATTCATGTAAATTAGGTATGTCATTTCACAAAAGGTGAAAAGAGACTCAGTGTGATTTGCACTTGAAGATTTTCTGAGAATGTTAGAAGTATTTCACCTCTGGCATGAAATGCAAATGAGTTGTCAAACTGGCAAGGTCTCAAGGATTTGGGAAATTTAAGCTGAAAAGGATTCAGTTAAAATTGCTACTTTCCATTAAGAGCAAGCTGATGGTCTCTTCAGCAGTGGCCTTCATGCTGGGCTCTGTGATTAAGTAATGGTGGGAAAGTGTTCTGGATTTTTTTACTAGGGAATCAGAGGAAACATGGTACTTAATTATTCAAGAGTCCTATGGGCCTCTGCCACTATTCAGATAAAAATAAATTATGAGTCTCAAGGCACCAGTAAAATGGAAGAACAAATCCAACTTTTATTTCATTTGTGTGTTGCAAAATGTGCCTGGAAAAATAATTTCTTGAAAGACTATTATAATCAGAACCTTGCAGTAGGCTGATACTCAATGAAGTGACAAATTAGACTTTAATGTATTACATACCTTTGTGCTAAGGCTTGAAAGAGAGCATGGCATTAAGGGCTGGTTTCTGTGTATGCTCTGCCTTAATGGGATTCTTAGCACAGGATCAGAAGAGGAGTTACTCTAAGCCATACGTGTGTGGATTTTTATCTCCCAAATCCCATGCACAGAGGAGTTCCAGTTATTGATTGCTGCTGCCTTTCATAAAAGGAGAGCCAATTTGTGGAATCATTCAATACAAAAAATAATGATATAGTTTTACATGAGGCTTGTAATAGTCCACAGAGCCCTGTTTGGTGGGACAAGACTATCTTATTCAAAACATGGAGTAAGAGAAAATATTTTGGCATGCATATATATTCATGTATCTGTATACGAATATTATATGAATATATATGAATATGTATATTCATACCTAGAGTAAATGATTTTAGTATTCAACAAGATTTGCTCAAAAGTGGACACATTAGAGAGATAGATATCGACTTAATTTAGTTTTGCATAGAACTAATACACATGTAAAAAAGAATGGAAAAAAAATCACTAGGCATTTAAAAATAAAATTTGAACTCACAATCAGATAGTACCTTATGCCATTATTCTGACAGCAAAAGCAAGAAAATTGTAACATACACACATGTGCACATGCACCCGCACATATACACACATGCATGCACATGTATGCACACACATGCACACACACACAAACACACACACACATCAAAAGTGCTGTGTTGATGAAGAGAATAGCAATTATTTTATTGTGCAATATTAATTATAATAAGTAAAACTGATATATGAAATTATATAATAATTTTTAATAAATTTTTGAAAACAATTTGTATGATTCAGTTTTCCACTCAGGTTTAATTCCAAAGCAATTGAAAACAAAGTCTTAATTCCGTATTTGTATACACATATTCATAATTATATAGATTAAAATAGTTAGAGTTAGAAGAAAGTAGAATCCAACCAGAGTTGAATACGTAAACACTATATTGTATATCCATATAGTATTTCCCTTGATAATCTTTATTTTTCATGTGTATGCATGTAGTATGTGTGTAGGGATTCTATACATATGTGTGCATAGAAGATAGAGAGGGAAGTCCTGTGTCCTTCTCATCACTCTTCACTTACTCTCTTGAGACACAGCCTCTCACTGAACTTAGACCTAGGGTGGCCTACAAAAAGCTTCAGCAATCCTCTTGTTTCAGCCTCTATAGTGTAACAGTGTACCTGCATGCATGGAAGGCTTTCTTTATGGAACTCAGGATGCAAACTCAGTTCATCATGGATTGTGCAGTGATGCTTTTACCCCTGAAGTAGCTTCTGCTTCTATATGCTTGCATCATTTGCTTTTATTCTCTCTCTACTTTCATTTTGGGGAAGCTGACTTAAGATCCATTTTCTTTTTAATACATGTATGGACAACAGTGGATGCCCCATCATGGCTTTAGCTCTACTGCACATCCTAGTGCTGGGCAGTGTTATCAGTTACATGGACCTCAGCGAAATTTCTTTTTATTTGTTTGTTTTGTTTTTATTTTATTATTCATTATTTTATTTATTTACACCCCCAATGTTTTCCCCACTCCCATTTGCCCCCTCAGAGTTCTTTGCACCATCTTCCCTCCCCCTTCACCTCTGAAAGATTGCCCCCTAATAAATTCACATTTATCACCCTGCACAAAGCTCATGACCAAGTTGCTCAAGGACCTCAACATAAAACCAGATACCCTGATTCTAATAGAAGGGAAGCTTGGGAAATAGCCTCGAAAGCATTGATATGGAAGAACACTTCCTGAAGAGAACACCAATGACTCAGGCTCTAAGATCAGTGAACTTTCTGGATATCTTTTACTTTCTTTCTTGGAGCACTGGGTTTCTAAAAATTTAGATTTAATTTTTACATTTTAACATTCTTGATGTTTGCCTCTTCATAATTTGTACATTCATCTCACTGAACACATAAGATATGCTAATATTATTCAGTCTCTTTAAGTTTACTGTGTTTTATTTATGTAACTGAAATGTACAATAATCTATTGATTCTTGAGAATCAATTATCAGCTATTCATTTAGGCAGAATACTATAGTTATTTCTCTTACATTTCATTAGTTTATGGTGCAGTTTAAGGTTTTATACTTGATCTTATGTTTAAAAGTTTTATTCAGTATTTACATTTTACTTATTACTTATTATTATTATCTCTCATACTTATTAGTATGAGAGAGAAGGCATGTACATATGTGACATAACAAATGTGTGGAAATTAGAAATAGTTCTCTCTTGATTACTCTTATTTATTTATTTATTTATTTATTTATTTATATGAGGGATTTATTTATTATTGGGATTTGAGGGTGGAACTCAAATTGCCAGGATTTGAAGCAAGTATTATGCTTGATACCCAGATTGGCAGTGTCTGCTTTTAATTGTGATAGTTAAATAAGTTAAATTTTCTGATTATTGATACAGCTATGTCTATATCTTCCAATTTCGTTTTGTACTGTGTCTAGTGCACTTTTTTCTTACTGCATTTCTACACTTTTCATTTGCATTTAGGATGTATTTTTGTCATGTTATTTTAATTTCTCTAATTCTCTTTTACTGTGTTTTAGGGTGTAATTTTGGCTCATCTAAAATTTATTAACTACACTCAGAAGACAGAAGACAGTGAGTGTCTGAATTCAAGGATACCTTGGCATATATCAAAAGTTCCAAGCCAGTCAGGACTACATAGTATAACTCTACCTTAAAACAAATGGCAACAACAAATCAGGAGTAAAAAATGCAGCTCCACCTGTAAGTCGAGTTTCAGAGGATAAGATAACTAAGACTTCTAAGAGCACTGGGCACAGACATAGAGCAGACATACACAAGCAAGCACTCACTCAGATGCATAAAATAAAATAAATAACTTGTGAAAAAATAGTGTGTCCCAAATTATCAGAATTAAAATTGAACTTCATGCTGGACAGTGGTGGCGCACGCCTTTTATCCCAGCATTTGGGAGGCAGAGGCAGGTGGATTTCTGAGTTCGAGGCCAGCATGGTCTACAGAGTGAGTTCCAGGACAGCCAGAGCTACACAGAGAAACCCTGTCTTGGGAAAAAAAAAAAAAAAGAAAGGAAAAAAATTGAGCTTCATATGAATATTATACTCTTGATGAAAATTTGCCTTGACATTTTACTTCAAATTTAGGCATTCTCTTAAGGAAGAAATAGCTGTATTGTTTTTACTAAATTCAATTGATTACCTTCCTTAGAATGGTGATAATTTTGTCTTTCCACTCTCATTAAAATCTGTAGGAACTTACTGTCTCTGCAATTTTAGGAAATTATGATTCCTAAGATTTTTTTTAAAAGTTAGACAAGATTAAATTCTTTAAAATGTGCAGTATATTTCCATATGTGTGTATATGTGTGTGTCCACATGGAAACCAGAAGGCAATGTCAGGCACCTTCCTCTAGTATGGTTATCTTAATGACTATTATTAAATGCATAAACATTAAGTAGTTTAATATTGTTCAAACTATTAAATTATAGAGCAGGATTCTTATATCAAACTCAAGTCTGAGCTTTCAATTGTGCTCCATGTTCAATGTTAAACGTGTTTATTGCACACCTACAGATGAGTGTGATCAAACAGGATATCTGACATCCCCTTATGGTTCACACACCCACACATAGACAAATATGTACAACACAGACACACTGATCATTTATTAATCCACAGAAAGCACATATTTCACAGCCACAAAAGATGCTGTGAAAAGGTATCTGACTAAAGTTGAGCACACTTGTACACATGTACACACATTAAAATGAAACAAGATAGAAAAAAGAAAGCAGATCTCTTGACACCTTACTGTTGGATTTATAAAATCCAAAACCATAATGAAAATAAGTCCTGTTTTACATGCTACTCATTCTCCAATTCTGTTGCAGATTCTTCTAACAGATTCAAATGTCCTACCAAATATGGGTATCAAGGTTGTACACAATTGTCTCTTTCTGTATTCCTCCCAGAGCTAGCAAACTCCCTTCATCACCCTTGTCATCAAAACCAGGGCAGATGTTCCCACCCATTGTGGCTCCTTGATAATTCCTGCAACACCAGAATAGCAAAGGTTTGGATTTAAATGTTTCAGACCAGAGTGGAAGTTTCCTGTCTGTTCTCTAACAATGTGCAACTCAAAACACACAAAAGAACTGTTAACCCTCATTACTAATATGGGAGGAGTTGAGTGTGTGTGTGTTTGTATGTGTGTGTGTGTGTGTGTGTGTTTGTGTGTGTGTCTTAAGAAATCAAATAACAAAACTATGAAGTGCATAGTTATGGGACACCTTTTCTTAACTTGATCATGTCTAAATTCAACAAGAGGAGGAGATGTCAGAAATTTTCAATTTAGATGAAGAGTGTATGGAATTACCAAAATCTGAGAATATCAGCATCAAAAAAAAACATCTAGTTTGATTGACATAACTACAAATAACTAGTCTTACTTCAGTTAACCTAAGACTTACTTTGTTTTGTGTGTGTATACATTTGCACATGCTCAGACAGATGGGCTTGAATGTGAGTCTGCGCATATACTGTGGATATACGATACTTTAGAAACTTTATTTCTCAGCAGATATATGCCTTGAATTTTGAGAATGGATATCTTCTTGAATTGGAAATCTTCTACTAGACTAGTCATGCTGATGAAATAGTCCCACTGATCTACATATCTGTGCTACGATTACCCTAGGATTATAATAATAAACCACAATATCCATTTTTATATGTGAGTTCTGAATATTGGATTCAATTTTCCAAGCTTTCAGAGTAAGTACTTTGCCACCTAATCAATCTGGCCTGCTCTGTCGGACAGTTTTAATATATGTGTTATAATGTCTACTTTTTGAAAAAATAAAGAATGTGTACCACATAGATATCATTTTGTAGGTCTATCAATTTACTCAGAATTTTTATTTTTTTATTTTATTTATAGCTGAATAATAGTCCATTGAATAAAGATGCCTACAGAAAGATATGCCTATAATCATAAAAGAAGCTTATAGAATGCCAAATAGTTTATACCAAAAAAGAATATCTTAATGCCACATAATAATCAAAACATTAAAGGTATAGAATGAAAAAACAATATTTAAACCTGCAAGAAAAATGCTAAGTAACGTATATAGGCAGACCTAAGAATTACACCTAGATTAATTGATTTATTAAAGGTGGATTTCAACAATAACCAAAATAAAGGAAAGCTTACAAACTCATGGAAACTGGAGTCAATAAAGAAATGAGGAAAGAAGAGAATATTCTAGAATTCAATGAAAATTAATGCATAACTTGCCCAAACATATGCAAGAACTAAAGAAGTGCTAAGAGGAAACTTCATAGATTGTGTACCTTTAATGAAATTAGTAAACTCTTATACTAGTAACTTAAGAGCACACCTGAAATTTTAGATGAAAAGAAACAAACACAACCAAGTGGAGTACATGGCAGCAAATAAGCAAAGTCAACAATAGAATCAATAAAATAGAAACAAATAGAACAATACAAAGAATCAATGATCTCCACCTACTCAGCATCTGACACAGGGCAAAAATCCAAAATCTCACTCATGCTGGTGAGAATGTGGAGTACGGGAAACACTGCTCAATTGTGATTTGGAGTGCAAATTGTACAACCACTTTAAAAATCAACTTGGTTTTCTCAGTGGTTTCTCAGAAAATTGGGAATAGATCTATGTCAAGACTAAGCTATACAAGTTCTTGGCATATACCCAAAAGATGCCCCATTATACTACAAAGACACATGCTTAACTCTGTTCATAGCAATTTTAAGCATAATAGCCAGAAACTGGAAAAAACCTAGACATCCCTAAATTGATGAATGGATAAAGAAAAAGTGGTACATTTACACAATAGTATATTACTGAGCTATTAAAAAAATGACATACTATAATTTGTATGCAAATGGACTGAACTTGAAGAGATTATCCTGAGAGAGACAAACCAGAACCAGAATGACAAAAATGGTATGTACTCAGGGCCTATTAGCCATAAAGTATAAGATCTCCATGCTTCTATCTACAGACTCAATGAATCTAAGTAATATGAGGGGCCAAAGGCAGATGCATGAATCTCACTGAGAGAGGAAAATAGAGTACACATTGCAAGTGGATTGAGGAAGGGACCTGGCTGGTTAAGGAGGTGGGGATAGCAACAGGATGGGCCAAGTCGTGGGAGAACAGAGGGAGCAAATACTGTGAAAGACAACTTGATTGGTGGGCACATAAATGGGACAAGTTAGAAACCTATGACAGTGGAAACTCCCAGGAAAGTACTGGATACAGGTGGAGAGACACACTGCCAAACATTAGGTGGAGCTTGGAGAATCTTTGGAAGATGACAAGTAAGAATTTTAGTAATCAAAGACACTGCAAGAAAACCTATGGATCAACTAACCTGTGCTGATAGGGGCTCTTGGAGACTGCACCACCAACCAGAGAACACATAAGGTATTACCCAGGTCCTCTGCATATATGGAACATTGTGTGGGACTCCTAAGAGTAAGAGCAGGGTGTATTTATGTCCCTGTCACCTGCCTTTAGATCCCTTTCCCCGAATTGGGCTACCCTGTCTAGTCTCAAGAAGTGAAATTTTGCCTAGTCTTATTGCAACTTGATATTGCAAGACTAATTGGTATCCATGGGAGATCTCTAGTTTTCTGAGAAGAAGGGGAAGAGGGGTAGATTGGGAGTGGGTGAGATGAGAAAGACGCAGCAAAGTGGAGGAAGGAAATATGTGTGTGTGTGTGTGTCTGTGTTTGTGTGTGTGTACATGTGTGTGGTGTGTTTTAAAATTATATACATATATATATATATGTGTGTGTGTGTATGTGTATGTATACATATACATGTGCATATATATGTATATATAACATATATAGCCTATATATATATATATATATATATATATATATATATATGGCATATGTATATATACCATTTATCTTTCTTCTCCTGAGTTCCACAGCCTAGTTTTTAATGAGTTATCTGTTTGCTTGACATTTAACTTTCTGATTTTCCTTTACATACTACACAGTAATCCTTTGTCAGAGGAATGGTGGCAAAAGATTATTCACTTTCTGGACGATGACTCTTTAGTAGTTTAAGATTTTCCTTTGTAGAACAGAAGCCTTTTGATTTAATGAGGCCCCACTTATTAATTCTTTACTTCAGTTTCTGGGCAACTAGATTCTTACTTAAAATGTCACATAAGCCAAGATCCTAAAGGAGAACCACTTTATTTCTTGTAAAATTTTCCTTGATTTTCAGTTTATTTTGTGTTAGGTGAAAAAATTATGTTTTAATCACAGCAAATTCCCTGTACTTCTTGCTCTTGAAATTTTTCTCCTTTCTCTTTCACGAATCCTGGCCACTAAGTGCAGAGGTGGTACTGTCATGAAAAGGGTAATTGCCTTAGAATATCTATATCTATTTCAAATCATGCCTTGATTCCATGTTTATGACTTGAGTATGTGCTATATAGTCAGTAGTCTAGGAACTAAGGGTATATAAGTGAACAAAAGACACCTCCTCTTTTGGAGGTTTGTCGTCCTCTGGCCTTGGCTTGGGATAAGGTCCTGAGGAAGGGGTGTTTGTGACCAACAGAAGAAACAACTTGAAGTCACCGATAGGGTAATAGCTGACAGCTCTATATTCTGCTCAAGATAGCTTTCTAGACAGCTCTCTGCTCAAGACAGCTCTCTGCTTGAGATAGCTCTTGTATTCCTTCACCAAAATAAGAAAATATGCTAGTAAAGATACTTGTGTTTTCTGACCAAAGTGAGAAAGCCCTCCAGACAAATTCCAAAAGGGAACTGCAATAGCTCTCCAGACAGCTCATCTCCTGAATACCAAAGTCCAGTCTTTTATTAACATATTAATTCAATCATCTACCCTAGGTTCCTGTTTAATTATCACATGAATCAGTATTTTAAGATTTTAGCACCTTATTTGAAGAAAATGATATCAAGACTTTTATTTATTTTTTTATTAAACAGAGCAAATTAATTCAGAGATCTGTTTGCTTTCTAAACACAAGCAATATCTAGATGGGTACAATCTGATCCTAAGATCATCATTTCCACCATGCCTGGACTTACAATCACTTTGGCAGGCTGACCTTAAACTCAGAAATCTGTCTGCCTTTGTAAGCAGGTACAGTAAACTTATCTGGATGGAATCTTGTTCTTAAATCAACATCCACTAAATCTCTTTACCTCCTTTGTTAATATCTTTTTTTAAAGCTCACTCATTTGTGCTGCTGCCTCTGTTCTTTTTGGTCCATGAAGCCCTCATACAATTCATACTGCATCCTTATATTTTGCATAGTTGAGAAATCCTATAAAAGACAACTCTTACACTGATATATGTATTCTTGAATTCATGCTCCTTCTTTCCCACGGCCTTAAGGGATATCCTGAAAGTTGCAGTGTCATAAGGACACATGCTTGCTTCCTAAAATAGTGCTGTTTCTGATTATTATGGAATCATTAACTTTGGCAGAGAGGACATTCCTAGAAAGGAGGAAAATAAGGGAAAATATATACAGCATTATACAAACAAGCTATATGCCTAGAGCAACTGTTATCACTTCTGGAGGCCCATGCCCTGCTGACCCTGCTTCAGAGGTAGGAACCATAAGACACAGTATCTTGAGCAGCCACTCAAGACTTCATGAAATTCTTAGGTAAATGGATAGAATTGGAAAATATCATACTTAGGGGGGTAACCCAGTCACAAAAGAACACACTCACTGTAAGTGGATATGAGTCCAAAAGCTCAGAATACCAAAGATACAACTCACAAACCATATGAAGATCAAAAAGAAGGAAGTGGGTGGATCGGTGTGGGAGCAACCTCATAGAAGCAGGAGTGGGAGTAATGGGATAGGGGGTTTCTGACAGAGAAACTGGGAAATGGAATAACATTTGAAATGTAAATAAATAAAATACCGAATTTAAAAAAAAAAAAAAAAAGACTTGTTAGAGCTTATACATCCAAGGAGGAATGCAACAAAAATAAAAGAGAAAATATGTTTTCATGGTGTGTAATGTTAGGAAGAGCAAAGGAAGGTGTAAGTGATCAAAAAAACCTGTCTCTCAGAAGTAAAGTGATGCTTGATACTTCAAAATGCCTCAGTCAGTGAAATAGATTAACTCTTCGTCTATGTCGCATAACTGAGTTGTTTAAAAGACATTATTTGAGTAGGAGAAAAGAAATTTAGCACTCACTGTAAAGGTTAGAGGACATTTTCCAAATGCCGAATTTAATAGTCATCACTATTGGGTGTGTGAGAAGTCAGAGTTCTGGTGACCCCAGAACACTGATGAAACTAAAAAGTCTGTCAGAACAGCGATTCCTTTCATGATTTCTTAGTTCTTCA
>CM052711.1:79389679-79425586 GCA_028551405.1 Uromys caudimaculatus | reverse complement strand
TTTCCTCTCTACGGCGCTCCTTGGCTACCGACTCCTGGTGTCACAGGCAGAGGTTTCCCCCTCCATTTTCCATTTTAAAAGAAGATCCTAGCTTCCTTTTTTTCTCGAAAAGCTTAGCATTTTATACAGTAATAAAAAACCTTTAGATAGCCAGGCAGTGGTGGTGCACACCTTTAATCCCAGCACTCAGGAGGCAGAGGCAGGTAGATTTCTGAGTTCGAGGCCAGCCTGGTCTGCAAAGTGAGTTCCAGGACAGCCAGGGCTACACAGAGAAACCCTGTCTTGAACCCCCCCCAAAAAAAGACCTTTAGATAATTTTTAATATAAAATCATTCTCAATATAGATTATGAAAATATTTGTATTTAAGTTCCTTCTTTCAAGCCAGTTCTAATCCCTAAAATCTCAAATATTTTGATAATTTTTTTAAAATATTCTGATACATTTTAGGAATTGCTAACCTTCATTAGGTTTGTCACACATGTATAACCTCCACTAAGTTACAACTAACTAAATTCCTCATAACCAAATCCCATACAATAAGGAGTAGGCACATGCCAAAATAGCCTCTAACAAGATATCCTCATCACACACACACACACACACACACACACACACACACACACACACACACACAAATTTGCTATAAGGGAACATGAAAATTTGGAGTTTTGAGTTCAAATGGTACAGTAAGACAGTTTGTCTTTATTTTATGTGAGTTATTAGAAGAGTCATTGACGTGAATGACAGAGAGACATTTTCGGGTCCATCGTGGCTGCATAAGAGGAGGTGTGACATAGTTCCTGCTCCTGGAACTCATCGCTGTATAAGGGGAGATGTGGCATTGCTCCTGCCTCTGTAGCATCACCAGGCCATTAGTCCCATGACCGCCACGTGTGCTGATGGTTCCTGTTGCACCAAAGGTCATCTGATGTCTTCACTACTCTACTTTCAATCATTCTTTCTGGAAATATACTTCCCCCATTACTCAGAGATGACCATGCCATAGTAAATAAAACAGAAGAGGTTCTCAGGAATGAGGAACTGAGATAGTCATGAAGCTGTGAAAAACAAGGGACAGGTCTTACAGTTGGCCTTCAGAGTCATGGGAAAGGATCTAGACAATATAATCATAAGGGCCATAAAAAGCTTACATGGTCCTTTTTGGAAATGGTTCATTGCCAGATTTGATCATGAATTTGGATTCATGAGGAAGCACATGTACCCTCCAGTCCAGTGACTGCTGCATTGATTAGCCAGAATGAATTTAGAAATATTAAGAATAAAGAGTTAGAGTTATTTTAAGATGAAAGGGTATGTTAGAAAAATAGGAATATATATATAATTTAGGAACAAATAGTATCAGAAGGAGAGTACATGAAGTTATGGAATTGCTAGGATAAGGAGATAAAGATTATAAAATGTAAATGTTGTAGAAGCATATAAAAGTGCTCTGGTTTTCTAGCTGACTGAAGAATTGAAGATTATATTGCCTAGAAAGATATTAGAGAGAGCTGTTTTACTTACGTAAATTTAAGAGTTTGTAAGGAACCATTTTAATTTTAGTAGTTTGTCAGATTTCTATGCTTACATGGAAGCAGTTATTAAAGACAGCTATCTGCTGTATCAGAAAACGATAATAGCTATAGCCAGCCACCCATAAAGAACAGGCTGTGGAACCCTATAAGGAAATATGCTTTTAATTTGTGCTTGCTTCTGCTTTAAGGAAACAGGAGTGGGGGAGAGGGGGCTAGGATTGTTGTTCCTGGACTTATAGAGTTTATGATAATTTAAGAATTCTTGAAAATTATTAACAATGATCAAAGCCTTATCGTATAGATTTAGTAAATAAAAGACTGTGTTCAGGCTTTCTCTGATTATTATTAAGATTAAGATAAACAATAAAGAATAAAGAATTTTCCAGGAAGCCTGGCAGTGGTGGTGTACGCCTTTAATCCCAGCACTTGTGAGGCAGAGGCAGGCAGATTTCTGAGTTCAAGGCCAGCCTGGTCTATGGAGTGAGTTCCAGGACAACAACAACAACAACAACAACAACAACAACAACAACAAAAGAATTGTCCAGGAACAGAGAAAGTGCCTGAACTAGCAGCTTGCATCTACTACTGATTTCTCTGAGTCATTAACAAATCAGTGCTTTTCCCATTGCTGCCTTTCTCGGAATCCTCCTCATGCTGAGGCAGCACCTCTCATCCACTGGAGAATGAACAACACACCACTGGCTCTGTCATCAAAACAAATGAAGTCTTTCCCTCCATTAGTTCCCCTGGATAGAATCCCATGAGTCTCTCTCCAATCTATGAAGGACTATTTACTGACACAGTCTTGTGAGAGTTACACACAGACAACGGCTGTTGTTATGACTTTTGTGATTACCTTTGCCATGTTATACCTATAAGATAGCATTTGGCCCTCTTCCCTAAATGTGATAATTACTTTTGTTTTAGCTAATTGATGAAATAATGGCTTACAATATAACATTTACACATATGCATTTGATCAAATTCTCACACCTCTATTACCTTCTTTACCCCCATTCTACGTATCTCCTACATCATCCCTAAACAGTCTTACCCCAACAGCTCCATTCTTTCTCTCTATGACGATTGCATATATGAAAGAAAATATTCAATACACTCCTTGCTGAGTCAGACTGAATTTACTGAATATAAAGGTCTCCATGTTTGCACATTTTCTTATATGATTTCATTTTTCATCATGGATGAATATTGCATATAGATCATATTTCCTTCATTGATTTATAGGTTGAGAATATACCTAAGTTGATTGCATATCTTATCTATAAAGTATAGAGCAGATACTGAAGGAAAGGCCATCCAGAGACTGCCCCACCTGGGGATCCATCCTGTATACAGTCACCAAACCCAGACACTATTGTGGATGCCAAGAAGTGCTTGCTGAAAGGAGCCTGATATAGCTGTTTCCTGAGAGGCTCTGCCAGAGCCTGACAAATACAGAGGTAGATGCTCACAGCCAACCATTGGACTGAGCACGGGTCCCTAATGGAGGAGTTAGGAAAAGGACTGAAGGAGATGAAGAGGTTTGCAATCCCATAGGAAGAACAATATTAACCAGCCATACCCTCCAGAGCACCCAGGGACCAAGACACCAACCAAGGAGTACACATGAGTACACATGTACTGGGGCTCCAGCTTCATATGTATCAGAGGATGGTCTTTTCAGGCATCAATGAGAGAGAGGCTCTTGGTCCTGTAAAGGCTTGATAGATGCCTCAGTGTAGGGGAGTTCGAGGGCAGGGAGGTGGGAGGTGGGAGTCAGGAAGGTGGGTGGGAGAACACCCGTATAGAAACAATAGAAGCAGGGGGAGAGTGGATAGGATAGGGGATTCTGGTGTGTGTGTGTGGGGGGGGGATAGAACCCAGGGAAGGGGATAACATTTGAAATGTAAATAAAGAAAATATTCAAAGGGAAAAGAAGAAAACAAAAAGAATTTTGACATAATAAGCCTAAATATACAGATATCTCTGTTATATGCTGATTTAGAGGCTGGTTTAGATCTCTACCCTAAAGTGGAATAAAAAGTTTGTATAGCAGTTTGTAACTTTGGACAAACCTTCACAGTTGTTTCTATAGTAACTGGAAAATGTGTAGTGCCCAGGTTCCCTATTTCATTACCCTAGCATTTTTTTCTTTCTTTTCTTTTTTTTTTTTTCAGTTTCTTCTTTTGAAAAAAGAATCACTCTGATTATTGTAAGACAAAATATTAATGTAGTTTTTATTGACCCTTCTTGGATGGCTAAGTATATCCAATATTTGCTGTTGTTGTTTCTGCTGTTGTTTTTGTTGGTCATATGTATTATTCTCTAAAGTAGCTTTGTTTAATGTATTTTTTCATTTATTGACAGTTTTGCCTATTTTTGATGTAATTTTCAACCTTTAATGTATTGTGGATATAATCACCTAGGAAAGGACTCCATCCCAACCATTTCACAAGCTGTCTTTTCTCTATAACAATTGTTGCTATCACACTTTTTAAATTATTATTTTTTTCATTATTTAAAACAAATTTTCAGCTTCAAATATATTTGAAATATATTCATTTCTCTCCCAAGTTCCTTTTTATCCTCTCCCCTTTGCTATCCATCCAAATATAAGTTCTTTCTCAAAAAAAAATAAAAATAAATCAGACAAATCAAAATCTAATACAACAAAATTCCCCATAAACAGGAAAGAAAACCACTTCCAGAAAGAAAAAGAAAAGAAAACAACAACAACAACAAAAACAACAAAAACTACCAACTCTAATCAAATAAAAGCACATACAGAAAAACCTGTATGTTGGTTCAATACTCTTAAATTTGACGTCTTTTCTGGAATGGTTGACAGACATACTGTCATTTCATTGCTTTTTCTTCTTACAGCAGGTATAAGTGGCAGTTCTGTGGTTGATCTTTAACCTAGCCCCAAAGCATTCATTCATTCATTCATTCATTCATTCACTCATTTGTTTTTAAAATATCAGAAAATAAACTATAAGTATAACAAAAACTATCACATTAAATTTGATCAAGACAAATATAAATTTTATGCACTACCATTTGTTAATCTTGAGATTATTCTGTCTCCATTTTGGGAGTCCGTGTCTATGGCTCTTCCTCAAAGAGTTTTCCCTATGCTTTCTTTTTTTTAAGCTATATTTATTTTAATATGTGTATTAAATTTATATTTTTGATACTTTATTTACATTTCAAAGGTTTTCCCTTTTCCATGTCTCCCCTTTGGATAGCGAAACCTATTCTCAAGAATAAAAGGACTTCTGAGGGAATCTGCATCCCTGATCTCAAGATGTACTACAAAGAACTAGTGATAAAAACTGCATGGTATTGGTACAGTGATAGGCAGGTAGATCAATGGAATAGAATTGAAGATCCAAAAATGAACCTACACACTTATGGTCACTTGATCTTTGACAAAGGAGCTAAAACCATCCAGTGGAAAAAAGACAGCATTTTTAACAAATGGTGCTGGTTCAGTTGGCGATAGGCATGTAGAAGAACGCAAATTGATCCTTTCCAATCTACCTGTACAAAGCTCAAGTCCAAGTGGATCAGGGACCTCCACATAAAACCAGATACACTGAATCTAATAGAAGATAAAGAGGGATGAAAGTCTTGAACACATGAGCACAGGGGAAAAGTTCCTGAACAGAACACCAATGACTTATGCTCTAAGATAAAGAATCGGCAAATGGGACCTCATGAAATTGCAAAGCTTCTGTAAGGCAAAGGACACAATAATAGGACAAAACAGTAACCAACAGATTGGGAAAAGATCTTAATCAATCCTACATCTGATAGAGGGCTAATATCCAATACATACAAAGAACTCAAAAGTTAGACTCCAGAGAACCAAATAAGCTCATCAAAAAATGGGGAACAGAGCTAGACAAAGAATTCTCAACTGAGAAAATTCGCAGGGCTGAGAAGCACCTAAAGAAATGCTCAACATCCCTAGTCATCAGGGAAATGCAAATCAAAACAAGTCTGAGATTCTACATCACACCAGTCAGAAGGGCTAAGATCAAAAACTCAGGGACAGCAGTTGCTGGCGAGGATGTGGAGAAAGAGGGACATTCCTCCCTATGCTTTCTTGTATCAAACTTTCGGTTATTATATTTAGGTTTATGATTTAGTTCAAGTGTTTGTGTTGTGAGGGTGGATGTTGAGTTTATCATTTGTACTTGTAGATATTCGATTTCTGGTGCATCATTTGCTGAGGAGGCTGTTTCATCCACAGTAGATCTTAGCACTTCTGTTAGTACTGAGATGTCTATAGATAATTGTCGAATTATTAATTTACACATTGCATTTTTCTTCTCAATACAAAAAAGACATGCTTGTGCCCACTTATCCTTCCCACATCACTTTGTCTCCTAATAAATAATTATGCATTAATCACATGAAGAAACCTTGGCTCTGCCAAGTCATTTCTCTGTTCCTTGTAGCTATTTCTCTGTGGTTCTAACTAGTATGATCATATTGTATCTCTTCAATACTGTATGGGGTATTTTCAATATGTAGATATTTTAAATAAATGTGGAAAGCTTGAGGGTGGAGAGGAGGCTCAATGATGACTAGCACTTGCAACTCTTACAGAAGCCCTGAGTTTGGATCCTAAGAATCATGTCCACTAGCTCACCAACTTTAGTAACTCTTGCTTCAGGAGGATCATAAAAGGTTTTCAGGACTTTTCAGGTACTTCCATCCATGTGAGGCTCACAGCAGACATGTAAGCACACATAAACCAACACACAAAACTTAAAATAAAGATCATATGAAGCCTAAGAAGAAGGTAGACCAAAATGCAGATGCTTCAGTGTTTCTTAGAAGGGTGAACAAAATACTCACAGGAGGAAATATGGAGACAAAGTGTGGAGCAGAGACTCAAGGAAAGGCCATCCAGAGACTACCCCACCTGTGGATACATCCCATATACAGCCATCAAACCTGGACGTTCTTGTGGATGCTGGGTAGTGTTTGCTGATGAAAGCATGATAAGGTGTCTCCTGAGATGCTCTGCCAGAACCTGACAAATACAGAGGTGGATGCTCATAGCCAACCATTGGACTGAACATGGGATCCTGGATAGAACAATTGGAGAAGAGACTGAAGGAGCTGAGGGGTTTTGCAGCCTCAAGGAAGGAGCAACTGTGTCAACTGGCCAGAACCCTCCCCCCCGGAGCTCCTGGAGTCTGGACCATGAACCAAAGAATACACATGGAGGGACCCATGGTGCCAGCCGCATATGTGGCAAAGAAGGGCCTTGCTGGATATTAGTGGGAGGAGAGGCCATTGGAACTGAGGTTGTTTGATGCCCCAGTGTAGGGGAATGCTAGGGAGGGAAGAAAGGAGTGGGTGGTTGGGTGGGGGAGCACCCTCATAGAGGCAGGGGGAGAGGGGTGGGATAGGAGGTTTCCAAAGGGGAAAACATTTGAAATGTAAATAAAGTAAATATCCAAAAATAAAATAAATAAATAAAAATTTCCAAAAATCATCAAATTTTGATTTGGTCATTATTTCTTCAGATATTCTTCTTTTTCTTCTATAAGTACTGGAGTCTTTCTTTGTCTTCCTCTGATATTCTGTTGAATACAGTTAGTGTAATGTTTACATCTGTATTTATACATTTCATCATACAGAGTTTAAGTTTTATTTCGATAATATAATTTACATTGTAATAATTTTTATTTCAAGATTAAACTCTGTTAACACTAATCAATCTTTGTTCCATTTGTCTTTTACATTTGAGCATAATTAGTTTGGTTAATTAAATATCTTTTTTTTAATACTATTTGTGTTTCAGAAAAAGTCTCTTAGTCTTCTCACTGTTTTTCTTTCCCAGTCTCATAAACCAAATTTTCTTCTCAATTATCAGCATAATAAGGCTTGTATTGCAGAAAAAACAATACTTTGTTAGTATGAGTAATCCAACTAGTGATTGAACAATGCAGCGTGTCTATTTTTAACATCTTTTAATAATTCTAGTGCCTAGAAAACCACTATAACATGAAGAGTTTAAATATTGACCGATTTCTGGAAAGATTTCTCAGTGAGCCTATAAAGATCAAAATGCACAACACTCATGTCTGGAGGATAGAGTCTTTGTTACTACCTGCCCCACATACACATAAACGTACACACACACACACACACCCACACCCACACCCACACACACCTACACATATACTAGCAGGGCAGACTCCCAGCAACTTGGCTGTATGTGAATAGTCAAAATTAACTAAAAGTTAATGATATCATTTGCCTGTGATTTTATAACCATCACTGGGAAATGCTTTAGTTGGTGTAGGCACACAGTTTGCCTACTGGTGTGTTTTATATAAACGTTATCACCAACAAGGTATTCAGAATTACTATTAGTGGAGGGTCATTCCATTGGTTTGTTCAGTAAATCTGACGGAGCTTGCATATTGAAACTAATTAGTATGGGCTTGGGTTTGTAAATTTCAGCCAACAAATCTATGGTAGAAAATATCACTAATGCATACTAGAAGGGCACACAATTTATCATAGTAGTGCTATAAACTCTTAGTAGGTGAAATGCTAAGAAATAAGGCAATACTTCAAAATCTAGGTACCAGTCATTGATGAAATTCTATTTTAATTCAGGGAGTTAGTTTGACAAAGCCCTAAATATTAATCAACCCATTCACTCATTTAGAACTTTGAGTGTAAAACTAATGTAAAATAGAGATAAACATAGGTTGTATTTCATTATTATTTACTAAGTCTCATTGTCCTCGAGAAGAATACAAGTCACATGACATCTAAGTGTTTTACTATAAACCAACTAATTTTTTTTTTAGTCTCAGAGAAAGTAAGTGTGAAATAGGGAAATGGAAAAAAATGATTGTGAATTTGATTACCAAGTAGTTCCTTGCTGTATAGAATCAGGGCTTAATCACTGAGAAGCTGTGTGGAGAAATCATCAATGGGAAATGTAACCAAATGTAATACCTCCCATCTAGATAGTGTTTTCCCCCGTGTGTGTGTGCTCGTGTGCGTGCGTGTGCACACATGTGTGTGCGTACATGTGTGCGTGCGTGTGTGTATGTGTGTGTATTTGCATGAACTGGAATTAACAGGATGGCACGATATGTCCTGAGGAAAGACATATATATTTATATATTTTCTGGTTCTGTGCATGTATTATTAATTGTAACAGAAACTCTAGTGTAAGATAATATGCAGTGGGGCACACTAAGTGCTCTATTTTGTCATATTGCCCTTTCAAAATATTTGTATTACATAAAGCACTATCTACTAAAGAACTTCAAACTGGTGGTTAGCCACCAAATCTCCAAAGTCTTAGTAATGAAATGTTATTAAGACACGTAGTAGTCTATGCAATAGGGCAAGTTCTGAAATGTCATCCCATCATCTGCTTTTACCTTTACATGAAATTAACCCTTGAGCAGAGTTAGGCTGTTTGCCTGAAAGGGCATCCCAGCCCTCGTCTCTAAGGAGCTAGAGCCATAACATTGCTCTTTTTATCAGTGGTTGCCACAGTTTTGTGTTCACCATAATCACTAGGGATGAGACAAATCACTCAGTCTATGACTTACATAGAAACTATTTCTATTTTGTTCTAATCTTCAGTCTTTGAGCTACTCAGTCAATTGTCCCATATATAACTTAGTTCATTTTTGTTAATTTGCTGACAAATCATACACTCAATTTAGCTATATTAACATCAAACATTCAGATGCAACAGAATCAAGGAAGAATTCTAAATATCTTCTTGGAATAAGGACTGTGTAGTTGCTGTAACATATATTCTAAAACTGGGTGCATTAATTTTGCAAGAGTTGCTCGACAGAGGGCAAAATGTATCTACCCTGTGCTCCCAAGTTCAATTATTCTTCCATCTTAGGTCCAACTGCAGACACACTTGTTACAGAATATCTTGTGCTGAAGAGACCAGCAAGAGAAATTTCAGCAATCACGTTTGTTTGATTTGGTTTGGTTTTGAAATTAAAATAGAACTACAATATTTCTCTCTTCTCTTTCTTCCCTCAAAATGCTTCCATATATCCCACTTTGCTCTCTTACAAATTCACAGCCTTTTATCATTAATTGTTGCTAGATGCTTATATGTATGTTTTGGAAAAATATAGATTTATAATATATAAAATATATATTTATATATAATATATAATATGTAAATATATAATATATAAGTATATACCTCCTACTGGGTTTACTGGGTTGCTTCATCCAGCCTTGAATTGCGGATATGTGCCTGGTCTTATTGTAGCTTGTTATACTGTGTTAAGTTGATATCCACTGGAGGCATATTCTTTTCTGAGGAGAGGTAGAGGCAGTGTGGATCTAGGGGAAAAGGTAGCTAGGACGAGAGCCTAGGGGAGGGGAGGAAAAACTGCAACAAGGATGTAATATATGAAAGAATTGTTTAAACAAAAGAATAGGACTGGGGAGGTGACTAAGTGGGTATAGTGCCTACCATGTTGAATCCATATGCCTGGCATACATATACATAAACTTGGTATGGATACATGGTTCAGTAGTACCAGCAATGGATGGGGCAGAGACAGAAGGAATCTTGGGGCTTGGTGGCCAGATAGTGTAGGTAATCAATTGTGGAGTTTGTGGAAATCAACCTTCTGAAGGAAAAGATAGAATAGAGACCAACATGCCACAGGCACCAGCCATTATTTGAAGATACCTGATCTGATTCACATGGCAAGAGATGTAAGATGGTATTCAGCATAGTGGTGAGACAGCAAAAAGTGACCAAGGCCAAAGTGGTGGCCCCATACCATATTTGCACAGTAGTCCTCATAGGCTAAAGGGTCATCTTACTCTTTCTGAGTTTCCTCATGACGTAAGGCTTACACTATAGTATCGTGACAGTGAGGTGAGATAAGATTGGCCAAGAATTCAGAGGCTTGGGATTGGATTAAACACTGTATATAAACTTGTGGACTGTGCAATAGACTCAGATCTGTACCCTGATGCTGGTCTCTGAAGTCAGACTTCCCTGGAGTTTTCATACAACTCTGTTAGCTCTCACCACCCAAACTAGGTTCTGTTCCCACAATCAGAGAGCACTTCTTCATGAAAGCCTATCTCAAGAGACAAAATGAATGATTGAAGATGACACCTGACTTTTTGGTATGCCTGCACAGACACACACAGATTTGTGACCCTGAATCTACATGCATATACACTATGTACACACACAAAATAAAATTTTCATGAAGTCTATGAAGTTCACACATATTAAGTTTTGTTATCATGTGTATGAAATATATTGCTATATGTATTGCTTTGTGAGCAATATAATGCAAAATTTTCCCCAAGTAGAAAATAATAAAGTCAACCAGGCAGTGGTGGTACACACCTTTAATCCCAGCACTTGGGAGGCAGAGGCAGGTGGATTTCTGAGTTCGAGGCCAGCCTGGTCTACAGAGTGAGTTCCAGGATAGTCAGGGCTACACAGAGAAACCCTGTCTCTAAAAAACCAAAATGATAATAATAATAATAATAATAATAATAATAATAATAATAATAAAGTATTTTTAAAAGGTATGCTATTAGAATCTAAAATAATCTCTTACCTAATTAGATTAAAAGCAAGACTCTGTGGGATTTTTATATGAAAATGAAAAAAGATCCGCATTGTGGTACACAAATGGTACATTTGGATAAGGAATATATAATATATGGAGAGACCATAGAAATCTTATTCTAGAAGCTGAGATACATTAATCATTAAGACAGAATGCTGAGAGGGTGATCAAAACAAACTAAAGTGCATTATTAAATAAGCATGTCCATGAGCAACTGTTATAATGAACTGGTGTTTTCAAATAAGACACAGAATGAAAAATCTTTTGCACTAAATCGCTCTCTTCATCTCAAATAAAATGCCTTTGAATGTTTGCACAGGGTGACTTTGATTGATGAATTCTGCTGCAGTTTATCTGTCATTCTCGGAGCCTGTTAGTCATTCCTACTCATCCCCTGTGAGAGAAACTGAAGTTAATACACTCTGCTGACCTTTTGTTCCCAAGCACAATGGCTTACTTGTATCAATGATCAGTGTTCTTTTCCTGATGCAAGGTTTGGCTAGGACTGAGAAAAAATGATGGGCTGTGTTTTTATAGCTGTTTGTCTATTTACAAAACCGTTCCTGATGATTTGGATCTTCCGTGCTCAAGCCATGTAAATAAGAGTAATCACCATATTTCAAGTACCATTCAATAATTCATAATTCAAGATGCCATTGAGCAACCACTTTCTATTGCATAACATGCTAGACACCAGTGAGCAGAAGCAGAAGTGTAAACTTCTGGGCTATGCTTATGTGGTGCTGCACATGCAGTAAGATTCTAGGTCACCATATATGCTTCTCTAATCCCTGAAATGGTATTCAACATCCCTTAGGCATCACAGAAATACTAATTAAATCTGTCTCAAATTTCCATATCACCCCAGTCAAATAGACTCTCATCAAGAAAACAAATGGCAATAAATGCTGGTGAGGATAAGTGGAAAAAGAAACTTTTTGATCATTGTTGGTGGATATGTGAATTTGTTCATCCACTGTTGAATCTTGTAAAGCAGGTCTTCAAAAACCTGAAAGGAAAATGACCACATGACACAGATACACAACTACTGGGAATATACCTGAGGGACTCTAGTCAACATTAAGTAGAACTACTTTCACCTACCTGTTCATTGCTGTGCTACTCACAATTTCCAAGAAATGGAAGTATCCCATGTATCTAGGAACAGATGAGTGGACTAGATAATATGGTATATGTGCACTACAGAATTACAGCACTTATTAAAAAATGAAATCATAATATTAGCAAAAAATAAGGAAATTAGAAGCCAATATATGAAGTGAAATTAGCCAGATATGGAAAAGCAAATACTGTATCTTATTTTATACCCAAACTTATTTAATATTTTCATGTGTTTTAAGTGTGTGCTTGTAGGTCAAAGAACTAGAATGAAGATCAAGAGATTTTACAGAGAGAAATCCGAAAGAAGATAAGAAATGAGGACACTAATGGAATACAGATAATAGGGAAGCAGAAGAGAATAGAAACTGGGAAGAAAGGGAACCAACTGTGGGGGGCAGTAGAGAAAGGAAACTAATAAAAGAAAGAGATCCCTAAAGTATATGGGGATGCCAAGTTAAAAATTAATAAAGGATGCACCACAGTTGTCAGGAATTCTTGGGAAAAGCTTCAAACTTGTTCTCCTATATTCCAGGGAAGGCAATACTTATAGAGTGCGGGGTATTAACAATAAGACAGAAGACTTGATATAAAATAATATAGAAACCAAGGAAAGAGTATATGTTGTATTAGATCTCTGAATACATCTGTTGTTATTAATTAAGAGATATTGAAAAGTAAATAATTAGAACAACAAAACAACAAATGTAAATTAGTATTAAAATATTAAATACTACAGTGCCAGCCATTGTACTCTAAAAGTAAAGAGATATGAGATAGACTGATTACAGCATAGCTATGATGTAGACATACAAGCTTATCAAAATCCTGTACCTGAAATCATGGTGACAATTATGGAGCAAGATGGCATGGAGTTGTCTGAGCCAAAGGTTTTCCTTACATACTAACCATTCGATAGAGTGACATCCATATTATACAATAGCAAGATGTTCCATACATACTAAAACATGAATTATAAAGTCTTTGGAATAAAATAAAGTCTTCATAGAAGAAGTGAGTATATGATTTCCATATGCATTTACCTACATTCAAACTTCAGGAATTTTAAGAATCTTATTCCCAGAAATAGCTGTGTGGTAATTTGTTTACATTGTCACCCTGACAGTATAAAATCCAGAATCACCTAGGAAATGAATTTCAATGAGGAATTGTTCACAATTAATGAATTGTATTTGTTCACTTAATTGATGTGAAAATACCAACCTTGAAAATGGGCAGTACCATGTTACAGACTGTATCCTGGGCTGGATGGAAAGGAGAAAGTAAGCTTAACACATACATGCATACTTGTTGAAATCTGTTATATTTTATATTAAAACATTTCATTATAATATAATATAATATATTTTTATCATGTTCTTTATCTTCCCACAACTCCCTCAGATCCTCTACACCTCCAAATCAACCTAACGTCACATTCTCTCTTTCTCTGTCTCTCGCTCAAAACAAAAGCAAAATACAAAAGCCATAATCCAGGACTGATCAGTCCCCATACCCAGAAATAGTTTGCTAATACAACACAGACTCCATCCATTCTTTTAGGGGTTTTAGTTTCATTTTGATATGCTTTATATTATGGAGTTCTGTTTGTGAGCTCACTGTACAAGACATTAAAGTGCCACTTGAAAATGTAAAGTTCATACAAGAAAGCAATGAAATGAAATTCTCAGATCTTAAAATAATTTGAAAATTCTCATGATATGAATAAATTTTGACACTAAAATGTCTATTAAAAATAGGCCAGCTAAAGTAGAGAAAGAAAAGATATAAACATTTAACCTCATTTCTAGAAACTTGTAATGCAAAACCCTTGCTATAAGAAATTACAAAAAATCCGAAAGAGAGCCTACAATCATGTCACAAAGTCTAAGAAGTCAGATAATTCAACATGATTATATTTTTCTGGATGGTGCAAAAGCAGCTATTTTCATTTGGCTATCTTTTAGCTAATCTATTTGTCATTATCATGTGTTTGTAAATATATATCCGCTGATACTATTTTTTCTTATATTCATTTGTTTATATTCAAATGAATTTGTATAAAGTATTGTATTAGTTTGTCTTTCTCACTGCAGTGCCAATATAACTGAGAAAGGTGACTTAACGAAGGTTTCCATTTGGATCTGGAGCATCCACGAGGTGAAGTGGCTGCATAAGAACTATCTCCACAGGCCATCAGTTTGACATGTACAATAAAGATCAGTCTGATGTCATGAGTATTCAGACACTTTGTGACCTACTTTAAGCTTTTTGAAACAGAGTGACCCTGTAAACTTCTTTCTACACATACTATGGAAGCAACAGTGACATTTGACAAACTAGATTCTTGCAATACATGAAAATGTTGTCTTGCAACATCCTAATCAACCCTACGAGCCAAGTCTTTCCTAATTTTATAAGATTCTCTGATAAGAAAGATGTCTTCAAGTAACTCAATAAAATTCTCTTTATTTAAAATTTATATTTAAAGGTGAAACTTGTCACATCTTCAGAAATTTAACAGAGCCAGGATGCCTAGGTTTGTTTTGATTCTTTACTTAAAATTAAAGACTATACCTTCATGAGGCCAACGAGAAGGATCAGTAGGTAAGAGTACTTGCTGCTCTTGCAGAAGATCTGATTTTGGTTCCCTGACTGTAACTTTAGCCCTAGGTTGTCTAATAGCCTCTGTTGGACTTGCTGTGTAAAGGTGAAAATGGCAGAAATAAACTAAAAAGAAGAACTGGTTTAATATGTTACTTTCATACAGGGGATTTTATTCTGTTGTGTAATAACAGTGAAATATATAATATATTATAGTGTATGTAGTTTATAGCAGATAGCATAAAGGATAATCATATGTGACTCTTGGACTATTAGGCTAAAAGGAAGAAGTCAACCAGAGGGACATGTATACATAAAGAACAAAATTTAATATTTGCCAGAGTCAAGAATGTATAGTAATAAAGAGAGTAGTTAATTGGTTCTGAGTGCTTTCTGAGATGAAGAAGATGTTATAAATCACATACACTGATAGTTTTTCATATATATTCTCTGAATAGAATATTAAGTTATAACTGCTGAGATGGCTCACTCAGTAATGGCACTTGTAGCTAAGCTAGAGAACCTAAAATAAGTCTCTGGGACCAACAGAGTTGAAGAAGAGAATTAATTTCTAAAAGTTATATTCTATTCAACACACATGTGCAACAATTTATATACCCTGCCCTCCACTTACACAAAGTAAGTCAATTAAAAAATTTCAAATTATGCACATGAAATGGAATAATTGTGTTGAAGGCCAACTGTCTTTTTATAAACCTTTGAAATTTTAGGTTTGGTTGTTTTGAAATTTTTAGGAGATTTAAAGTTATGATGTGTGTGTGTGTGTGTGTGTGTGTGTGTGTGTGTGTGTGTGTGTGTGTGTGTGTATGTGGGTGTGGGTGTGTGTTGTGTTGTGTGTGTTCCAAAAATGTGGTGGTCAAAGATTCCTTATATGTTTAAGTTATATTTTAAATATTTCTAAAATGCTTTCATTGTCAACAATGTTTCATATTATATGCTCTAAAGTTCCTTTATGAATGTATATCCTACCATGAAGGTGTAGGCTGTATTTTCTTCTACTACGTGGGCAAAATTATTAGGAAATATTAGGAGCACTAGTCCAAACTAAAAAGCAAACAAACAACAACAATCATTATGTACAAACTGCAATTAAAAAGTTTTATTCACAAAGACCTAATTTACTAATCCTAACCTATGAATGTTATCAACTTGTTCATTTCCAAGTGTGATGGTGGAAGAATTGGCAGAGATTGTTTTGGAATGTGGCATAAACTGAGCTCCATCATCTAGATCAGAAATATTTGCAAACATGTGTGTCATTACATGTAACAAGAAAATTATAATGGGAAATTTAATGCATAAAATATCTAATGCAAGTAAGTAAAATTATAATAAAAAAATGCAGAAAGATCTTCATTTATTCAAATATGGGCCGTGAAGAAACATGCTGACTTCTATGGATTAGAAAAAAAACACTCACAAAATAATTCAGAATATGTGACATATTAATAAATCATCATGAATAAATATCAAAAAATGATGTGAAAGAAAATCATTACTTTCTAAATAATGTGGACAGTATGATAACATTTCTCATATTCTAAAGGATGCATTTATGTGTGCACATACACACATGATCATAGACTGAAGCATACCTTCAGAGGCATCAAAATGCAGTTCAAAGATAGAGAGGTCATGATATTTAACAAATCATGTCATGCGTATTTATCATTCCAAAGCTAAATTAGCATAATTAATGGCATGGTGTTTTTTGAAAGAAATGTGAGAAGAGAAGGGTCATTTCATGATTGGAAAACACTGGAAGGATTTGTTTCATACACACAAAACCTAAATTGTAAATGTATTTGAGTATTTGAAAGAACAAAAAGATATAATTTAAGTTGTGGGAGGGTGTGGATATGTGTGCCACTCATAAAAACTAGAATATAAAACATATATGAAAAACACTCATATGATATAAAAAGTTATAAAAATAAAATGGGAACAAATAGAAAAACATGCACTAAGAACATGAACATTAAGTTTAGAAAATATAGCAGCTTATTGTACATTCAATATTCATAAAGTTTACATTCATAAAATTCAGTGAAATGCTATTTCACAGCCAAAGGGATGGCCATATGCTATACTTCTAAAATGTGAGATTTCTCTCTTTCCAGATATGAAGACCAAATGCAGACTAAGTTGAACTCTATGAGCAGTCTGGGAATTCTTTTAGTCTTTTTCTCTGGTGTGTGTCATTTTTATATTTTTGGTGTGACATTTCCAGTGGTCATGTGAACAAATTTCTATTCACTCCAGGTAGGTCACAGATGACCAATAGAAGGATTGATTCTAAACTTAATAATGGTTTAACAAGCCATTGGTTATTTCCAGGAATTCTGATGAAGGTTCCTTACACATACATAGATGGCTTGAAGGCAACTGTATCATCATAACTCCCATCCCAATAATGGTGATAACTCAGGAAAGCTGCATCTCATAGAGATCTCTGCAGCTTGCTTTAGGTTATTTATTCTCATCAATCATTACCAGTATATATGGCTAGACACAGTTCTGGGAAATCCTGTAACTTTAAGAACATGTTCTTTTATATGAAAGTTCACAGCTGTGTGTTCAACACCCAGGACAAGGCTGGTGTCTAAAGGTCTGTGGATGGGTGGTAGTCTGTTTTCAGTAAGCCTGAAAGTGAAACACACCCAAGTAGGCTCCACACATTCTTTAATTTGTGAATGTCAGTTCACCCTACTATGCCAAGCTTCATATTCCCACCCCTCATTCTATGTACTCACAAAAAAATCACCAAGTTAATCTTCATAAATTAAACATAAGTTCAGTGTCACATTGGCCATCATAGCAATGGTAAGAGTTATTAGTTAAAAATCTCATTTTGCAGATGGAAAGATTCCTCAGTTTACAGGACCACTTACTCCTTTTGCAGAGTACCAAATGTCACCCCAACAACCGTATCAAGTAGCTCACACTTGGCTGAAACTCTACTTCTAGTGTCAATTGATGTCCACTTCTGGCCTCTGAGAACATCTGAAATCACAGTGCACACACAGCCAAGCAGCCACACACACATATACAGGAATGAAAACTACAAAAATAAATTAAATTAGTGCTTTAAAAATCTAAGCTTGGTAATAATTGAAAAACTTGAAAATATTCTTATTATACTATGTCTTTCAATTTGATATTCTAAGCCTTTTGTCTCCTTGACAATGGGCAAGATATTTGAAGGTTCCAGGATAATACTGAACTCACAAAGTGATCATTCTAAGTTAAGGAGAACAATGGGATGATACTGAGTCATCTCTTCAAGTAATGACCTGTACATTGTTTTGCAATGGATATTTTAGTAAATCATGAATATATATATTAAACATAAATATATAGTAAACAGTGAATATAAATAAATAAACCTTTGTTTTATCAAGTAATAATAGCTATATTTCTATATTAATAGAGAGAAATACTGAAATTCTGTTCTAATTGTGACCTCTCAATGTATAACATTATATTAGAAAATCCTCATAAAATTAATACATTTATCTACAGTATATTAAATGTATCCCTCAAATTAGAAGATTATATTATCTATCTGTATGTATATATGTATGTATGAATATATGTATGTGTCTGTGTGCATTATCTGTATTCTATGATATCTGCTTTTTTATCATCTATGTATGTATTTATTTTTCTATGGTCTACTATCTTTCACCTGTGTGAGTATTTATAATCCTATCACAACTATCATCCATCTAAAATATTTCAATGCTTAAGGCCATTTGTTCTTAATCATCTAAGACAGTGTTAACACTACCTTATGTATAAAATTTCCTAAGAAGTTACAATATGTTCTAAAAGATTGCAGCATACTTTTATCAAAAAAGTGTATGGGTGTGTGTTTTTGTGTATATACACATGTATCAACAGACTAATTGATGATAGAATCAATGCCATTCACCTCCTTCAGCCTCTCTCTTTCTCTCTTTCTCTCTCTCTCTCTCTTTCTCTCTCTCTCTCTCTCTCTCTCTCTCTCTCTTGCTCTCTTGCTCTCTCACTTTCTCTCTCTCTCTCTCTCTCTCTCTCTCTCTCTCTCTCTCTCTCTCTTTCTCTCTCTCTCTCTTCTTTCTTAATGAGGGCTCTTCTTGAATGTCCAGATCACTGAGCAGATACACAAGTTCACCAACAAGACCTAGGGATTATCCCATTTTCATTCCTTCAATGTGGGAATTATTGATGTACATTTTTTGCAGTAGTATTTTTACATGGGTCCTGAGAATCAAATTCAGGTTTTCCTGTTTTTAAGAACTTTATTAATTGAGGCTTTTCACTTGCCCCAAGTGTGCAAGCTCTTGGTAATTTTAAAACAGACATGTCTAATCTGCTGGTATTAGAGTATAATGGAAGAACCATTAGTAATTTTAATGTGCTTAATTTAAACATCCTACATTTTTCTTCTTTGTTAAATTAGAATTAATTGACTTCTGTCGAGTTCAATGACCTACTGGATATCAACAATTAGTGTGCACCTGCTGCACCTGCTTTTTATGATCTTCAGGCATGTATAGCTGAAGACAGATGCTCAGGAAGGAAAATGGACAAGATACTTCCTATAAATAATGAATATAGAATAGGCAAAGTATATGGGGGTAGTATATGTTTTCAAATTATTAACTAATATGTCTTTATTGTAATGTTTACCTTACTAGATCTTTTTATTTTCATTTCTTTCATAATCACAATGACGCTGATGCCCAGCAGAAATTCCAAATCACCTCAGTTTTGCAATTATTAATTATTGGGAAAAATTAAGAAAATTTGTGAAAATACTTCTCTAAAGAGAGCTAGAACAATTAAGAAGAAACGTTTTTTCCTATCAAGGTGTCAAAGATGAAGAACAGAAGCCATGAAGAATGCACAGATGTCTAGAATAAAGAAGAGAAAATGGAACCCTCGTTCCGGTTCACAGCTGCACCCTGAAGCAGATCCTGTGCTCTAGCACCCCCCCCCCCACACACACACACAGACAGCTTCAACTCCAGAAATTCTGACAACCTCAGACTCACAGTTGAGTCCCCCACTCCCAAATACCTAACTGGGAACTCCTAGGACCAAAAGACACAGGAACTCCCACCATGCTAGAGACACATATTTCTTCATGTTGGCATCTGCAACTTGAAGCAGATCCTATGCTCCAGCCCCCCATCCAACCCACTCCTACCCAGAGACATCTTGATGTCACATGTAGTTTTACACTCTACCCTCCTTTAGCTCTGGGAGATGCCTACATTACCAGCTCCTACCCAGCTTCCCTTAAATCCCCGGCCAAAAGACTCTCACAGTTTATTCCTTTTCTACTTGTCTCCTTGGCACATTACTGGGTACTACTATCCCCCACCTGGAAAAACATACTCTTACCAGTTTCTTATCTTAGTCTCTCACACCTGCCCTAAACTTCAGTTGCTAAACTCCCATGACCACCCGCCTGAAGGAGTGGCATATGTGGCCATTCCTTTTTCAGATGTAACATGGTTACCTGGTTCTCCTCTCTCCAAAGCATGGCAAACTCCGTTCTACTTCCTTGTGTCCTCTTTTTCCTCCTGGGACACAGAATTCCCACCTGTAACTTCTGCCAACAATTGGCCCAAGGCTTTCTTCACTGATAAATCAAGAAGCAATTGGGGAAATGGACCTTTTCAGTAGAACGGCCACTTAAAGATTTACTTTAGGAGTTTTGACACCGTCAGAAAAAGCCTGAACCAAGAATGCTCAACATAAGCAGACTCACAGGAGAGACAGTCTCCAGTCAGACACAGAAAGTTCAGTTAACACCAGAGATACCCAGATGGTAAGAAAAAAGTATAAGAACATAAGCAATAGAAACCAATGCCACTTGGCAACATCAGAACACAGTTCTCCCAAAACAGCAAGCCCTGGATATGCCAAAAATCTGTAAAACAAGATTCTGATCTAAAATTTCATCTCATGAAGATGACAGAGAACCATAAGGAGGACATAAATAACTCCCTTAAAGGAATACAGGAGAACATGAGTAAACAGGTAGAAACCTTTACAGAGGAAAACCATTAATACCTCAAAGAAATACAAAAAAATGCAATCAAACTATCAAAGATCTAAAAAATGGAAATAAAAACAAAGAAATCACATAGGGAGACAACCCTGGAGACAAATGCAAGAATCACCAACAGACTATAAGAGATAGAAGAGTGAATCTCAGGTGTATAAGATAACATAGAAGTCATTGACACATCAAAGAAAATAAAGAACATAAAATAAAATCCCTCACCCAAAACATCCAGGAAATACAGGACATAAGGAAAAAACAAAATCTAAGAATAATAGGAATAGAAGAGAGCAAAGATTTCCATCTCAAAGGACCAGAAAATAATCTTCAACAAAGTCATAGAAGGAAACTTCCCCAACCTAAAGAAAGAGACGGACATGAATATATGAGAAGCCTATAGAACACCAAATAGATTGTACCAGAAGAGAAATATTTCCTGTCACATAATAATCAAAATACCAAATGTACAGAAAAAAAGAAAGAATATTAAAAGAGGTAAGGGAAAAAGATCAAATAACATATAAAGTCAGACCTAGCAGAATAAGACTTCTCAACAGAAACTCTAAAAGTGAGAAGATCTTCAGCAGATGAAATACAGACACTAAGAAAATGAAAATGTCAGCCCAGGTTATGGTTCCAAGCAAAATTCTCAATTACCATAGATAGAAAAACCAAGATATTCCATGTCAAAATCAAATTTAAACAATATCTTTCAACTAAACCAGCCCTACAGATGATAATAGAAAGAAAATTCCAGCAAAAGTTAGGAAACTACATCCAAGAAAAATCAAACAATTAGCCATCTCACAACAAACCCAAAAGAAGAGAACCATACAGCATAATTCTACATCACAAACTAAAATATCAGGAAGCAACAATCATTGCTCTTTAATATCCCTCAATATCAATGGACTCAATACACCAATAAAAAGCATAAGTTGATAACTGTATATGAAAGCCGTATCCAGCATTATGTTATATACAGGAAACAATCCTCAGAGGAAAAGACAGACACTACCTCAGAGTAAAAGGCTGGATTTTTTTTTCCCAAGCAACTGGTTCCAAGACACAAGCTGTGTTATCCATTGTAATATCAAATAAAATAGAGGTTCAATCAGAAGTTATCAAAAATGATAGAAAAACACCTTCATACACATCAAAGAAAAAATACACCAATATGTACTCTCAATTCTGAACATCTGAAGCCCAAATGCACGGGTACCCACATTTGTAAAGTTAACTTTTCTAAAGCTCAAAGAACACATTGATCTTCACACAATAATAGTGGAAGACTTCAACACCCCACACTCACCAATGGACAGATCATTGAAACAGAAAATAAACAGAGACACAGTAAACCTAACAGAAGTTTTGAAACAAATGAATTTACCATATATCTATAGAACATTTTGCCCTAAAACAAATGAATATACCTTGTTCTCAGTAGCTCCTGGTATCTTCTGTAAAACTGACTATATAATTGGTCATAAAACAAGCCTCAACAGGTATAAGAAGATTGAATTATTCCAATGCATTTTATCAGACTAACATGGACTAAGGCCATAACAACAGAAAATTTGGTCAGGAAAGAAATATAGAAAGAAATTAAAGACATTTTGGAGTTCAATAAAAATTAAGGCACAACATAACCAAGCTTATGAGATACAATGAAAACACTGCTAAGAAAAAAACTCATAGCTCTGAGTGCCTTCATAAAGAAATTGGAAAGATTCTACACTAGCAGCTTAACAGTGCATCTGAAAGCTCTAGAACGAAAAGAAGCAATTACATCTTAGAGAAACAGTCAGCAGGAAATAAACTCAGGGATGAAATCAAATAAGTAGAAGCAAATAAAACTATATAAAGAATCAACAAAAATAAGAGGTGGTTCTTTGAGAAAATCAACAAGATAGATAAACTCTGAGCCATACTAACTAAAGTGGACAGAAATAACAATATCAGAAATTGAAAGGAAACCCAAACAACAGAAACTGAGAAATTTCAAAAAATCATTAGACCCTACTACATAAGCCTATACTCAACATAACTGGAAAATCTTGAGGAAATGGATGATTTTCTATACAAATGTCATGTAACAATGTTAAATCAGGATGAAGTAAACCATCAAAACACTCTTATAACCCCTAAGGAAATAGAAGGAGTCATTAAAAGTCTCCCAACCAAAAAAGCCCAGGGCCAGATGGTTTTCTGGTAGATTTATATCAGAACTTCAATGAAGACCTGATACCAATACTTCTCGAACTATTCTACAAAATAGAAACTCCACGAATATTACCTTCTTCTTTCTATGAAGCCAGAGCTATACTAATACCTAACACACATTAGATGCTGAAAAAGCATTTGACAAAATACAATACACGTTCATGTTTAAAGTCTTGGAAAATCAGGAATTCAAGGCATATACCTAAACATAATAAAAGCAATATATAACAAATAAAAGCCAACATCAAATTAATTGAAGAGAAACTTGAAGCAACCCCACTAAAATCTGGGACTAGACAAGACTGTCTACTCTCTCTCTATTTATTCAATATAGTACTGGAAATTCTAGAAGAGCAATTAAATGACAAAGAGATGACAAAGGGATACAAAATCGAAAACAAGAAATCATGATATCACTATTTGCAGATGACATTATAGTACACATAAGCAACTTCAATAATTCTACTGGAGAACTCCTACAGCTAATATTCAACTTCAGCAAATTAGCTGGATATAAAATTACTCAAACAACTCAGTAACCTTCTGCTTTAAAAAGGATAAATAGTCTGAGAAATAAATTAAGGTAACGACACCTTTCACAATAGTCACAAATAATATAAAATATCTTTGTGTGACTCTAACTAAGCAAGTGAAAGATCCCTATGAGAACTTCAGGTCTCTGAAGAATGAAATCAAAGAAGACCTCAGAAGATAGAAAGATCACCCATGCTCATGGATCGGCAGGATTAACATAAAAAAATGGCCATCTTACTAAAAGCAATTTACAGATTCAATGCAGTCCCCATTAAAATTCCAAATCAATTATTAACAGAGAAAGAAAGAGCAATTCTCAAGTTCATCTGGTAAAACAAAATACTTAAGACAGTGAAAAGAATTCTCAGCAATAAAAGAACTTCTGGGGAATCACTACCCTTACCTTAAGCTGTACTACAGAGTAATAGTGATAAAAAAAAATGCATGGCACTGGTACAGAGAAAGACAGGTAGACCAATGGAATAGACCTGAAGATCCAGAAATAAACCCTCATCCCTAGGGTCACTTGATCTTTGACAAAGAAGTCAAAACCATCCAGTGGAAAACAAGCCAGCATTTTCAACAAACGATGCTCATTCAACTGGCAGTCAACATGTAGAAGAATGCAAATTGATCCATTTTCATCTCATCCTACAGAGCTCAAGTCCAAGTGGAAAAATGATCTCCACATAAAAAAAAATATATATATATATATACACACACACACACACACACACACATATATACATATACAATAATGTGCATATATACAAATATACATATGTTCATATATATGCTTATATACTAATGTACATATATACAAGTACACATATATTCATACATACACATAGACATGTGAATTATAAATATATATACATATACACATACACTCATATACATATATACATACAGATATATACATATATACATACATACATATATACATATATCATGTATACATATATACATGCATATGTACATATATACACACATAAACATTTACACACATACAAATAGATATTTCTTCCAGATTAAAAATCACTATAAAGTAATTATCAGCTAGGGAGTATCCTAGTGAGAAATTGTTTTGCCTAGCATTTTTATGGACTTCAGTTCAAGCCGCAGTATAGCAAATAAGACAGTCTACTATCTTATGCATTAATGTTTGAAATCAAAAAATACTTCACTATATCATGAACTTTTATAAATTACTACAGTATTTAAAATCATATAAGTCAGATTCAACATATGATTGATAAATCTACATTTTACTTTTTAAAATATATTTTTATTATTTCTTTCCAATTTTCATAAATGCAAAAAGTATATTTTTAGATATGTATATTTATTGTTCTTTTGTTTTCTTGTTTTATTTGTTTGTTTGTTTGTTTCATTGAAGTTCTGATATAAATCTTGTCTGTGTTGCCCTATCTTTGAACTTGCTCTGTAGACAAGGCTATCTTTAAACTGAAAGATCTTTTGCCTCTGCTGGGATTAGCACTACATGCTACTGTACTACTCTTTAAAGACTTTATTTTATTGATGAGTATGTATGTGTCTGGGTAAGGAAATCCATGTGTATTCATTTTCCCACAAAGTCCAAAGTAGTGTGTAAGTTTCCCTGGAGTTAGAGTTACAGGTAGTTATGAACCACTTAGCATGTGTGCTCGAAACTGAATTCCAGTCTACTCAAAGGCAGCAAGTATCCTTAGCAAATCAACCATTTCTCCAGCCCAGTAAAATAATATTCTTCCCCCAGACAGTCTTACCTGTCATTTTTTCCACAATTACTGCCATTCCCAATGCTTCTCCCAACTTACTCTCATTCCTTTTATTTTTAAATTGATCATGAAATCCAGTTTGTACATCCCATATATCATGTATACATGGGTGTAGGGTCATTTACCTTTTAGACTTGAAAATTACCTAATTGTAGTATGCCAAAGAATACTCAGAATATTATACTGAATTCAATGCAACATAATGATTTAAGAAGAACACGTCTCACTATTATATTGCTATATTTAAGGGGAGATTCAGAAACCTAATTTTCTACAAACAACAAAATTTCCTGTGTTTAAAATATTGTCTCCAAGAAGAGAAAGAAAAGGTAAGACTTGTAAATTATTATGTGTCATAGTGAATAGGCAATTTATTATAATTTAGATAAAATTTAATATTTCACAAGTGCTTCTTAATTTGCCATAACTATGTAATTGGAATGATTTGAATGACAATGCTAGTTTCTGAAGGTTTTGACTGGTCAGACTAACTTATGTTTTCGCTTTCTATCAGGTCACGTATTGAAATTGTTTATCAGTATCAGGTCATAACTTATCTGTGCACTCTTTATATATATATATATATATATATGATGTGTATTTGCGCATATTCATGTGTGTGACTGCACATGCATGTATGTCACGGCCAGGATGCAGGATGATGATCAAAGGATGATCTGTGTTGTCAGCTTCCTCCTGCCTTTGACATTGTATGATACAGGGTCTCTTGTTTACCAGTCTGTTTACCAGGCAAACTACTCCTGAAGCTTCCAAGGATTTCTGTCTCCATATAGAGATGTGCGAGCCATACATGCATTTGGGTGATATGAACTCTAGTCCTTATTCTTCTTTGTTTACCATTTAATCTAATGAGAGATCTTGCTGATCTTTTCCCTTTTTCTGTGGGTTATTAGTTTTCTTTTTTGTATGCAGTGAAAAGCATATGTGGATGGTTGTCTTTTTGCTGAATTCAAGTTTAAATTCCTAATCATAAGGATTGTAAAGCCATTAGATTGTTATCTTTATGACTTCTATGTAGATAAATTGTAGATGATCAAATATTTTTGTTTACTATAGAACAATATTTAGACATAATTAGCTATCTAAGATACTGAACACATATAATTTTATCATATTTTATATTTACTTAGAAAGTATTTGGTACACAACTGTTGCTTAATGTTATTCTTAAAAGGAAGCAATTGTAAATTAATTTTCCTGTATGTAAAATTCAAGGAGTAAATTTCTGCTTGTCATAATACAAACTAATGATCTAAAAGAATCATTTTACCCCAACATATCAATTGAGGACACTGACTTCAATTTACTATCTTTAATTATAAGTTGTTCTCACTGGTCTAATTCCAGTTTATGAACTTATGTATTTAAAATGAATTATATGCATAACAAATAGATAATTATATGTTTTCTAATGATAATTATATAAAATATCTAATTTTACTTATTATCCGGAGACAATTATACAGTTTGAAAAAGTTTTACTGAAAAGAGTTGATGTGCATATTTCACTGACTAAAGAGAATGAAATTAATAATGCCAATATTAATAGATCTTCAAAAATATAGTAATTTAATTAAGAAAAATGGAATACCACCTGTTCTATATTAAATCCATAGTGAGAGGCATTAAAATTCAGTGCCATTTCCTTGCCATAATAGGGCTCTAGTTTCAACTCCAAGAATAAGTTTTTGTTTAATTTTTTGGAATAATTATTTTTTGAGGAGATTCTATCTGTGTTATTTGAAGAGGTAGTTAATCAAAACAAATATGTGAACGTTGTTTTACAGACATTTACAAAGTAAATAGTATTAATAAATTATGTAGTAGGGAAAATATTAGAGGTATAAAATAAATTGATGATGGACCATTCACAGCCACAAAGGAGTTACCAGTGGAAGATAGAAGTATGAATAAAAAAAGGCCAAAGAAAGATGATAACATGTATCTGAACATAATGATATAACAGTAAAATGAGTCTCCAGCTACATAATATAGCAGAGGATGGCCTTATGTGGCATCAATGGGAAGGTAGGACCTTGTTCATGTGGAGGGTTGATGCCCTAGCTAGGAGGATGCTAGAGCCTGAGGTGGGAGTGGGTGAGTTGGTAGAGGGCACTCTCATAGAGGAAAAAGGGAGGGAGCATGGGATGGGGGTTTGTGTAGGGGAAACTGGGAAGGGGAATATCATCTAAAATGTAAATGAATAAAATGATTAATAGAAAAAGAACCTGTGTACAATTATATATTTTATGTTATGTAATACAAATCACACATATCACATTCTTTTAAAAGCACTATTTGTGACTGTTTTTCTCAGTTTCATCTTGTCTAGATCTGAGATGAACTAAAATGCAAGTCACTGTTTAATTTTGTGAAGGATGTTGATGACTAGATGAATGTGGAGAGCCATCAGAAGTGGGAACCTGTGCCTTTATCAGATGACAGTGAATCACTTGAATTTCTAGGCCAATCTTTTCTATAAGAAATGTTATAGGACAATGATAGCTACATTTGTACATGGGAGGGGAGAAGAAGGAGGGAGGAAGAGAGGGAGAGAAGAAAGAAAGGAAATGGAAAAGATGAAAGGGAAGGGAAGGGAACGGAGGGAGCTTCTGGCTATTAAAAATAAAGTTGATATGAACATAGCTGAACAAGTGCCTTTGTGGGATGGTGGAGCATTTCGTGGGCATATGCTAAAGAACGGTACATAGCTGGGTCTTGAGGTATAATATTCCAATTTTTTTAGAGAATCTTCCAAATTGATTTCCAAAGTGGTTGCACAAGTTTGCTCTCCCTCCAGCAATGGAGGAGTGCTCCTCTTGCTCTATATCCTTGCTAGTATATGTTGTCTCTTGAGTTTTTGATCTTAGGCATTCTGATCAGTATAAGTAGGAAACTCAGAGTTGAGAAATCACATTTTCTAACATCAATATTTACACTTACAACTTTCTTTATTACAATTGATGATAGTGAAAAAACCTCTGTCCCTTCATGAATTTTTAAGTCTCATTGTTAAAAGAACTTAAGAACTGACTCAAACAAAGTCACAAAAACCATTTTATGAGACTTGAAAGAAAGAAAGAAAGAAAGAAAGAAAGAAAGAAAGAAAGAAAGAAAGAAAGAAAGAAAGAAAGAAAGAAGGAAGGAAAGACAGAAAGAGAGAGAGAGAGAAAGAAAGAAACAAAGAAAGAAACAAAGAAAGAAACAAAGAAACAAAGAAACAAACAAAGAAACAAAGAAAGAAAAAGAAAAACCCACCACCACTGTACTGGCAAGCTGTCAATCTCAGGAGTTTGGCAAAGAAGAAGAAAAGGGGAAAGAAGAGACATAAAAGCTATGTCATTCTGGCTCATATAAAGATCAGAATATATACAAAGGAGAAGCCACATAGTGGGAGCTGGAGGCTTTATAGGAAGAGTTAGAAAGGCCCAAATGTTGGGGAAATTCCACATGTCAGGAAAAGCATGCTGAGAGAAGACAGTGAGAGTTATGCTTTTCCTCATAATCTACAAAGCCTGGCAGACATATAAACCAGTATTACTGTGCTGTTTTAAGGACTGCATTGGAAGTAGGATTTGGGGAATAAAAAAAAAAAAATCAGTATCTCATTAAAGGGGAAGTTATTCTGCCATTCTCCTTAGCATGGCTTAAGGTTACTTCACTTCCTAAGGGTAGACCTTTGGGAAACTCTATGTTAGTTCTTATATTAATTGCTTTATTACTGTGAGAAAACTCGAACCAAGAAAATTTAGGCAGGAAAGGTATATTTGGGCTTATTTATTTTATTACATGGGAGTGAGATTCCATTATACTAGAAAGATATGGCTTCAAGCATCAGGTAAAGGAGCAGGTACATGAAGCTAAAGGCTCATAATGAGAGTCACCACAAGTGTAAAGTAACATAAATGAACTTGAAATATCATGAGTTTTTAATTTTTCAATCTCTCCTCTGGTAAAATATCTGCTCCAACATGGTCACCCCTCTTAAGTTTCCATGAACAATTCCATCAACTGGGTACCAATCCTTCAAATGAAGAGTTCTTTTTATTCTATTTTGTCTGCACTCAAAAACTAAGACATGGACTTTTGCTATTTATCCTGGGTATAAGGTACTTTGCTTCTGCAGCTGATCTGCCTGTCTGAATTGCTCTGGGACCGCAGGACTCAGGCTCTATTTTAGCGCCTCAAGATGAGAACAGCAGAAGGCTAGGTAAAGCATCAGTAGGGAATTGCACTTGTCTAAGTTTCAGAAAGAGAAGGAGAGAGGCACCTGCCTCTGTCTTTTATCCTCAGCACTTGTATGAGTTTCAGAGTATGTGTTCACATTTTAAAAATATCACTATGAGTTTTAACATAAATTCAGGTAATACATAAAACAAGAGTTTTATAACAGAGAATGTCTGTATTCATATCCAATAGGAGCCATTATCTGGCTAAACATTCATCATTTGTTACTAGCTTACAGGTTCATGCAAAGTTAAAGATCATAACTAAGCTGTACTTGGAGTTGTATATAGATACACACAGTCAATATTTTATCTCCTATTTTGGTACCTATGGTCCTGTGCTGTATATCATCATTATGACCTTTAGTTAATGGTTTTTGTAGTCCCTTGGTGTTAGCATTATTGCCTCTTTCTAATTTTTCTTTTTAATTAAACCAAAGTGGGGGAATGTTAGCATTCTGTCTAAACTCCACCCCACAGTTACCTGGCAACAGCCAGGTATGCTCCTCCCCACAGTTGCCTGGCAACAGCCAGTTGGGTCTGCTCCATTATAAAAGGGGCTGTTTGCCCCTCCTCTCTCTCTCTCTCTCTCTCTCTCTCTCTCTCTCTCTCTCTCTCTCTCTCTCTCTCTCTCTCTCTTGCTCTTATCTCTTGCTTCTCTCTCTTGCATCTCTTACCTCTTACCTCTCCCCATTCCCTTACTCCCTCTCTCAAATTGGTCATGGCTGGTCATACCTCTCCACTTCTCTACTCTCTCTCCCTCTGTCCTTTATCTGCCTCTACTACCCTCTTAGCTCCCCTCCCCATGCCCTGAATAAACTGTATTCTATACTATACCTTCCTGTCTGGCTAGTCCCTCAGGGGAAAGGGATGTCTTGGCATGGCCCGCTGAGGCACATCATTCCCCCACACCTCCTTACCCCACACCTTCATAGAAAAAAAAAGAAGAAAAAAATTATATATGTTTATCTTTTTATAAACATATCACTTGGAATGTGTCCTAAGTTTTAGAAGTCTGTTATCTCAGAAGCAATTAAGCAGCTCTGTTATAAAAAGTACTCAAATTTCTTTGTCTCCTTTGCCATTCTGAATGATGGTGACCACAGCATGCTAGCTGTTTCTGCAGAATAAACATTCTTTGTTTTTGCACACTACCTGAGTGTGGGATCTTCCTTCACCAAGGGACCATGCCAAGACAGAGGATGCTGATTCCCCCAGAAGTTCTTTTGTTGTTGAGAGTACCTTTTGTTATCCTGGGTTTTTTGTTGTTCCAAATGAATTTGAGAATTGCTCTTTCTAAGTCTATGAAGAATTGAGTTGGAATTTTGATGGGGATTGCGTTGAATTTGTAGATTGCTTTTGGCAGGATGGCCATTTTTACTATATTAATCCTTCCAATCCATGAGCATGGCAGGTCTTTCCACCTTCTGAGGTCTTCTTTGATTTCTTTCTTCAGAGACTTGAAATTCTTGTCATACACATCTTTCACTTGCTTGGTTAGAGTCACATCAAGATACTTTATATTAGTTGTGACAATTGTGAAGGGTGTCATAAGAAAAAGAATCAGCCCATCAACAGATGAATGACTGAGAATGTTCTATATAACCACAATAGAGTTTATTCAGCCATAGCATTTGCTCTTTGGATTACTTTTTCTTAACTACCTCAACAATATATAATTCGGGCTTTGGTGTCTTGTCCTTATTGACCTGAAAAATTGCCTATTAGCAAGTGGACAGCTTAAAATATTAAATAAATACAACTTAACACAAGAGAATGTTTGTGTCTTCAGGAATAGATGCACAAAGTTCCCTTTCATGTTCTGATAGAAATTAAATTAATGACTTTTATAAAATTATTAGTTTTGATTATTCTTAACCTATTCTTTGTAAAATGTATATAATAATATTCAACTCTTTGGTTTGTTTAAAGATAATTTACAACCTAATGAATGGAATGAGAGGAGCAGTAATACAAATTTATGCATTATTTTACTATGAAAGCCAATTTTCTGAATTAGCCACTTAATCAATTATGAGTCAGTTTTTTAATTTGTATGTTCATGGTCATTTTCTTCTCAGAAAGCTGATTTAATTAACTGTATAATAGATTTTTATTGAATTCCAATATTATGTTACATATCCCATGATTCAATTATAGATTTATTTTTAATATTTTATAAGCAAGTTGTGCTTTGCAATTTCTTGCTATTATGTAGAAAGAAATTGTTATGTTCATTAACATCCCCTCAAACAAACATATTAATATTACATAGAGATGGTTATTTTGGGTATTCTCAGAAATGTTTATATGGATTATAAATAGTGGTAGGTTGTATATAAACAAATTTTTTATTTCTTTTATCATTGTACATAGTAATAAAATTAAGCTTTATAAGCTGTAAATGATTAAAATAATATTTATTATGAAAGTTCAGAATTTAAGTTGCTGTTTTAATCATTATGTTTTTTGAGTGTTTTGATATTTAATTAATTTGTACTTGCTACAGAAACTTAGTAAAGTTATGTCTAATTCAAATACTTTTAATTTCTTTCATTGTTTGTAAAGAAATAAATTACTGTTTAATTTTCCATTGTTTAGATTTGCCTATATGCTGTTACTAATTTTCATTGCCGATTCAATCTTGTAATACAACACAAAGTATTTCCAGTGTGGGGATTTTAATGAGTATTTTGAAGGTCATTAACACTGATTTATTTTGTAATCTTTTAGATAGGAATCAGTTAGGTTATGCAGTGTTACATTAATATATCACTGCTTGATGATACATAGAAATAGCTTTCTGAAGTAGCTGTGCTAAGTTGTTAGGTAGGGGCCAGAAAGCTTAGAGGATATCAGAAGTGGCTTACTTTTGTATCATATTAACAGCCTTATAAAACCAGATTAGAGTAGCAATGCTTCCATTACTGACCAGCACAATGGGACTTGAGTCTCATCTTTGGCTACTGAAAGAGCCATAACATCCTAAGCTATATAGAGCAAATTAATTTATAGCTATGTAAACATGGCTTAAAGAACACAGACATTTATAAAATTACTACAGAGCACGAAGGAGAAAAAAAGACATACGGTTGTCTTTTCTCTTTATAGTGCAGACAGGTTAATGCTGCATAAAGAACCTGCCTGGTCTTGACACTCTAGGTACTAGATCTAGAGTATAGACCTAGCAGTAGATTCTGGCCATTGTTTTATCTTACTCTATAAACATGTACTCTCCATTGATCAGTTATAAACTCTGTTGTCTACACTGCTTGTCTTGTGTGAATTCCTTTGATGATGATTACACGTGAGAGTCAAGTAAGTCCAAAATAATTATCTAAGGAATGTTGTACAAATTAATACTCAATAGTACTTTGAGAAAATCTTTGTCAGACCTTGACATGGTATCTGCTTATCCTGATATATTTATGTTTTTGCATAGAAAGCACATTCCTTATCGGTACTAACCTTATAAAATATAGTTAGTGTTTACTGTCAATTTGTCACAGCTTAGGATCCTCAGCTGTTTAAGAGTGGAGAAATTAAATTGATCCCATTAAAGCAAACAATTAAGCACACGGGTGGTTGTTTCTCTCTACTGTGGACGCTGTGTCACTAGCTCTTTTAAGCTACTGCTTTGGCTTCTCACAATGGAAAACTATAAGCAATGACTATAATTTGAAACAACCCCTTTCTCCCCTACATTGCTTTTTAGAGGGATGCTTTATTACTGAAATGGAAATGATCTAGAGCAAAATAATGATAGGTATTGTAGCATCTATATATGATTCATTAGAATGTTCTCTTTATAGAATGACAAATTAGAACCCCCCATGTATTAGTAAGATTTTTCTTTTCTTTTTTTTTTTTTTTTTTTTTTCTCGAGGCAGGGTTTCTCTGTGTAGCTCTGACTGTCCTGGAACTCACTCTGTAGACCAGGCTGGCCTTGAACTCAGAAATCTGCCTGCCTGTGCTGCCCAAGTGCTGGGATTAAAGGTGTGCACCACCACCGCCTGGCAGTAAGATTTTTCTAGAATAACAGATTTTATATATTTCATAAAACTTTCATGTGCATATGTATACATAGATAGATGACCGCTGACTCAGTCAGTCAAAAAGGTCTCTAGGGAGGGAGCGAGTATTAAAGAAAGAAAAGACAATTAGACAACACTGTAGTATAATGCCAGCAAGTACTCAAGGCAGTTTATTTTTTCCCAAGCTGCTTTTATACCATTATAAGTACATGTAAAGTACATGTGGTCAGTTCTTGATCAAGGACATCTAGGCACAAGCAAAATTCCCATGACCACTGTATCTGGAGATTTATCAAGATGATCAAGATACAAGGAACATAATACTCAGCTTTATTTATCCTGAGTCTGCTTCTTTGTCCCAGTTCAATGTCAAATTGTCTTGCTGAATTCGTTGAAGCAGTACCAAGAACTCTTCATAGATTAACAGATGGATAGATAGGTAGATAGACAGACAGAAAGAGAGAGAGAGAGAGAGAGAGAGAGAGAGAGAGAGAGAGAGAGAGGAAGGAAAGAAGGAAGGAAGGAAGGAAGGAAGGAAGGAAGGAAGGAAGGAAGGAAGGAAGGAAGGAAGGAAGATAGAAAGACAGACATGGAGAAGAAAGGGGAGAAGAGGATATTTTACAATGATTTATAGATTGTGGTCCAGCATACTCAACAATGGCCAGCTATGACAAGAAAGTCTAATAATCTAGCAGTTGCTCAAATCATAAGGCTAAATGTCTCATTTGGCATTTAATATAAGCTGGAATCCTGAAGATGTAGGCTGTCATGCCAGTGAAGGAATGGTCCTGCTAGCAAGGCAAGAATAAGTAGGCAAAAAGCAAAATCATCCTTCTTCCATGTTCTTTTACAGGCATCCACAAGAGGACATGACCCAAATTAGATCTAGATTAAAGGTATGCATTAAAGGTGTGTCAAATCCAGACTTGAAGATCTTCCCACTTCAAGTTAACCAGAAAGCCCTCACAACTATGCCCTTATTTTGAGGGTTTCAGGTAATTCCAGTTGTAGTTAGACTGCCAAGCAAGAAGAGCCTTCATACCTATTTTACTAGCTTGTTTTGTTTATTAATTTGATGTCAATTTTGTATGTTTGAGACAAGGCTCTCTTGTCAAGTATGAGAGAAGAAATCTATTCACCTTTAACAGAATATCACAGTTACAGTATACAGTCCACTCTCAACTTCATCTTACTATCTAATTTAAACATTTGTTGTCTTACTTTGGGTAATAAAACTATTCTATTTACCAAGATTTACTGTACAAGTATGTGAGACATATGATTCTAAGTTACAAAACAGATAGCAAAGTCAAATTGCAGATAACTTCCACTATTGAATTCCATCAAATAATTAATGAAGAATTAATTAGTTTACTTGATGAAATCAGCAACACTGTGATACTGCTATAAATAGATGCATCATTGGCTCTTTCCTAAGAATTTTGATATATGACTGAAGACAACTCATTTGGCAAAATGCTTGCTGTAAAAATTGAAGGACTTGAGTTTTGGTCCCCAGAACTGACATAGACTGCAGTGCATGATTGTAGCCTTAGGTAGTCAAGAGACAGATAGGCCCAGGGCTTTGTTAACCAGCCACAATAGCTAAAATGAGCTAAAAGTCTAGTGAAAGTCCCTGTGTCAAAAATTAGAGCAGAGAACAATAGCAGATTTCAACTTCTGTATATGTATATATAGGCACAAAACTACATATATATTGGTATATTTACAGAATCACAAACACACATAAATAAAAACTAAGTAAAAATTATTAAGAAATAATACTGCAATAGACAAGTATATTGACATATGTGTAGTGTTAGTACTCAGGAGGCCTAAGCAAAAGAAAATAAAAAAAAGTAGGATTCAGGGTCAGCCTGGGTTCTAACAAGATCCATACTAAAATCTGCAATGGGTTAGAATAATGAGAGAAAGGAAAGGGTAAAGCTGAATAGGGAAAGAAGAGCAAAAGAAAAGAAAAATGAAAAGAAAAGAAAAAGAAAGAAAAGAAAAGAAAATGAAGAGGAATGAAGGAATCTAAAAGGTAGGAAGGAAGGAGGGAAGGAAGGAAGGAAGGAAGGAAGGAAGGAAGGAAGGAAGGAAGGAAGGAAGGAAGGA
>CM052711.1:79347447-79380957 GCA_028551405.1 Uromys caudimaculatus | reverse complement strand
AAAAAAAAAAAAAAAAAAAAAAAAAAGAATACACATTCTTCTCAGCAATTCATGGTACCTTCTCCAAAATCAACTATTTAATTGGTTACAAAACAACTCTCAACTGATACAAAAAGATTGAAATAATCCTAGGCGTCCTATGAGATCAGTGTGGCCTAAGGCTGGTCTTCAAAAACAGCAAAAACAACTGAAAGCCCACATACAGGTGGAAACTGAAAACTCTCTACTCAATGATATCTTGGTCAGGGAAGAAATAAAGAAATTAAAGACTTCCTGGAATTTAATGAAAATGTTGATTCATTATACCCAAATTTATGGGACACAATAAAAGTAGTGTTACAAGGAAAAATCAGAGCACTAAGTGCCCTGGTAAAGAAAGTAGAGAGATCTTACACTAACAACTTATAGCATACCTGAGTGCTCTAGAACAAAAAGAAGCATACATACCCAAGAGTAGTAGACAGAAGGAAATAATCAAACATAGGCCTGAAATCAACCAAATAGAAACAAAGAGAACAATACAAAGGATCAGCGAAACCAAAATCTGTTTTTTGAGAGAATCAACAAGTTAGATCAACTTCAAGTCAAACTAACTAAAAGGGCCAGAGGCAGTATCCAAATTAGCAAAATCAGAAATATAAAGGGAAACATAACAGAAATGGAGAAAATTCAAAAATATCATCAGATCCTGCTACACTTGCCTATACTCAACCAAACTGGAAAATCTATATGGAACGGACTGTTTTCTAGACAGATAACAAATACTAAAGTTAAATCAAGGGCACATAAACTATTTAAATAGGCCCCTATCCCATCAGGAAAGAGAAGAAGTCATTAAAAGCAACCCAACCAAATAAAGCCCAGCCTAGACAGATTTAGGGCAAATTCTACCATACCTTCAAAGAAGACTTAATACCAATATTCCTCAAACTATTCCATAAAAGTGAAACAGAAGGAATACTATCTAACTCAGACCAATTCTGATTATAAAATTGATGCAAAATTACTTAATAAAATACTCTCAAACCGAATCCAAGAACACATCAAAAACATCATTCCACAAGATCAAGTAGGCTTCATCCCAGGAATGCAAGGTTGGTTCAATATATGAAAATCCAGTAACTTAATCCACTATATAAACAAACTCAAAGAAAAAATTCACATGATCATCTACTTAAATACAGAAAAAGCATTTGAGAAAAATCAAGACCCCTTCATGTAAAAAGTATTAAAGAGATCAGGAATTCAAGGACCATACCTAAATATAATAAAAGCAATTTACTGCAAACCAAAAGCCAATATTAAATTAAGTGAAGAGATACATGAAGCAATCCCAATAAAATCGAGGACAAGACAAGGATGTCCAATTTCCCCATATCTATTCAATATAGTACTCAAAGTGCTAGCTAGAACAATAAGACAACATGTGGGAACAAATGGCACAGGTTGGTGAGTCAAGTCCAATGTGTCTGCCCCGGGCACTGTGGCTCTGGGAGGGACTGGTCATGTGGGAAGTGGTCGCACAGCTCTGCCCACAGTTGGCAGGGAGTGGGCGTGTGAAGCAGCAAGGACACAGCCCATGGTTGGGGGAGGGGGCAGTTTCCAGGGAACGCTGAAGTCGGCTCTGGAGTTCCCAGGCTCTGGGCATAGAGGATGCTACTGGATTCTGCAGGAAAGCTGGAAATAAATGGGGCCGCAGAGCTCAGCTGGCATTCCGCCGCAGAATCCAGTTGGGTGGCTTGGGCACTGGCTAGCTGCTTTGGCTTTAGTGAATGGGTACCATCTGGAATCACTGAGATGCCCTCGGCCAGAAATTAGACATGTGGCTCCTTAACTGAAGGCTGGATCTCTTGCTTTCTGCGGTGGATCAAGATGAATAGAGACAGTCCATAGTTCTAAGGAAGGCATTTATTGTCATTGTGGAATGTGGCATGGATGAGATTGTACCCATGACCTTCGGGAGGAGCAAGGTAGAAATATTAACTGGGAAGAGGAATGGCTAAGCCTCTAGGTGTTTCATTAACATGGGGATGGCTGGGGCTGCATGGCCATTCCTCTACCTGAGGAGAGGCTTGTAGTGGGTCAGGGGTCTGACAACAGGTACATCCCATTGGCTTGTTCTGAGGGTTTAAGGATACTTTATCTGCATGTTGGAGGGCTTGGTGTCCTATCTGACAAACCTCACATGAGAGACCTCAAATGACAAATCTCTCTACAGGAGGCTGTGGGTGTTGTAGGTACTTGATAGGAACCAAGGGCCTCCCAGGAGCATTGGCAAAATGTTTTTTGGTCCCTTGTAGGGAAAGCCCCACTGGGTTGCCCAGAGTTAAGCCTGTGCTCGACCAGGGGCCAGGATGCCTGTCACAGTCCACCACCCTACAACAAAAAGAGACCAAGGGGATACAATTTTCCAAAGAAGAAATAAAGGTATCACTATATGCATATGGTATGATAGTATACATATGCTCCCCAAAAATTCTACCAGAGAACTTCTCCAGATGATAAACAACTTCAGCAATGTGGCCTGATATAAAATTAACTCAAATAAGTCAGTAGCCTTCCTTTGAACAAATGATAAGCAGTCTGAGAAAGAAACTAGGGAAATAACTCCCTTCACAATAGTCACAAATAATATAAAACATCTTGGGGTAACTCTTACCAAATAAGTGAAAGATTTGTATGACAAAACCTACAAGTCTTTTAAGAAAGAAATCAAAGATCTCAGAAAATGGAGAGATCTCCCATGATCATGAATTGGCAGAATTAACATAGTAAATATACCCATCCTATCAAAAGAAATTCATAGATTCAATGCAATCCCCATCCAAATTCCAGCACAGTTCTTCAAATACATGGAAAGAGCAATTCTCAAATTCATCTGGAAAGGCAAAAAAAAAAAAAAAAAAACAGAATAGTGAAAACATTTCTTAACAGTAAGGGAACTTCTGGAGAAATTACCATCCCTGCTCTCAAGCTCTGCTACAGAGCAATGGTGATTAAAAACTGCATGGTATTGGTACAGAGCCATACAGGTTGATCAATGGCATAGAACTGAAGACCCAAAAATAAAACTACACAGTTACACACACTTGATCTTTGACAAAGAAGCCAAAAATGCACAATGGAATAAAGAAAGCATCTTCAATAAATGGTGGTCGAACTGGCTCTCTATATATAGAAAAATGTAAATAGACCCATATTAGTCACCTTGCACATAGCTCAAGTCCAAGTGGATCAAGGACCTCAACATAAAACCAGATATACTGAATCTAATAAAAGAGAAAGTGAGAAAGAGACTTGAACTCATTAGCACAGGGGGAAATTTTCTAAAGAGAACTCCAATGGCTCATGCTCTAAGATCAAGAATTAATAAATGGGACCTCATGAAACTAAAAAGGTTCTGTAAGGCAAAGGACATAGTTAATAAGATAAATTGGCAACCTACAGATTGGGAAAAACTTCACTAACTCCACATCCAATAGAGGGCTAGTATCCAAGATATATAAAGAACTCAAGAAGCTAACCACCAAAAAAAACAAACAACCCAATCAAAAAATGGGATTTACAAGTGAACAGAAAATTCACAACAGAGGAATCTCGAAAGTCTGAGAAACACTAAAGAAATGTTTAAAGTCCTTAGTCCTCAGGGAAATGCAAATCAAAACAACCCTGAGATTCCACCTTACACCAATCAGAATGGCTAAGATCAAAACCTCAGGCAACAGCACAAGTTGGTGAGGATGTGGAGAAATAACATTCTTCCATTGATGGTGGGATTGCAAACTTGTACAACCACTCTGGAAATCAATCTGGGGATTCCTCAGAAAATTGGAAATATATCTACCTGAAGACACAGTAATATCACTCTTGGGAATATACCCAAATGATGCCCCACCCAGCTACAAGGGCACATATTCCACTATGTTCATAGGGGTCTTGTTTGTGACAGCCAGAAGCTAGAAACAACTCAGATGTCCTAACACAGAAAACTGGATACAGAAAATGTGATTCATTTACACAATGGAATATTACTCAACTCTTAAGAATGAGGACATCCTGAATTTTGCAGGAAAATGGATAGAACTGGAATATATCATCCTGAGTGAGGTAACACAGAGCCAAAAGGATATGCACTGTACGTACTCACTAATAAGTGGATATTAGCCAAAAAACAAAACTACAGAATACCCAAGATACAGTTCACAGAACTCAAAAACTTCAACAAGCTGAAGGGCCCAAGTGAGGATGCATCAGTCCCATTTGGGAAGCAGAAGAAAGCAATTATAAGGGGCTAGGAAGGGAGAGTCTAAGGTGGGTAAGGTGACAGGGGAGGGAAAGAGGGGAACATGATCTGATATTGCTTGGGGAAAAAGGAATAAAGCCCTGAGGGCCAACAGGAAAGAATGGAAACAGGCAAGCTCCAGTTGTAGGAGGTTGTGGGGACCCTCCAGAATAAACCAGAGACCTGGGAGGTGAGAGACTCTCAGGACTCAAAAGAAGAGACCTTAGATGAAATGCCATACACTGGGAGAGGGAATTTGTAGAGCCCACTTCCAGCAGAAAGACAAGGCATCAAGTGATGGATGGGGTTATCATACCACAGTCAATACTGTGACACATAATTATTCCTGTCTGAAAGAGCTACAGGGATGGAAATGGAGCGGAGCCTGAGGAAAAATAGGTCCAGTGACAGGCCCAAAGTGGGATCCAGTTCAAGAGAAGGCCCCAAGGCCTGACACTATTACTGAGGCTATGGAACACTCATAAAAAGGAACCCTTCATGCTTGCCCTATGAAAGACCCAACAAGAAGCTAAAGGAGTCAGGTGCACATGTTTGCACTCAACCATTGGACAGAAGCTGCTGACCTCTGTGGTTGAATTAGGGAAGATCTGGAAGAAGCTGAGGAGGAGGGTGACCCTGTAGGAGGACCAGCAGTCTCAATTATTCTGAACTTCCAAGATATCTCAGACACTGAACCATCAACCAAGCAATATACAGCAGCTAATGTGAGGTCTCCAACACATATACAACAGAAGACAGTTGGGTCTTGGTTCAGTCAGCAAAGATGCACCTAACCCTCAAGAGACTGGAGGCCCAAGGGAGATCAGAGTTCTGGTGTGTTGCAGGGTTGGGGAGTGGGGAAATTCTCGTTGATACATGGGGATGGAGAGGAGGCATAGGATAGAGAACAGTCAGTGGGTAGACCGGGAGGGGAATAAAATCTAGAGTGAAAAACAAAAGATTAAATAAAATTAAAAGTAAATTAAATAATTAATAAAATAATTTAATAAAAAATTAAAAATGTATATATTGATGAAATGCCTGGCTGAGCTATTTTGTCAATCCTAAATGTGTGAAAAATAAATCTCCTATTATTGTAATAGTTTTTTGCCCAACCTGCGGGACCAGTTATTGGAGGGATACCCGAGGAGACCCCAATACCTGTGGGAGAGAAGGGCAAGAGAGAAGAACGAGACCAAGCAAGCTCTTTGTCAAGGTCTCACTTTATTTTCAAAACTCATCTACTTTTATACATTATTCAAAAAGGGGAAAACTCAGAGGCAGGGAGAAGCAGGGGGTGTGAGGTGATGGGGAGGGGGTGGGCTCAGCCAACAGTCACAGTGACCCAGATATTCTTTCACGAAAACAGGGTGTCCTTGTGGTCTTTGTGGTTTCATATTCAGCTCTTGAAACAGTCATAATATTTTCCAGTTCCTTGAACTGTATAGTCTAAACTGTGTGGTCTATTTTCCAGTTCTTCTTGGCTTCATTTTCTCATGACCTATAGAGATCTCAGCATCTGGGGGGCGGTGGCTCCCAACAGTTTTTATGCTTTATAATTACTTTCAATCTACCGGCAGCGAATCACTTCTGAAACAAGATGTGTGCTTTAAACTCTGTGCTAAAATATTCGGGTCCTAATGAGTGTCCACAAATCACTGTGTGGTTTATTGATGTAAGGCCCTTCAATATAGATTGATAGCTGGTCACTGCTTCTTTTATTTGTAAATATTACTGTCAAGGATTGACATAGTAAAATGAGACCCATAAGTCTTAGATTGTATTCAGGAAAGCGTCAGAGATCCATCAAATCCCTAACATTCTATGTTAACAGATGCTGTAGATTCAGTGAGGACTCAGGTACAAAAGTATTGGTTGATAAATAAAGTTGATAAATAAAAATGTGTGTATGATATATCTGTATGTGTATATCTAAATAGTCACAGATATTTACGTATGTGGATGTGAAAAATAAAATGGCCTTTTGAGTGATGTTTTCCCATGTGAAATAGTTGCTTTACTACTTTTTGAGGAATTTGAAAATAGACTTGTGCAATTTTGTATCCTATTCCTTAATAACTTATCTTATTAATTATAAGATACAGGTAGTATCTCATGTTAATTATATATCTTATATAATATTCTGTAGGTTATTTTTCTTTTACCATTCAATCCTTTTAACAGTGTCTCTTTGAGTAGCAATCTGACTGGTATTATTGTAGAATATTGAAAATTTAGGACACTCAAAAAAATTCTGTATGATTTAAATGCAACACAACTTTTCCCTAGAAATATTTATTGAAGTCCTAGAAAATGCAAATTTAAATATTACCCAAGACACCTCTGATGAAAAGTTACTTATCTTCTTCCTAGTATGGAGTTAGAACTCACAGAGTGAGTGTGAATTATCATTTCATTTGACAGTAATTTGGGGGCTGACATTCCTGTAAAACTATTCCACAATCATATTTTGTGTTTGTGGAAATGGCTCTACAAATGTCAAATTTTTTGTTCTTTTGAAAACTTGCCCCCTGGAGAATGCCAAGCTCATAAAATAGTCAAATGAATAACAAGGCTGTATGGCTAATAGGAAGAGGGCTTGGTGCAGAATGAGCTTCATGGACAAAGGATAGAAGTTCTTGAGAAACAGGAGCCAGAGGCAAGTTCAACTAGCAGCAGGGGAATTAGTACTGTCAGTAGGGAACAGTCTATTTTTTCACCTTTCATTTATTCAATTTACATTATGCTCACGGTACCCCACATGATCATCGCCTCCCATAATCCTTCCTCTAGCTACCTCCCCTTTCCTTCGGAGAGGGTGGAGTCTTCCTGGGTATCCTCCCACCCTGGCACATCAAGTCTCTGTAGTGCTAGGTGTATCCTCTCTCATTGAGACCAGGCACAGCTAGGAGAAAATATCCCACAGAGAGGCAACAAATTTTGTGATAGTTCCCACTCCAGTTGTTCAGAGCACACATAAGGACCAACCTGTGCATCTGCACATGAGGACCAACCTGTGCATCTGCTACATATGTGCAGGTAGGCCTTGGTCCAGCCCATATAAATTATTTTGTTGGTGGTTCTGTCTCTGAGAGCTGCAAGGGTTCAGGTCAGTTGAGTCTGTTAGTCTTCCTGTGAAGTTATTATTCCCTTCAGGGCCCAGCATCCTTCCCCCTATTCTTCCATAAGAGACTGCAAGACCCATCAATTGTTTGGCTGTGGGTGTCTATTTCTGTTGAAGTCAGTTGGTGAGTGAAGGCTCTCAGAGACTATCCATGCTAGACTCATGTCTGCATGCATATCAAAGTAATAATAATAGTGTCAGGGATTGTTGTTTGCCAATGGGATGTGTATCAAATTTTGTTGGTTATTGGTTGGCCATTCTTTTAGTCTCTGTTCCAACTTTCTCCCTGTACTTGTAGACAAGAAAAGTTTTGGTTTGGACATTTTGGTATTGGTTTTGTGTACTTATGGCTCCTCTGAGGTTCCTGCCTGGCTACAGGAGATAGCCTTTTCAGGTTCCATATCCCCAGTGCTGTGAGTCACAGGTAAGGACACCCCCATTGACTTTTAGACACCTCCCATATTCCATGTCTCTGTCATGTACTGAAGATGTTTTGCACCTTCCCATCCCCTTAAGGTCAGTTGCAGATTTCCATTTATTCTCATATCCACCTGGCCATTTTTCATGTCCCTCTCCACTTCTGATCCGGAATACCCACCTCTTTTCTCTTTCCCACACTGTTCCTTTCCTCCATCTGCCTCTTATGACTATTTTATTGCCCCATTTTAGGGAGATCCAAACATCCTAGTTTGTGCCTTCGTTTTTGTTGAGCTTTTTGGGTTTGTGAACTATAGCATGGACATGCTGTATTTTATGACTAAAATACACTTATGAATGAGGACATATCATGAATGTCTTTTGGAAACTGGTTTAATTCACTCAGGATGAAATTCTCAAGTTACATCCATTTGCCTGCAGTATTCATAATGTCTTTGTGTTTAATACTGTAATAGTATCTCATTCTGTAGATGCACCACATTGTCTTTATCCATTTTTCAGTTAAGGTACATCTACAAAATCAATTTGGTGGTTTCCCAGAAAACAGATAATAGGTCTACCTGAAGACACAGCTATATCACTCCTGGGTATTTACCCAAATGATGCTTCACATACCATAAAGACACTTGCTCAACCATGTTAATAGCAGCTTTATTCATAATAGTGGAAACATGGAGCACTCTTAATACGAGAAGTCAACCCAGAATGAGTATTGCAGAAACTAACAGATGGCTTTTATTTTCCCAAATATCATACTAAATATCATGTTGGCTTCAGAAATTTCAGTCTCACATTTACCTTTTCATTGTGAAGTTGACATGCTGCTTCTGAGCAAACATATGAAATGTCTGCAGGAAATATTGAAAAAAATTCAGTTACATTATATTTTAATCATTACAAAGTATGACTAGAAAGAAGTTTGTTCTCCCATATGAAAGGGTTAAATGGCATAAACATTTAACAAGATTTATCTGTGCCTAAAATAATAAGATCTGCTTTTTTGAATTAGGAAAGGAAATATTTCAGCTGAATCTGGGCATAAGTCACCTCCCTGTTATTGTATTTCAGGATGAAAAAGGCAAATAATAAGAGTAGATTTGAAATATTTAATGCACATTAAACTACAAAGATAACATATTTTTAATAAACCTCTGTCAGCCTGTCATTTATTACAATAGTGGTGCTATATTGTGTTCATTTCAAAACAGAAGTTAAGTTGAGAACTGACTGCATTCAATTTATCATATATGTATTTGGTTTTGTTTATGATTTTGCTTTATTTTTTCAGGACTCTTTCATAAATGCCCAATGCTCCAAGCATAACAATGCCTCCAAGGGACAAAAAGAAGAAGATAATCTCTAGATACTCCTGAGCCAGATAGCCTAGTATATCCAACATCCAACAATTATCCCTGCCTTTTAATATGTGGAAAATGATGCCTGACACCCATGGTAACACTTGATTTCTCTGAGTTTTGTGGTACTATGTACACACATATATAAGAACAAGTTAAAATAATTGAACTTCCTTTTCCTTATTAATCACTTTCATATTTGTACAAAAAAGATCAATAATTATTTTAAGGGTGAGTGTGTGTGTGTGTGTGTGTGTGTGTGTGTGTGTGTGTGTGAGAGAGAGAGAGAGAGAGAGAGAGAGAGAGAGAGAGAGAGAGAGAGAGAAAGAGAGAATGAGAATATTGGCAAAATTTATTGGCAAAAAAATATTTGCAGGTACATGCAGGTGCATGTCAAAAGAGGGAATCATTTCATCTGGAACCAGAATTACAGAGAATGTGAACAATGGGATATGGCTGTAAGAACCAAACTTTGGTCATTTTCAAGAGTTGTAAGCATTCTTAACTACTAATATAACTCCCCAGCTCCATTTTCTCAGCCATTTATCTACCAAATTAAATAACATAACATGAAGTATCAATATATTATCAAAATGTCAGAAAATAGTGAAGAAATGAAATCTGCTTTCAAACATGGAGTAAATCCTCAACCAATATACGCAAGTTACTGATATCGTCAGTTATTCTAAGTGAATCACAATTATGCTCTGATATTTGAGAGACTGTAGCAAAAATAGAAAATGTGAGTTACATGATTCAATGCTTCAAGAAATATCAATAAAAATTTTGCATAGGAATAAGTATTTTCTGGACATTTAATATTCTCTATTTTCTGCTGTATGTTAATCTTTTCATAAAGACTTTGATTAAATTAAAAGTGATATCTTTGTGACTATTTGACCAAATAAAATGAACTTTTTATGCAAAAAGACAATGCTAAATATATACCAGAGGTAAATTCTACAGCAAAAGTTAAAGAAACCATTGACTGAGTAGTCAGATGAGAGGCTAGGCTGAAGGCTCTCTAGGTAAGAATGCTTAGTGTATAATCATAATTACCTTAGGCTAAATCTTCTGCACCCAAATAAAAATCTGGTCATGACTGCTCATGCAGGAAATCAGAGCATTTGAAACAGAAACAAGTGAATATCAGAGCTTGCTGGCTCTAAAGAGCAGCAAGTTTCCAGTTCAGCAAGATTCGTCTCAAGGTAATAATGTACAGAGTGATAATGGAAGGCACCTAGGATCTTACTCTGGGCTATATATGTCTGTGCATGGATGTGGGAACTTAAATATTCATGTGTATTATAGAATACACTATACACTCATGTTCTCATGCACATACACACAGATCTGTGCACAGACATAGAATATATATACATATATATATACATATATATACATATATATACATACATATACATATATATACATATATATACATATATATACATATATATATATATATATATATATGTATATATATATATATATATATATATATATATAGAGAGAGAGAGAGAGAGAGAGGGAGGGAGGGAGAATTCAAATGATTGCATTATATAGAAGTTTGTTTTCCAGTTGACTCAATAGCACCCTCATAACCCAAAATGTCAGCAGTAGTTTTCTTGCTCTAGAAGAATCTTATTTCCAGAAGAAGAGTCATTCTGATTTTCTCAGACCATATCTTTCTTAATAAAACCCAAGCATTTTGCCAACTTCCAAAGTCTTACTATTATTGTGATCTGGTATTCTACTCCATGCCTGGGATTGTTACATATTGAGAAAATGGACCAAATAAAGCTATATTACAGAGATGGTACTTATGAAGTTACACTTTTCATTTATGGAAAATGCTATAGGAACATTGTTGATTGATGTCTAATACTTAGCTAATAAAAGTTGGTGATATGAAAGAGATTGTAATTAAATAGCTATTGAGCAAATAAGAGGAAGGTATGCTTGCTTGGAAAGATTCTATTTACATATTACTTTGGTAAAAGTCAGAATTCGACGTATCTACAGCACATCATTGTGTCTTTCATTTTCCTATTGCTTTTAGTTATTGAGGTTATCCATTTAATTATTTGGTAGAAATCTAGGTTAGCATTCGTGTTTATTTTGGTCTATATAGATCAAAATTCATAATATATAGTACTGAATTATTTGATATCAGTACTGGGACACTGCAGTTAATCTCTTGATCCAACCCAGTGCATATTTTGTTTCACTTTTATTTGATGGTCCCAAAAGAAACTGTCATACTCTCTCACAAGAGAGACTTTATGTGAAACTTAGCTGTATGGAACACTAAACTGTAAATGCATCCCCCTGCCCTTCCACAGTGAGTTCATATTCAACCTCTGTTACACAGTTAGAAGTTCTGTTTTATGAGCCAGTTAAAATATAAAGTGCACAGTGTGTTTTTGTATCATTTACATATTGATACGTGACTTTTCTTTTCCCATGGTTAAGCAAAGGAAGCAGAAGTAATACGACTTTTTAAATGTAAGTGAATGGACTCTCATTTGAAACCTTTCCACTACATAACTCCATTCAATTGGTTTAATGGCTCAAAATGACTATAGGTTAAATCAGGAAGAGAGAAATAAAAAATCTTACAATATCATTAAAACTGAGGCAGAATGTCACAGAAGCAGCACAGTATTTCAGTTCTCCTCCTGTAACCTTCACACAGGTTAGTCTTGATGCTGTCATTATGAAAGACCAAGAGCACATAGTATCATTTGGACCCAGAAGTCTTCCAGATTTGCACCTGCCTAAAGCTAACATTGTGAGGAGTCAGCCAAGGCTCATTTAAGTGTGAATGCTCTGTGAGTCTGCAACACTCAGTGAGTGACAGTGGATCTCTGTTTTTCAGACTCTCCTGGGTTTGTTAGTTGTGGTTTTGTGTGTCTCTCTGTCTCTTTTTGTGTCTCTGTCTCTGTCATTTTTTCTATTTCCCAATGTCTCTGTCTCTGTTTCTGTCTCTGTGTCTCTGTCACTGTCTCTCTCTGTCTCTCTCTGTCTTTGTCTCTCTCTCTCTCTGTCTCTGTCTCTGTCTCTGTCTCTCTCTCTCTCTCTTTCTCTGTGTGTGTGTGTGTGTATGGTGTGGTGTGGTGTGCACATTTGTGTACGTGAGAGCAGGTGAACATTCCATGGCACATATGCCAAAGGACAGCCTCAATTGTCAGTCCTCACTTTCCACCTTTTTTTGAGACAGCGCCACTTCTTGCTTTCCACTGTGTATTATAGGTTAGCTGTCTGAAAGGTTCCAGATAGTCTGGTGTCTCTGACTCCCATCTCACAGTAGATATACTGCATTATATATGTGTAGTACAGCATCCTGTCTATATGTGCTCTTGGTGTCTGAATGCAGCAAGGACTTTAATATTACAGTACAGTATTTTTGGTGAAAGTGCATTATTCTTCATTACACACAATGAAGGCATCTCAACTAATGAATCCACTAAATTCACCAATCTTCATATAGTTTTTTTCTCATTTCCCTTTTTATATTACTTGTACATATAGAAGTACATATAACTTATTCTGGTCTATGCACTGTACTAACAATGGAGGAAAATTAACAGATCAATACATTATAACTATTGTGCTAAAACTGATTAGAATGCTAGACAATAAATGAACATGGGTTTTAAACTTTGCTGGGCACTGGGGAGGCATTTGAGACCTATATAAGCAATATAGATGTGCTCTTTGTCTTTATCCTCATGGTCTCAGCTCAACAGACCAAAAAAGAGATAATTAAAATAAATTAAGATTGGTCACTGACATACAAATCAGCAAAAAGTGGTCAATTAGAAGAGGACCATATATCTGAGAAACTTAAAACTCTTAGTTTCCCTGAAGGTCTGTCTTCATTGTGTTAGCTACATGTTTGAAAGTTTCCTTCAAATCATTCTACCTTATGTATCTTATACAAAATAAGAACTATTAAATTGTTCTAACTTCTTGCACAGCATTATGATGCCTCAAATTATTTTGAGTATCAAAACTCTACTACTCAGGGGCATACACTATACTTGAATCCAAAACTCTGATTTAGTGGGAAACACATTTTATTATATAATGCTAATGTAATAATATGTTAACTATTGATTTAGAACATCACACTCCAATGAATGTCAATCAGATTATCCCTTTCATAATTATTAAGTATTGGAATAGGGTCAGTCAAAAAACCTCTGAAAATTGAGAGCTTGAGAAGAAAGCTGTGAATTTCCTGTAGTTAGTTTGAAAACATACTGTGTAGCAATGATTCTCAGCCTGTGTATCACAAACCCTTTAGGAATTGCATATCAGATACTCACATTACAATTCATAACAGTATCAAAATTATAGTTATGAATTAGCAAATATTTTTCTGTTTGGAATCACCACAACATGAGGAACTTTATTAAAGTGTCACAATGATGGAAGTGCCAGGTACAGCTTGGCTATATGTAAGGGACAGCATGCCATGGTTCCTGCCTCTGGACAAACCCAGCAGGGCATAGACTTCTGCAAGGGTCAATGGCTTCTGTGGGCATAAGGTTTACTTGTATAATGATATACATATTTTCATGTTCCTCCTAAGATATAGCACAAGTCCGGGAGGTGAAGGTGTGGCTAGTATCTTAGCAAAATGGCAAATGCTGGCACCCTCAGGATAACCCTTAAGGCTATGGAAAAGAAATCTAAAAACAAGAGTTTGACAATATATAATTTCTCAATTATGCAAAATATAAGGATCCAGTATGAATTATATGAGGAGCCTCATGAATTTAAAGGAACAAAAGCAACTGCATTGTGAGCCAACTTGTCAGAAACATACGAAGAAATGGATCTCTGAATTATTTTGCAATGTTTGAGAAAGAAAACAAAACAAAATATGAGCTAGTAGAAAGCAATAGCAGTTCTTTTTTTAGCTTTTGTTTTTTGTTTGTTTGTTGTTTCCCACTAGAGAGACCTGAGCTATCTGGAGAGTGAACATAGTTCTTCAAGAATTTTTTCCAACAGGATTTCTGATTTTCCTCAGAAAACTCCATGGAGAGTGAACACAGCTCTCTTAGATATTTTCACAACTCCTTCAGAATTTTTTTTTCTAACAAATTTCTAAACTTGGTCAGAGATCCCCAAAATTACTTAGATAGCAAACACAGATCTTTTAGAAAGTTTTCTCTTTTTTTTCATTTTTATTGGTTATTTTATTTATTTATATTTCAAATGTTATCCCCCATTCCCAGTTTCCCCTTCACAAGCCCCCTAACCCCTCCTGCCTCCCCCTGCCTCTATGAGAGTGCTCCCCCACCCGCCTACCCCCCACCCACTCCTGCCACAGCAGCCTAACATTTCCCTATTCTGGGGCATCAAGCCTCCACAGGGCCAAGGGGCTACCCTTTCAGTGATGCCAGATAAGGCAATCCTCTGCTACATATCCAGATGGAGTCATAGGTACCCCCTGTGTATTCTTTGGTTGGTTGTTCAGTCCCTGGGAGCTTTGGGGGTGGTAGTCTGTTTGGTTGATATTGTTGTTCTTCCTATGAGGTTGCAAAACCCTTCAGCTCCTACTGTCCTTGCCCTAATTTCCCTATTGGGGTCCCAAAACTCAGTCCAGTGTTTGGGTGTGTACATACCCTTCTGTATTGGTCTGGCTCTGGCAGAGCCTCGCAGGAGACAGCTAAACCGGACTCCTGTCAGTAAGTACTTATTGACAGCAGCAATAGTGTTTGGGTTTGGTGTCAGCAGATGGAGTGGATCCCTAGGTGGGGCAGTCTCTGGATGGCCTTTCCTTCAGTTTCTCTTTGTCTCTGCATTTCCTTTTGACAGGAGGGATTCTGGATTAATATTTCTGAGGCGAGTAGATAGACCCATCCCTCAACTGGGGGCTCTGCCTACCCTCTAGATATAGTCTCTACAGGTTCTATCTCACTTTCGTTGGGTATGTCAGTGAAAGTCCTCTCTGCTGAGTCCTGAGAACTGGCTATCTTGAGTTAAACCTCCCCCACTGCTACACACCTACTTTCAAATTCCTGACCCTCTGTTCTTCTCCCCCATCATTTGCCATATCTGAACTGACCCAAGCTTTTCCCCTCCTGTCCTCTCTTACTCCCAAATCTCTCTCTCCATCTATTTCCCAGAGATTATTCTCTTCCCACTACTGAGTAGTACTAGAGCATCCATACTTTGCCGTGATCTTCTTTCTTCTGGAATTTCTATGGTCTGTGAGTTGTAACATTGGAATCCTGAGCTTCTTTCTGGCTAATACCCACTTATCAATAAGTATTTATTATCTGTTTTCTTTTGTGACTGGGTGACCTCACTTAGGATGATATTTTCAAGTTCTATCCATTTGCCTGCAAATTCATCAATTCATTGTTTTTAATAGCTGAGTAGTACTACACTGTATAAGTATACCACAGTTTCTGTATCCATTCCTCTGTTGAGGGACATCAGGTTTGTTCTAGCATCTGGCTGTTATAAATAAGGCTGCTATGAACATAGTGCAGCATGAGTCCTTGTTGTATGTTGGAGCATCTTTTGGGTATATGCCCAAGACTGGTATAGCTGGGTCCTCATGCAAAACTATTTCCAATTTTCTGAGGAACCAGCAGACTGATTTCCAGAGTGATTATACCACCTTACAATCCTATCAGCAATGGAGAAGTGTTCCTTTCTCCATATCCCTGCCAGCATCTGCTATCACCTGAATTGGAATCTCAGGGTTGTTTGATTTGCAATTCCCTGATGACTAAGGATGCTGAACTTTTCTTTAAGTGCTTCTCAGCCATTTGAGATTCCTCAGTTGAGAATTCTCTGTTTAGCTCTGTACCCCATTTTTAATAGGATTAGTTAGTTCTTTGTAGTCTAACTTCTTGAGTTATTTGTATATTTTGGATATTAGCTCTCTATCTGATGTAGGACTGGTAAATTTTTTTTCCAAATCTATGGATTGCCATTTTGTCCTATTGTCAGTGTCCTTTAATTACAGAAGCTTTTCAATTTTCTGCGGTCCCATTTGTAAATTCTTGATCTTAGAGCATAAGTTATTGGTATTCTCTTCAGGAAAATTTCCCCTGTGCCCATGTGTTTGAGGCTCTTCCCCACTTTGTCCTCTATTAGTTTCAGTGTATCTGGTTTATGTGGAGGTCCTTGATCCACTTCGAACTGAGCTTTGTACAAAGAGATAAGAATGGGTCAATTTGCATTCTTCTATATGCTGACCACCACTTGAACCAGCAACATTTGTTGAAAATGCTGCCCCCCCCCCCACTGGATGGTTTTGGCTCCTTGATCAAATATCAAGGGACCATATGTCTTTAATTTCATTTCTGGGTTTTCAATTCTATACATTGATCTACCAGTCTGTCTCTGTACCAATACCATGTGGTTTTCATCACTATTGCTTTATAGTATAGCTTGAGATCAGGGATGGGGATTATCCCAGAAGTTATTTTATTATTGTGAATGATTTTTGATATCCTGGGTATATTGTTATTCTAAACATATTTGAGAATTGTTCTTTCTATCTCTGTGAAGAAATGAGTTGGAATTTGATTTTTGATATCCTGGGTATTTTGTTATTGCAAATGTATTTGCAAATTGTTCTTTCTATCTCTGTGAAGAAATGAGTTGGAATTTTGATGAGTATTACATTGAATCTGTAGATTGCTTTAGGTAAGATTGCCATTTTTACTATGTTAATACTGCCAATCCATGAGCATAGGAGATCTTTCCATGTTCTGAGGTCTTTAATTTCTTTCTTAAGAGACTTGAAGTGCTTGTCATATAGATCTTTTACTTGCTTCATTAGCAACACACTAAGATATATAATATTATGTCTTACTATTGTAAAGGGTGTTTTTTCCCTAATTTCTTTCTCATCCCGTTTATCCTTTGTGTAGAGGAAAGCTACTGATTTGTTTGAGTTAATTTTGTATACAGTCACTTTGCTGAAGTTGTTTATCAGGTGTAGGAGTACTCACATAGATATTTGGTTTTTGTGAAACTTATATATACTATCATATCATTTGCAATAGTGATATCTTGAGTTCCTCCATCCCAAATTGTACCCCTTTGTTCTCCTTTTGTGGCCTAATTGCTCTGGCTAGAACTTCAAGTACTATATTGAGTAGGTAGGGAGAGAGTGGGCAGCCTTGTCCCTGATTTTAGTGGAATTGCTTCAAGTTGCCCTCCATTTAGTTTGATGTAGACTACTGCTTTACTGTATATTGCTTTTATTATATTTAGATATGAACCTAGAATTGCTATTCTCTCCAATACTTTTAGCATGAAGGGGTGTTATATTTTGTCAAAGGCTTTTTGTGCATTCAATGAGATGATCATGTGGGTTTTTTTCTTTGAGTTTTATTATATAGGGCTTTATGTTGATAGAGTTCCATATTTTGAATCATCCCTGCATCCCTGGGATGAAGCCTACTTGATCATGGTGAATCATCATTCTAATGTGTTCTTGAATTCAGTTTGCAAGAATTTTATCGAGTATTTTTGCATAAATATTCATGAGGAAAATTGGTTTGAAGTTCTCAGGTCATTGTGTGGTTTAGTTATTAATGTAACTGTGGCTTCATAGAATGTATTAGGTAGTGTTTCCTCTGTTTCTATTTTATGAAATACTTTAAGAAGTGTTGATATTAAGTCTTCGAAATGTCTGATAGAATCCTGCACTACAACCATCTGTTCCTGGGGATTTTTTGTTTGGGAGACTTTTAATGACTGCTTCGATTTCCTTAGGCATTATGGGACTGTTCAGATGATTTACCTGATCTTGATTTGGTACTTGGTATCGGTATAGAAAATCACTCATTTCATTTAGATTTTCTAGTTTTGTTGATTATAGTTAGGTTTTGGTAATAGGGTTTGATATATTTTTTTAATTTCTTCAGGTTCTGTTGTTATGCCTCCATTTTCATTTCTGATTTTATTAATTTGGATACTGTCTGTGTGCTCTCTGATCAGTCTGGCTAATGATTTATCTATCTTGTTGATTTTCGCAGAGGACCAGCTTCTGGTTTTATTGATTCTTTGTATAGTTCTCTTTTTTCTACTTGGTTGATTTCAGCCCCAGGTTGGATTATTTCCTGCCTTCTACTCCTCTTGGGTGTATTTGATTCTTTTTGTTGTAGAGCTTTCAGATGAGCTGTTAAGCTGCTTTTGTATGCTCTCTTCAGTTTCTTTCTGGAAGCACTTAGAGCGATGAGTTTTTCTCTTAACACTGCTTTAATTGTGTCCAAGAAGTTTGGATATGTTGTACCTTCATTTTCATTAAATTCTAAAAAGTCTTTAATTTCTTTCTTTATGTCTTCCCTGACCGTGTTATCATTGAGTAGATGGTTGTTCAGCTTCCATGTACATGTGGGCTTCCTGTTGTTTTTGTTGTTGTTAAAGACCAGCCTTAGTCTGTGGTGATCTTATAGGATACATGGGATTATTTCTATCTTCTTGTATTTGTTTAGACTTTTTTTTGTGTCCAATTATATGGACAATTTTGGAGAAGTTACCATGAGGTGCTGAGAAGAAGGTATATGCTGTTGTTTATGGGTGAAATTTTCTGTAGACATCTGTTAAATCCATTTGCTTCATAACCTCTATTACTTTCACTGTTTCTCTTTTTAGTTTATGTTTCAGTGACCTGTCCGTTAGTGAGAGTGGATTGTTATAGTCTCTTACTATTATTGTCTGAGATTCAGTATATGCTTTGAGCCTCAGTAATGTTTCTTTTACATATATGGGAGTCCTTACAATTAAGGAATAGATGTTAAGAGTTGAGAGTTTCTCTTGGAGGATTTTTCTAGTATGTAGTGTCTTTTCTTTTTTTTTATATATAAATTTTGGTTGAAAGTCTATTTTATTGGGTACTAGCATTGCTATTCCAGCTTTCTTCTTGGGAACATTTGCCTGGAAATTTTTTTTCCAGCCTTTTACTTTGAGGTAATGTCTGCTTTGTCATTGAGATGTGTTTCCTGTATGCAGCAAAATGCAAGGTCCTGTTTTTGTATCCAGCCTGTCATTTTATTGGGGAATTGAGTCCCTTGATGTTGACAGATATTAAGGACCAATGATTGTTGTTTCCTGTTATTTTTGTTGTTTGAGATGGAATTATGCTCTTCTTTTGAGATTAGTTTCTTGCTTTTTCTTGGGTGTAGTTTCCCTCCTTGTATTGGAGTTTTCCTTCTCTTATCCTCTGTAGGACTGGATTGGTGGAAAGACATTGTTTAAATTTGCTTTTTTTTAAATTGGACATCTTGGTTTCTCCCTCTGTGTTAATTGAGAGTTTGCTGGATATAATCTCCTGGGCTGGCATTTTTCTTCTCTTAGAGTCTGTATGACATCTACACAAGATCTTCTGGCTTTTATAGTCTCTTTTGCAAAGTGCTATAATTCTGATGGGTCTCCTTTATATTTTGCTTCATCTTTTTCTCTTACTGCTTTCAATATTCTTTCTTTGCTCTGTACATTTGAAGTTTTATTTATTATGTGATGGGAGGAATTTCTTTTCTGGTCCCACCTGTTTGGTGTTTTATATGCTTCCTTTATGTTTTTGGGCATAACTTTCTTTAGATTAGGGAAGTTTTCTTCTATAGTTTGCTTGAACTTGTTAGGTGGCTCTTTGAGCTGGGAATCTTCACTCTCTTCTATATCTATTATTCCTAGGTTTGGTCTTTTCATTGTATCCTGGATTTCTTTAATGTTTTGAGTTAGGAGCTTTTTGCTTTTTGTATTTTCTTTGACTGTGGAGTCAATGTCTTCTGGGGCATCTTCCACACCTGAGATTTTCTCTTCTATCTCTTGTATTCTGTTGGTGATGCTTGCATTTGTGACTCCTGATCTTTTTCCAAGGTTTTTGATCTCCAGGATTGTCTCCCTTTGTGTTTCTACTTCCATTTTTAGATCCTGGACAGTTTTGTTCAACCCCTTTACTTATTTTATTATGTTTTCATGTATTTGTTTAAGTAAATTATTTATGTCCTACTTAAATTCCTCTATCATATTCATGAGATAGAATTTAGATCAGAACGTTGCCTGTCTCTCCTCTGTTCCTGGTTTTGTCAGAACTCCTAGGAGTCCAGCTGTCTCTGGGAGCCTGTGATTCTGTGATCCTGTGATCCTGAGATCATGGGTGTGTCAGAGTTCCTGATAGTCAAGCTGCCTCTGGAATCCTGAAATCATGGTATGACCAAGCTTCTGAGATCCTGTAGTTTCAAAGTTCCTCAGAGTCAAGCTTTCTCTGGGTGTTGCAGGAATGGGTGGGGAGTCAGAGCCCTAAGTCTGCACAGATGACAGGTGCAAGCTGGAATGAACCTGTGCCTCTGGCTGGGCAGGATTTCATGTTTTTCTGCTTACTTTGAGGGGTCTCAGTTTTTCTGGGTGTTGGGAAAGATGTTGTTATATCAACTGTGATCTTGAGTGTCTCAGAGCTCCAGTGATCCTGGGTTTGTCCAATATCTTGGAAGTCGAGCTTCCTCTGTGATCCTATTATCCTGCGATCCTGGGTGTGTCAGAGTATCTGTGATCCTGGGAGTTTCAGAGCACCTTTGAGTCAGGTTCCTCTGGATGTTATAGGAGTGGGTGCAGACCCAGCACTCCAATATGCTCCTGGTGCAGGTTCAAACCAGAAGGAACCAGAGCCTCTGGCTGGGTGTGGTTTCTTATGCCCCTGGATGGCATGGGTGGTCTCAGTTACTCCAGGTGGTGGGCAGATGTTATGATCTCACCAGTGATTCTGGACATGTTAGAGAACCTGGAGTTTGGGCTTCCTCTGTGTGTTCTAGGAATGGGTGCAAAGCCAGCACACCAGGTCTGCTCCAGGCTTTTAGAATGTTTTCTATAGCTATCTAGAGAAGGCTGTCTGAAACCATAGCAGGACTCTTTTAGAATTTTTTTAGGTTTTCTGATTTTAATTGGAAAACCTAAGTATCACTTTTATAATTTTTTCTAACAGGATTTCTGTCATGGTTGGTAGATCCAAGAGTTTTCTACTAGCAGATTTTCTGACTTTTGTCAGAAGTAATCAACATTCTTAGTCATCAGGGAAATGCAAATCAAAATAACCCTGAGATTCCACCTCACACCAGTCAGAATGGCTCAAACAAAAATGCAGTTGACAGCAGTTGTTTGCAAGGATGTGGAGAAAGAGGAACACTTATCCATTGTTCAGGGTATTGCAAGCTGGTACAACCACTCTGAATATCAGTCTGATGGTTCCTCAGAAAATTGGACATAGTATTACCTGACAACTCAGATATGCCACTCCTGGGCACATACCCAAGTGATTCTCCAATATATAACAAGAATACATAATGCACTATGTTCATAGTAGCCTTGTTTTTAATAACCAGAAGCTGGAAAGGACCAAAGGAATGAATGCAGAAAATGTGGTACATTTACACAACAGAGTACTACTCAGGTATTAATAACAATGAATTTATGAAACTCTGAGGCAAATGAATGGAACTAGATGATAACATCCTGAGTGAGGTAACCCAATCACAAAAGAATACCCATGATATACACTCACTGATAAGTGGTTATTAGCCCAAAAGTTTGGAATAATCAACATACAATTCACATACCACATGAAGCTCAAGAAGAAAGAAGACCAAAGTGTAGGGGCTTAGGTCCTTCTTAGAAGGGGGAACCAAATACTCATGGGAGCAAGAATGAGGAAAATGTGTGGGTCTGAGATGGAAGGAAAAGTCAAGCAGAGTTTGCACTATCTGGGGATCCGTCCCATGTACAGTCACCAAACGCAGACCCTGTTGTGAATGTCAAGAAGTGCATGCTGACAGGAGCTTGATATAGCTGCCTCCTGAGATGCTCTGCCAGAGACTGACAAATACATAGGTGAATGCTCAAAGCCAACCTTTGCAGTGAGCATGGGGTCCCTAATGGAAGAGTTAGAGAAACCCCAGAAGCCACCCCAGATCTCCTAGGGACTAAACCAGCAAACAAGGAGTATACATGGAGGGACCCATGGCTCCAGCCGCATATATTGCTGAGGATGGCCTTGTAGGGCATCAGTGGGAGAACACAACCTTGATCCTGTGAAGACTTGATGCCACAGTATAGGGGAATGCAAGGTCAGGGGAGGCAGGAGTGGATGGGTGGTTAGGAGAACACTATTATAGAAGAAGGGAGATGGGGTTGGCATAAGGGGTTTTGGGTGGGATACTGGGAAAGGTGATAACATTTGAGATGTAATAAAATATTCAATTTTTAAAAAAGAAAAAAAGAAAAGGAAAATTAAAGGAAAAAAAAAAAAAAAGAGAAACTCCATGAGCTATCCAGAGAAATTTTAGAATTTTTTCTATCAGAGAGAGCTGTCTCAATCAGTGAGAACTGTCTCAATCAGAAAGCCAGCTGTCTCAACCAATGATTTTTTGAAAAATAGCATGGAAAGGCTATATGGAGCAGGACATAGAGCTAGAAAACAGTCTGAAAAGCTGCCTTGAACAGAACACAGAGAGAAAGCAATCTGAAAAGCAGTCTCCACCAGCCCACAGAGCCAAGAGCTATGTGCAGAGTGCTTTCTAGGGAGCTATCTCATATAGAAGATTGGCTTCCAGCTTGGACCAAAAATTTTACATCCATTGTTGGGTTTTGCTACTCTAAATTATAGAATATATATCCAACATGTAGAAAAAAGTATGAAATAGAGGTGTCAATTGAGGAAAATTAGTGTTCAAATCTACTTTTACCTAGAGTAAAGAAGTACTATTTACATATTTCAAGATCAGATTGCTTAAAAGCTACTGGAGATTTAGAAGAATGAATACTGCCTAACAGCAAACTGTTTGCATGGGATTCCCTGTGCAAATACTTCCTAGTAACTTGTCAGGTAAAGGTCCTGTTTTATCTTTTCTTTCTTCACAAAATACTTACCTAAATAAAGTATTGAATACATAATTATTATTTATGTTTCAAATATTTAGTTATACCAAAGGACAAAGATAATTGCATCATTCTATTGTTTCAATAATCTTAGCAAAACAACTCTATCCATTTTATACACTTGACATTTTGTGTCTCTTTATTACGATCCTAGGTGAGACTTAAACTTCATTATTAAGAAATAACAGATTGGCTTGAGAATAACCAATTGAAAGATGTCTACAAGCTCTTCTTCATGAAAAGAAAAGTAAATAACTAAACGCTGCACGTTTCTCATCTTTAGATACATTTAATACTCTGTAGCAGCCATGGCTTTAAGGATGTATTGTCTGCTCACTCTATTTAAGTTTATTGCTTTTCAGTACATTATTGTTTAACAGTAGATTATTTAGCACTAATGCTAAACTAGTGAGTGGAAAAATTCTAAGAAATAGGTTTCTCTTTAATATGAGGGAAAACATACGTAACTGAAGTATATGATCTTTCATATAGTATATTATCCAAGTACATGTCATATGACACGAATGCAATGTTTGAAGTTCTAGATTCTGGCTCATCCATATTTCAATAACAAAAGACTTAAACTATCTTAAATTAATTTTGTAGTCAATACAGTATTAATTGAAAAAAAGGTCCCATTATACAAAGATGAATCTAGTGGTATATTGAACCATCCTTGCATGCTAATTGAAAATTTGTTTGTGTGAAAATTTGTATGCTTCACTTAATATGCTGCTAAATTCTGTTTGACAGAATGTCCAGGAAGATTTTACAATGGGATTATGATTTCCATTTCCTTTTGCCTATTTTTAGTACTAAGGAAATGCTAATTTCATGCCTTTAGAGGTGGCTGTGTGGCTCTGATATCTTTCTTTGTCTTTACTTCCTAGATTTGTGGGGTGAGCAAGCTTCTACTTCCACAAATTTCTTGACATAAAGTTCTGTGCCAGCACTGGCCTGAGGCAAACATTACCAAACAAAAGTTATCCTGACTCCTTTTTCTTTAGTTAGTTGTCATGTAAATTTGTCAGAAATACAAAAATCAGACTAACCAGAACTTATCTGGAGCTCAATTATTTTTTTTGTCTTATTTATTTTTACTCTTCGTAGGGTCCTTGTAATCGTTCTTTTTAGATATTATTGTCATATATGATTCTGACTTGAAAAACAAAAACACTTTATCTTGGAATTGACTATTTGTATAGTTTCTAACATTTTGTTGTTTAATTCTTCATATTGTTCAATTCTAATTCCTTTTATTTCAGTGGTATCAGTTGTAATGTCTCATGTTTCATCTGTAATTTGATTAGTTTGTGTTTAAGCTCTTTTTCCAGCTCATCAAAATTTCTTCAGTTCATTAATTATTTTTTAAGAAAGCAACTTTTCCTTTTACTGATTTCTTAGTTTTTCTATCTTTTATTTTAATTTTTTTCTGCATCTGTCTCTGTACTCTTGCTTTTGCTATCATCAGGCTCATCTTTTGTTTATTCTACTGAGTGAAGATATGTAAAGATACTTTGAAAATTAGTTTAATAATGAAATGCATTGCTATATTTACAAAGGCATAAGTGAGCTTTTCATTTTTAGTATACTAAATATAAATGAATCATAAGCAGTAATAAAAGAGTAATCATTATTAAACTTGTACTCACATGGCTATCTTCTAGCTGTATGTTTTTTCTATGAAACTCATTTTAGATTTGTGCCAAAACATGAGAGAGCAAGAGAGAGAGAGAGAGAGGCAAATAGTAATCAAATGATGATTTTTCTGGCAATGCTAACATTAAATAAATAAATAGAGAAAAATTTGGAAAAATAAAGGCTGTTTTATACTGATAAAAGTATTTATTCATCTTTATAAAAACATTATAAACACACATGTGATTCAAGTTTCAGAGTCACAAAATCTGTACTTAAAATAATTCTGAGAAATTTATATTTTAATAATTAACTCATTATCAGAAAAATTTATCTACTACATACATTAATTTTCTACAAATTGAGTTTATGAGCCAGTCATGTGTTAGTTATAGTACTGGGAGAACCATGATTATTTTTCAATTGTCTGTAAGAAGTGTCTTCTTCACTAAAGGATACTTTTGCTAAAACATTACAGTCAAATACAGCAAAAATGAATCATATATCAACTCACAAAGATGGAGGCAACATTCACATGCCCTGAATGGGTCTTCATCAAATGAGACTATAGAGCTGAAAGAAGAAGAAAACACATGTCTAATCCCTAAGCAAGAAGCTACCTCCAATTTGTAGCTACCTGCAAAAGAAAATTTTAGTTTGCACCAAGGGATTCTTATTGGAGATATAAACTACACTTCAGGCTAGGTCACATACCCAGCAGTAGATGGTTACCAGAAAACAAATTCAATAGCATCTTTGAAAGATTTTTTGTCTCTTGATGTCTTATAAAGCATTTTATGTTTTTTTCCTACAGATTTTGCATATATATTATATCTTTCAGCTTTGTGATTTTATAGGATTCCTGAATTGTGAAATAGTGTGTCTCTGTATCTATATCTGTTACTTGTTCCTTTTATTTCCTTTTTTCTCTTTGTTTGCTTTGCTTTATTCTGATATATTTCTTTTTGCTTTGATTTATTTTATTTTTATCACGTCTATGCCTGTTATTTCTTACCAAATGGTGCATTTTGATACAGTAAATACAAAGCCATAAATTAACTTAATTTTATCCCTACAACAAGTTAACAAAACACTAAAAATGCCTTATAAGAGAAACTTGTTTTAAAAAATACTGAGTAATAGTATAACATGAAAATGTTAAATTATTTAATATCTTCTTAATGCCACTAAGACTATTACAGAAAGATTGAGTTCAACATTTTTAAATGTGTGTGTGTGTGTGTGTGTGTGTGTGTGTGTCTGTGTGTGTGTCTGTGTGTCTGTGTGTCTGTGTGTCTGTGTGCACATAAGTGCTGGTGCCTACAGAGGCCAAAAGAGAGCATCTGACCCCCTGGCAGTCAACTTACAAGTTGTGAGCCCTCTGACATGGATCCTGGGAAATTAGCCCCGATCCTATGTAAAAGCAGATTGTGCTTCCTTAACCTCGGAGCTACAGTTCCATCCTACATGTCACAAGTTACTGAAGAGTAGAAACTATTGACAAAAGGCAAAATTCCTGTATCACAAACACATATAAAAATGGGCAGATGTAAAATGATATGATTTGATATACTTCAGCTTGACCCTTAATAACCAAGACTCCAGACTGTTTGCCTGTCTAAAAAAGTTTTTGGCTAAATTTCATGAATGATTTCCAAGTGCCTTTTGCTTCTTGTTAATCAGTTAGTTCTAAAATAGTTTGTATTCATAAAAGACCTGAAGTTGAAAGGAGTCAATCCAGATTCTTCATAATATCAGAATTCTGGGCTGAATTCAATATTAGGCTATTATTCACTTTTGCAATTTTCTTTACTTTTTTCTATTTATTTATTTATTTGTTTATTTATTTATTTATTTATTTATTTATTTATTTATTTATTTATTTATTTATTTATATTCTTTAATCATATTGTACAGTCCAGTCTTCATCCCCCTTCCAGTCTGTCCCCTGACCACTCCTGGTCTCATACCTCATCCCCCTCCACCCCCCACCTATCTCCAAGAAGATGTCCCCACCTATTTACCCACCCCCACCAGACCTCCTCACTCCCTGGGGCCTCAAATCTCTCAAGGGTTAGGTGCAACTTCTCTCCCTGAGGCTTGGCAGTCTTCTGCTGTGTATGTGTCTGGTGCTCCATATCAGCTGGTGTATGATGTCTGATTGGTGGCTCACTGTCTGAAAGATTTCAAGGTCAGTTGAGACTGCTGGTCTTCAGGTTATTTTTGTTGTTAGAGATGGTATTATGTTTGTATGGTTATCTTCTTTTGTGTTTGTTGTGAGATAATTAATTTTTTGGTTTTCTTTGGGTGTAGTTTCCCTCCTTTTGTCAGAGTTTTCCTTCTATTGTCCTCTGTAGGGCTGGATTAGAGGAAAGATATTGTTTAAATTTGGTTTTGTCATGGAATATCTTGGTTTTTCCATCTATGCTGATTAATTGTTTTGTTGAGTACAGTTACCTGGGCTAGCATTTTTAGTTTCTTAGGACTTGCATGATATCTTTCTAAGATCTTGTGGCTTTTAGAGGTTCTGTTGAGAGGTCTGTTGTAAGTCTGATAGCTCTACCTTTATATGTTGCTTGTGCTTTTTCTCTTACTGCTTTTAATATTTATTGTCTGTTCTGTGTATTTAGTGTTTTGATTGTTGTGATAGGAGAAATGTGTTTCCTCTTTAAGAGCTTCTACCTATTTACCTATGTTCTCTTGTATTTCTTTAAGAGAGTTATTTATGTCCTGCTTGATGTCCTCTATCATCTTCATGAGATGGTAGTTTAGGTCAGAATTTTACTTTTCGTATGTGTTCAGGACATCTGGGGCTGGCTGTGGTGGAGCAACTGGAATCAGATGGTGCCAAGTGGCTTTGGTTTCTGTTGCTTATACTCTTGCTTTTGATTCTCATCATCTGTTTATCCCTGGCATTATATGGCCTTGCTGCCTTTGATTGGAGCTTCTCCCTCCTGTGAGCCTGGTTATGATTCATCTCTTTGAGTCAGGTTGTCTCTGGGTGTGGGAGTGGGTCTGGAGCCACTGATCTGCCCTTCGCAGACTTGTGAGGTAGAAGAAAAAGGGGCTCTGGCAGGGTGGTTAGGTCCTGCCTCCTCTGGGCCCTGTGGGGGTCCCAGATAAACAAGGTATTGGAGTATGGGGTCTTCACCTGTGAGGCTGGTTGTTAGGGATCTCCAGGGACTCAAATTGTCTCTGAGTGTCGGCATGTGGGGTGGTGCTGGAACACCTGATCTGCCCTAGGAGCAGTGTGGATTGTCATTTTGAAGAATTTTCTCTTATTTCAAACTTTCCCCCAAACAACTCTTCATATACTTTCCAGTGACCATCAAAATTACACTCAATAGGAAAAGCCTATAAACATGGTATAGTGTTTTTTTTTATATAATTTTTTATCATAAGTGGGATTATGTATGGATTTAGTTGCCATTTAATATAGGTGCTTTTCTTTTTTTTGTTGTTTTTGTTTTTGTTTTTTGTTTCTTCATGCAATGAAATAGTTCAATTGACTGTGGTGATATCTGCTTTATTATGTCCAGGAGTTCTTCATCATGTTCACATAGAAGTTACACAACCAACCCAAAATTTGGACAAACTCATTCTGGTTTTTTGTTGTTGCTATTTTTTGTTTTGTTTTGTTTTGTCTGTTTGTTTAATTTTGAAATAAGATTTCTAAATAAATACTACTTTATCATGAGAGGCCATTTTTGTGATATATTAGGAAACATCAAGACTATATTGTTAGCATTCTGTCTAAACTCCACTCCACGGTTACCTGGCAACAGCCAGGTAGGCCTTACCCACTATAAAAGGGGCTGCTTGCCTCCCCTTCTCTTATATCTCTTAACTCTTACCTCCTCTCTTATCTTTTTTACCTCTCTTGTTCTCTTGCCTTCTTGTCCCCTCTCTCCCCATTCCCTTACCCCCTTTCTCCACATGGTCATGGCTGGCCTCTACTTCTCTACTCTCTCCCTCTCTCTCCTCTTCTTTGCCTCTCTTACCCTCTTAGCTCCACTCCCAATGCCCTGAATAAACTCTATTCTGAACTATACTGTGGTATGGCTGGTCCCTCTGGGATAATGAATGCCTGCGCCTGGGCCCACCGACGTGTCCCCTTCCCCCACACCTCCATCACACCCCCATAGAACATATTCTTATATCTCTTTATCTTTTTATAAACACATCATATATTTTATATAAGCGTCATATAGAGATAAACTTTAAATAGTGCTCACATATTTTCATGTTTTGTAAATGTTATACAAAACCTGAAACCTAAACACATTCTTCAAATATTACATATATTCAATTATATTGAATAGCAGTTATATTATGCTATGGTTAGAGAAATATAATACTGGCTAATAAGATGCTTCAGTGGGTTAAAGGGCTTGGATTAAAGACAGATGACTGCGTTTGAACCTTAGGACCCTCATGGTAGAAAGAGAGACCACTTTCGCAGGGTGTCTTATGACCTCCACAGGAGTATTAGGAAATTCATTCTCTCCAGCCATTTGCACACAAATCATACATATAACATATATTTTGAATTTAATAAAAGTTTTTTTTAAAGAAACACAGTAGTATCCATGTGAGATGCTACTTCATGGATAGCATGAAATTAAAGAACATTTCATACTGATTCTGAAAAAACAGAGATGAGACAAAATATGAGATATTACAGAATGAAAGAATGAGCCATAGAAAATATTATACCAAGAAAAAGTATACTTACCTCACAGGTACTACAATATCATTTATGCATTTTATTCTTCATTCACTTGACTATTAAACAAAGGAATAGATTTAAATCGTATAAATAATACTTTTTACTGTGTAAGTATTTGCATGACTTTTATAGTTAATAAACAAAAAACTAACTCAGGAGATGAATCAATGTGTAAAATAGATGTGATGTTGGCATGAGGACCTGAGTTTGAGTATGCAGATCCTATTTACTGCTGGACACAATTGCATAGATCTGTATTCCTAGTGTTTTCCGAGATAGAGGAGAAAACGAGGTAGGAGAATCCACAGAATCTTGTGGATCACCTAGACTGTTGCATGCAGCACAACTGTAAGCAACTAGGAAACCTTATCAAACAATGTGGAAGGTGAGAAAATCATCCACATATACTCTGGCACACATGTGTACTTATCTTGTGTACTTGAACATTCATCATGTAAACACACACACTCACACACACACACCATATATGGATAAATAAATATACTAAAGGATGTTTAAAATGGAAAGGACACTATAAAACCCATTTTCTCCATTTATAGATCCCCATTTGTCTCCATTGTAAGGACCAGGCCTGGTTTCAAAAAAGGTTGCAAAGCACCAGCTTCAGTAAAATAGACCATAAGTCCCCGAAATTGATTCACAAAATACCAACTCTAGAAACAGATCATAAAATCCAGAACAGAATTATAAAACCCACTCCCAAAGAACAAACTGGGGAGAACCACAAAAATGAGGAAATATCTTATCTCAGAATGGCCCATCTGCACATTGATAAGACTTAAGCTGAAATGAAGCTGAAAACCCAATAATCCAACAAGAAAATTGGACTGAAAGCCTTAGAACTAGAATGAATAAATCAGAAAGCTGAATACCATGATTAAAATGTAAAGTAGAGGGTATAGACAAAATAACCCAAAAATATGTAAAATTAAAAATAAAATAGTAAAGGAACATATAGGAAATGTGGTTCACCATGAGAAGACCTTTATTATTATTATTATTAGTAGTAGTAGTAGTAGTAGTAGTAGTAGTAGTAGTAGTAGTAGTATTGATGAGGTAGTCAATGGCATAAGCTGGATCTTCAAAAGATCATTGGAGACAATTTTGCCAAACTAAGAAATGACTTACTATATGGATCTCAGAAGCATACAAAATATCAATCAGATGAGATGAAAAAGGAAAAATCTTCATGGTATATTGAAGTTCAAACATTAAGTACACAGAGCAAGGGAAATATATTTTTAAAATGCCAGAGAGAAAAAAAGAATATTCCAGTAACACATATAGGAACATTCATCAATAGAACAGCTGATTTATCATTGGAAGCCTAGAAAGTAAGAAGATCCTGGAGCAAGGGTTAATAATAAATTTCAGGTCCAAAAAGATCATGTCAGCCATCCTAGACTAATATACTCAATAAAACTTTCCATCATAGTTAAAAGGGAAAGAAAAACTTTTGACGATCTAAACATCCTAAACCTTAGGCTCAACAAACAAACCTAAAACAAACAAACAAACAAAAAAAATAGAGGAAACAATATTTTTGGCTGAAATAAAAAATAAGTATATGTGAAATACTTTAGAAAGAATATCATAGCTGTTTGTTTTATAAAAAGATAAGTGGAGAAGGAATATGCGTGTGGATGTGTAGTCAGGTGTTAGTGAAAGGGGGTGCCTCTGTGAACCCATGCTGAGGCACCCCTTCCTCCTGAAGGACCAGCCATATATACAGAATATAGTACAGAATAGAATTTATTCAGGACATGGTACAGGGAACTGAGAGGGCAGGAGAGAGAGAGAGAGAGAGAGAGAGAGAGAGAGAGAGAGAGAGAGAGAGAAGAGGAAGAGGAGGAGGAGGAGGAGTGGGAGGAAAAGGAGGAGAGTAGAGGCTGGCCATGAGCATGTGAAGAAAGAAGGGGAGGAAAATGGGGAGAGAGGAGGAGTAGAGAGGGAGAGAGGGCAGAGCTAGAGCAAGAATGCAATAGAGAGTGGAGGGGAAAAAAAGCCTCATTTTATAGTGAGTCAGGCACACTTGGCTGTTGCCAGGTAACTGTGAGGCAAAGCTTAGACAAAATGCTAAAAATAGCTTTAATTACTAAAACATTAAAACACACACACACACACACACACACACACACACACACACACACACTGAGAACACAAGTACCACTACCAAATGTCAATTATACAATGCAATTAATTGTGGATTGAATCCTAATGACCTCCAAATACTTATGTGTTTGAATTCTGGACCCATAGGAAGTAGGACTATTTAGATATGTGTCCTTGTTGGAGTAAGTATGGCTTTGTTGGAGGAAGTACATCAATGGCTGGGATGAGCTTTGAGGTCTCCTATATGTTCAACCTAGGCCAAGTAGAAAAATCTCCTACTGCTCCCTGTGGATCAAAATGTCGAACTCCAGTACCATGTCCAGATACATGCCACCACACTTCTCGCCATGATGACAATGACTAAATGATAATGACTAAATCTCTGAAATTGCAAACCAGCTCCAATTAAATGTTTTCCATTACAAGATGAGTTGCTGTGGTCCTGGTATCTCTTTATAGTAATAGAAACCCTAGTAAAAGGAGAAATTGATACCAAGAGTGGGGTTGTGGGGTATTGCTGTTATAGGCCTGACCATGATTTTTTTTCCTTTTTTCTTTTTTGAAGAAATATGTACTTTGATACTATGGATTAGAATAGCAGTTGAAGGCTATAAGTGGGGCATAATGGGCAATCCCAGTAGCAACAGGAAGATAATGATGCTGAGAGTGATTTGAATTGTGGCATCCTGGCTCAAGATGACCCAAAAGAGAATGTTAATATGTGGCCTAGAGACTATTCTTGTGCTAATTCAGCAAAAAATGGTTGGTACTCCTTGATGTAATATGATGGCCAAAAGTACACCAGTCAAATAGGACCAAGGTAAGCAGTCATCACTTTTCTATGATAAAAAAATAAATTTCCAACTTTAGTTATAAGAAATAAAGTAGGATACTTCATTCTAAGCAATGAAAAAATACAATAATTAATAAAAATTACTGAGCTAATATACATCAAAATCTATTGTAGCCAATTTCATAAATTAAAAATCTAAATAAAAAATGCTACATTATTTAAATATACAAACTATCATCCACCTAAAAATAGGAGGTGATATTAATACTACTCCTCCATTAAACAAGTTATCAGGACAAAATAAATGAGAGCAACATTAGAAAACAATACCATCAAAAACAAGTGGACTTAACACATACCTACAGAAAGTTTTACTCAAACACCAAAGAATACATCTTCTACTTAACAGCATTTGAAAAACTTCTCTAAATTAGGAAACATCCTAGGACATAAACCAAATCTTCACAATCTCCAAAAGTTTGAAATAATTCAGTGTATCCTATCTTATCATAATGTTTAATACTTATAATTGATATAAGTAATTGATATAATTTGACGGTTAAAATTGACAGCAAGAGGCGGGCCTAAAAACCCCCCTGGATCCCAAAAGCGGGCGCCTGTGGCAGGAAACTTCTGCCTGGGACACTACGATTCTATAGACAGGCAGCTCCGGGAGACAATCCTCTCTCTCCCAGGAACGCAGAAAAGCTCATAGCAGGGGCAACGCGTCCCCAGAGCTCACTGACTCTGCCCGCTTTCTGCGGCCTACAGAGACTGACCGCCAGCAGCTTCCGGCGATGGCCGGAAACCTCAGCTTGGGCCACAGGGCCCCACACCTAATCAGCACCGGGACAAAGATCCCTCGCCGGAGATCACAAGACCCAGCAGAGGGCCAAAGACACGCCCCACAGCTCACCAGGAACGCAGAAAAGCTCAACCCGCTTTCTGCAGGCCACAGAGACGGACCGCCAGCAGCTTCCTGCGACAGCCGGAAACCTCAGCTTGGGCCACAGGGCCCCACAGCTAATCAGCGCCGGGACAAAGATCCCTCGCCGGAGATTGCAAGACCCAGCAGAGGGCCAAAGACACGCCCCACAGCTCACC
>CM052711.1:79306667-79346947 GCA_028551405.1 Uromys caudimaculatus | reverse complement strand
TCGTTTCTTTGGACTCGAGGTCCTCAGAAAGGTCTTTTTTCTTAGGCATGCCTTTTCTTTTTTGAGATCCCATCCTTCTGTCTCGCTCTGTTTCTGACATGCTGTCCTGCAAATCCTCCAGTGCCCCCTGTCCCGCTATTACTGTCGGGCGGCAGTTTTCATCCTCCAAACATGATTTTACCAGTTTCCACAAAGACATGGTCCCCGTAAAGAGGGCGAGCACGGCTGATAAGATAAGGATAGCTTCTATCGCGTCAGCCGATTGTGGAGGAAGGTGGGGGAAAAGTTCGCGGACAGACATACCTCTCAGAGCTTACCTTTAGTCCTGCAGTTCTGAATCCACTCCGCAGAAGCGGAGGGTCTCCTCGGTGCCGGTGATGATGAAGTTGCTACATTCCTGGGTTTCATCACCAGTTGTCCCGCGCGCTATTTGGTCTCACCAGCAAGAACCCACGTGGACACACGGATCCTTCTGCAGTGAAGCGTTTATTGAAGCTGATGATGATGAAAAGAGGAAGACCCCGAGCCCCAGAATGGCACTGCTTATATAGCCTTGAGGCAGCGTGTCCTCCACTGATTGGCGCGCCCTGGAGTGGGCGGTGATTAGTCATCTACACCCTTACTGCGCAAGCACTTCGGGTGAGTCACCCCACGCTATCCATAAGTTTCCTTAGAGCGACAGCGGAAGTCAGCGCCATCTTGTAATGGCGAATACTCTAACCGCTCTCTACACTACCAGGGCCCCCAAGCGCATGGTCACCCCTCCCCTCCTGGAAGAGGCAAGTTAGAAAGCTTGTAGGCTGGAAGGGAGGGGCTGATTAAGCCCTGCTACCCAATTCCCTAAAGACCAACCACTTTAAAAGTCACACTGTTTTGCCAATCACATTGTGCCTAATGGCTGCTGCTCCAAGAACCATATAAAAGGTCTGTGACCAGGCTATGCCATGTGGAACTCCGCTGCCTTGGTGTGTAGGACCACCCCAGCATGTTGGATCAATAAAAGTTTCTCCTCTTCCATATTGCAGCGATCCCCAACTCCATGTGTTCACTGGGGGCTTGGGGGTTGGGGTCCTCTGGTAAGTTAAGGCTCTGTAAAATCTAACACATATGAGTTACAACAATGACCATTATGGTTCAAAAATGCCAAGGATGTACTAGTGACGTGCATAACTTGACATTTTCCAACAGCTCTTTAATTGTACTTAGGATCCAATCAACTAGAAAGAAGTCATGCCTGGTACTAGATACCTAGCCAACTACCCAGGACTAAAGAAATCATCAATCTCAGATATTAACAACCACAATTTTGCTAAACCTAAATAAAATAAATTTTTCTAAATAAACTAGCATAATCCCTAACTGCATTCTATATATTTGTTCTTATAGATAAATATAGTCCACAGTATTTTTTTTTTAAGAAACATACATTTGGATCTGTTGGGTACCATTTCAAAGGGGAGGGGGGAGAAGAAAAGAAAAAAGAAATAAAAACCGTAGAACCAGTAAAAATTCAGATTTGGTGGTCAGTCCTAACTGACACAAATCCTACACCTAAAGCTCTGGTATTATTATGGAAGAGAGATTAGAAAGACTGTAAGACCCAGAGGAACTGGGAGTTTGCTATGAGATTCTATCTTCTTAAAATGACAGAAATGACATGCCTAAAGTGAAATCAATGTGATTGCCTACACATGATTCAAAAAAGGATGGCACCATTAGCATACTAACATGTTCGTTAAAATTCTCCGCAGACTTCTACCCTACACAAAGGTCTACAAACAACTATTGAATGCTGAGAGTGAGAGAATCTTCTCCACTGAAGAACATGTCAATTGGATATCCAGTATTAAATGTTTACCGTGAAAACAAAATAAAAAGTGATATACAGAATGAATGCTGTATTTATGTATGTAGAAACACACATAAACACATACATGTATCCACTTGTTAATTTTGTCTTTTCATTTGATATATACAGTAGTTTCTCACCAGGCTTTTGATCGTCTTTTAATTAGTGATCATGGAACTTCTTGTAATGTGTTTCTTTGCTATTTGTATATCCTCCCTATTAAGGTTTCTTTGTACTATTTTCTTCTATTATAGTTAAAGTGTTGATTTTTGCCTGTATATATTTGAGTTTTAAGATGATTTCTATGTTATCTATGCCACATCTTTGTAGGTATAACATTTTAAATTTTCCTTCTCAGTATGTATCTCATTCATTTTCTTCACAGAAATTTTACAGAATAAGGTTTTTTTTAAGCTTTAGATTAACAAAGTTTAAATAACCATATCCTTGGATTTTTCTATAAAGTATGCTTCCTAAAAGGAAATCTACTATTTTTAATGAACCTGGTATATGAACAACATTTATTTTCAAGACATCAATATCATACTCCATTTTATTTAATAGTTTTTATCTCAATGTATTTCTTTTCATATTTTTCTATATGCTGTAGAAAGCTACCAAACGATAGCAATTCACTTAGAATGTCCAATTTTATCCTTATAAAATTTGATTCACATAGTTCTAAGTTTTCTATAACTAAGTTAATCTTTCCCCAAATTTCCACTTTATTTTGTCTTTGTTCTCAACAGAAATGTTCTTAATGTACCTCTTTTGATCAATATTCTCTGTGAATTTGGCTGAGGCAAAATCTTATTTGAAAATTTTCTTTTCTAAACCTCCATTCCTTTCTAGCCCTCACTAATCAGAGTCCCTGTTAACAACATTTCTGGTCATATCTGTTCACATCAATGAAGGATTTTCCTATCAGGATTCTGAAAAAGTTTTCATCCTCATTCCAACTCAATATTCTCATGAGTCTCTTTGTTTGCATATGACAATGTTCATATGCACGTATGCACATGGTCACATTTATATTTGCCTTCAACTCTATGTGTGTGTATCAGTACATGACATATGTATAGAGACTGAAAGGTAGACATGTATATCACTCCTTAGACACTGATTTATTTTTAAGTCAGTATCACTCCCTCTGCTTGGAGCATGCCAAGTAGTCAAAGTTGGCTGAACAATGAGTAAGGCCCAAGTATCTACCTATCTCTATCTCCTCGGTGTAGAGATTATAAGTCTGCACTCTCATATCCAAGAAGAAGAATGCATATTTGCAAATCTCATCACAGCCTTAATTTAAAAAATAATGTGGTATTATTTTTAAATTTTGAATGGACAACACAGGATGCAGTTTAACTATATGAGATATTTGAAATGAAAGCTTTATACATAGGTATAATTTTTAATTATATTAGCTATAAAATGAAAAGTAAATTTATTATATTACCTTGTTATTTTATGAGATTTTTATTCTTTTTTAAATTAAGAATGCTAGGGAAAAATAGATCCTATCAAAATACCTAATATAGAGTCTCCATTCCTTCAATAGTTGTGTAGACCTCCCCAAAGGTATTCCAGTTGTCAAAACAGTTGTTGAGTAATTTCAAACTTTACATTATGTTTTACAATATCTCCTTCATATAAAGTTTCCAAACATTTAAAAATATTTTATTATGGAAATGATTTCAGAATGTTATAATACTGAATGGGAAGTATGATTATGACAATGAAAATAAATGTTTTGATGAATCACATAAATAACAAAAGGGAAGAGTAGGTTGAATGATGTTCTGAGTTCTAGCTTGTGCTACAGAACATTTAAAAGTTTCACTGAAAAGACTCTAATTAGTGATGAGATTTATGTTCTGATTTGATACTTTACTAGTAGGTTTAGAAAACAAAATGTCCAAAACATGCCTGTAGAATTGTGGCTTTCTGTACATTGTTTTCCTCTCTTTAATTCTCATCTCTGAGTTCAGATGATTATTCCAGGAATATCAACTCAAATTATGCCCAGGACAGTTCTCATCATTAGGTCTCTCATGAAATAAGTTAAGCTTATATTTTATTCCAGAAAATGCCTCTGCCTAATTAACAGAGGAGGGTAAAACTCATAGGACTTGAGCATAACTCTGGAATCCACTGGCTTGTGATAACAATGCTATTTTCTGAAACTGAGAATGATGAATCCCAGAGCGATTGATACGGAACAGTCCAACTATGGGTATTGTACAAGTTCCTGATATGGTATCTCAATTAGAAGAATTATTCAAAGTACACTAGTTTTTCTTCTCTCCTCTCTAATATATGGCCCAAGATTCATCCATTGTTAACTAGATTTTTCCTTGGTTGGTATGTATTGAACATTGTTTCAGTTAATACATACATGAAGTGGGTTATACAAATTTTAGAGTTATCATTTGTGTGGTCCCATGGCACTCTTGGCAAGTTTTGCTGTTTATTTATTATTCTGTGATCACAAATAGTGATCAAACGAGTGTATGGGGATTCTGAGGAGATTAACAAGAATAGGAAGGTTCTTCTGATCTGAGTGATATTATTAATGTCAAGGTTTACTATCATAGAGTTCAGAGATGTGTACAACCCTTCTCATTCAGTAAAGAAGAAATCACTAGTATCATATGCATGGCATCTTTGGCACCTGTATCACCAGTAAAATCTTCTGCCCCCAGTTTCTTTTATGTACTTGTGTGTGTGTGTGTGTGTGTGTGTGTGTGTGTGTGTGTGTGTGTGTTTGAAGGTATACGTCTATGTTTAAGTGTATGTAGATATGCGGTTTTATGTGGAGACCAGGGGGCAACACTGGCTATCTCAAACGAAACACATCTTGGCTGATTTTTCATTTACATGTGTTTGGTTTTTTTTTTATTTTAGTTTTTGTTTTTTGTTTTTTTGTTTTTCTGTTTTTTTATTTTTCTCAAGACAGTTTCTCTGTGTAGTTTGGGCTGTGCTGCAACTTTCTCTGCTGACCAGTCTGACCTCCAACTCAGAGATCTACCAGCCCCTGCCACCTGAATGTGACCCTTCTCCCTTAATGGGTCATGACCCACAGGTTGAGAACTGTTGACCTAGACAACTGTCATCTAGATATGCAGAATTATGTAAATATAGGAGTTTTTTCTTTCTAGGTTTGTCACATGCTTTGTAGCCAGTGTTTCAGCCCAGCAGAAACAGTTCCTATGGGACTGAACACCATTATCAGATTCCAAGTATCTAGCACAGGCTTATGGCAACACCACACATCTATAGCACCATTGTCAGAATTGAAATTAGACCACCTGTCACACTTTGCAACAGATTTTAGGGAAATCAAGCTCTGACATGGATGGAAGAAAAACTAAAGGAAACATCGGCCAAAACAGAAATCTTGTCAAACTCTTAAATAAGAATATTTATAATGAGTATGACATCTCAATAGTAATAAAGCCAGTTTTATCATCTTTGACAAATTTCTCAATGAATGTTGTCACCGGGAAATATTTACTCTGTTCTTTATAATTCTGAGGCAGATATATTAATTCCACTCTAGAGAAGAAAAGTGGGACTATCAGAACAAATAAGATTCGATACATTATATTTCTGGCATGAAGCACATGTTTACTCACATCGAAATAGACTGACAATTCACTGAATAATTCTTCTTCTTCTTCTTCTTCTTCTTCTTCTTCTTCTTCTTATTATTATTATTATTATTATTATTATTATTATTATTATTATTATTTCTCTTCTTCCTCTTCTTCTTTTTCCTCTTCTTCTTCTTCTTTTTAAATTTGAATTTGTAGTTATATAGGTGGAGTCCATGTTGTCAAAAGTAATGTGAGTCTTGCTGAGCATTGTTTAGAACATCCAGTGAGTAGAACGCATTCTGGCTGGTACAATGGAAAAGCCATAACAAACTCGGAAATTTGTAAAAAGATTGGTTTTAATTTCGACTTGTCACAAATTATATTCGCTGAGTAGGGATCCTTGCATAAAGAAGTGTTCTCATTGTCTTTTATGTGTGAAGGTTCACCCATAAACAGCCTTACCTGTTCAGAAAACAAAGCAATTTCAGAAGGAATGTTTCTGTCCCTTTGCTTTTCTGACCTCGCACTGGCATGGAGTAGGCTTGTCCTGCTGCTGCTGCTGCTGCTTCCTTTGCTGACAATAGGACCAGATCTTCTTCAGGCTTCCATTGCTGTTGTGGAGCAGCAACTCTACAGAAAACTTCCTAGCTTCCAGAGCTGAACTGCAGAGGTCCCAGCCTTGTAGAGTTAAGAACTGCAGGTTGTCGGATCTACTCCACACTCCTGGTTAGAGATAGGCATTATGGGATTGTTCTTATGTTGATGCATCAAGCCTCAAGGATCAAGTAATTGTCAGGTTCTCAGCTACTCCTGGTATGATTTAGCTGTTTTTGTTTGTTTGTTTGTTTGTTTGTTTGTTTTTCTAATTTAAAGATGACTCAATAAATATCTTGTTTGACTTTAACACTCTTTGCCCATAAACTAGACTTGAACCAAAGATGTACAGTGGCTTGAGCACTTGTTGTATACAGATCCAGAAATAGCTAAGGGGAAATTGAGTACCTGTATTTTATTATCTCCAGTTTTAGAAATAAGTTCCTCTATCTCTGTTTCTGCCTCTGTCACTGTCTTTGTCTTTCTCACTAAGTGCATGTGTGTGTGTGTGTGTGTGTGTGTGTGTGTGTGTGTGTGTGCACATACACGCGCACACATTTTTATGTGGAAGTTAATGTTCAGTGTTTTCCTCAATTGCTACTTATCTAATTTTGCTGAGACAGAATCTCTAATCTCTCCCTGCAAATAAAATTTCCAATTTGGCTAATCCATTGGGCCAGAGAGCCTTATTGGTCCTCCTGTTTATGCATCTGTTTCTACAGAATTTGACTTAGAAACATTAGCCATTACTAAGTCATCTCTCCAAGTCCTGACCTTCCTATATTAGTAATGTTATATCAGTGATTATTTAAAATAAAACATAAATAAGAAGAATGGGATTGTGTAATTATGTTAGCCTTTGTCCAAGGAGAGAAAAGGTAGAGATCAGCCCTCTCACATTAACAGGCAAAAGTGAGTGCAGATCTGCTAAGTCTTTAATATATAATCAGAAGACAAAAAGCAGCATACTGAGAGGCAAAAGAGGGGTTTCACTTCCTTGTTTAATCTCTCTCTCTTTCTCCCTCCTCCTCCTCCTCCTCCTCTTCTTCTCTCTTTCTCTCTCTCTCTCTCTCTCTCTCTCTCTCTCTCTCTCTCTCTCTCTCGTTCACTTTCTCACTCTGTATACACATTCATTTGGGAGTTGCATTCTTGCCAAGGCATACATAATGGGGTCAGAATCAAAATCTAGGTGGTAATTCTCTCTTTCAGTCTTTTAAAACATAATCTCTTCTCTTTTCCATGATGTATTCAAGGCCTGCAACTTTTTAGATACTCTCCTGTTTTGACTTCTCACCTCAGCCTAAGTGCACTGCTGGGATTACAGACACAGTAATGTCTCCAGCTTTGTCTCCCCTGTGACTGGATCTGATCAACACCTTATATACCTCAGTTTTCTTTTTCAGAAACAAGAGGTTTATTAATAATTTTTTAAACTATGATATAGTCATTTGCTTCATTATATGGGAGCCACGGGTAATAATTTTGAATCAGTGAGCTTCTGTTAAGTTTTTTCAGTGTGCATTTAATATAAAAATATAGAAGGTTATTTCCCTTTCAACAGTATTACCAGATTTATTTTTTTAGCACTATTCTTATTGAAAAATATCATCAGTTTAATTTTAAATGCCAAACTGTAAAATAAATATGTGGACACAGATACTTTTTGATCCAACTAAAATTATCTTTGAGTGCTTGTGAAAATTAAACATATAATAATGAAGTGGATGCTTCTAAAAATAAAAGTGAAACAAAACAAATAAAACCAGCAAAAAATCTAAGTGGAATCAAACAAGGGAGACATTGCATTGAGTTACGTTTTTAAGGCATATATATATATATATACTTTCCTCTTGTCAATAGTTATCCAACCGAGCAGTAAAACTTCATTACCCTAAAGTCAATATTTAATACTCTTTTTTTGTTTTTATGTTCTTTGGAGGTATAATAAAACATATTATGTCTTGACATCTTTGGACAAATCATTGCTGTTGTTAATTTAGAAGTTTTTTTTATGTGAAGCATTAAACAGCTCATAAAACTCTCTTGAAGATATACTCATTTGGATTACAGGTATAAACACTTGCTCAGCGACTCTAATGCTGGGAGTTTTCACTCCAAACACTGTGAAACTATTCACTCTTGGAATTGGTGAACAGACTATTTTCTAAACAGTTTTATCAAAATGATGTCAGAGCAAAAACAGAAGACTCAAATAAGAGCCTGGGAGCTTTGCATACTGCCATGTTCTGACAGTGTGGGAAGGGAAGACAAGTTACCTGTAAAGAACTGGATCTTTTATTTTTCATTTCACATTTAGTTATTCATGTGGGGGATTCATTATACATATGTGGGGAGGTTTGGGAACAGTGTGGGATAGTTGATTCTGCCTTTCTATCCTTCAAGACTCAAATGTAAGTCATCACACTTAGTTGTAAGTACATATAGATCCTTCTCTCTAAGCTCCATATCACTCTAGCTTAGGATAGATCCTGTTTTTGGCACCTGGAGAATAAGGAAAGTAACAAACTCAGTGTTTATTTATGTGAAAGGCATAGATAAATAGCATCCCTTCCATTGTGATGGTTTGTATATGCTTGACCCAGGGAGTGACAGTATTAGGAGTTGTGGCCCTGTTGGAGTAGGCGTGTCATGGTGTGGACTTTAATACCCTCATCCTAGCTTCACAGAAGTCAATCTTTTCCTAGGGGGCTTCAGATGAAGATGTAGAACTCTCAGCTCCTCCCACACTATGTCAGCCTGCATGCTGCCATGCTTCTACTTTGATGATAATGAAATGAACCTCTGAACCTTTAAGCGAGTACCAATTAAAATGTTTTTCTTATAAGAGTCGCCCTGGCCATGGTGTCTGGTCACAGCAGTAAAACCCTAACTAAGACAACCACTTAACACCTGCAAAGACAAGAAATTTTCATCTCCCGTTATGGACCATTCACTGCAAACACAATGTGTACATTTTCCTGTAAAAGACTCTAGATCAATTATGTGCATTTTCCCTTTTAGTAGGGGTTAATCTTCAAGAAATTCTGATAACTTACTCCACACTATAGTTCAATCATTTTTCTTTTCTTCCTTGCCATAGTCTTGAAATTTATTTCATAGCAGAACATTTGTATCAAACAGCACCTTTACTTTCTTATCCATGATGCAAATTTATCTGCTATGGTTATCATTAAATTATTTTTCACATTACTTGTGAGATATTCACTCTGATAATTATTATGCCTATGTTTTAGATATGATAATTCTGCACAGAGACATGAGTGGAAGACATAGATCAGATTATGTACAAAGAAAAACTCTTCTTGTTGGCAAGTTGATCTACTTTGTTGCTGAGGCGTTACTTTACTGGTGTTAAAACATAATCCTTTGGGATTCCAACACTGACTGAAGACCAGTTGAAACATTCAGCTTCCTTGTGGACTGTACAGCTTCAAGATTCTTGACTTTTACATTGTGACAGTTGTTGTTGGACTAACAGTACCATGAGCATGACCACAAAATATATTCTTATATTTTCTCTCTCTCTCTTTCTCTCTCTCTCTCTCTCGCTCTCACTCTCTCTCCCTGTTCTATCCCTCAGTAAGGACACCTACAACCCTTAAAACCTGAGCCAAAAAATGTCCTTCTCCATAAGTTTAAGTTGCTATCTTTCATCAGGAATTTTGTTGCAGCAGTGAAAGCAACTGATACACAAGGTAAGCAAGTATATGGAAAATGTCATCAGCAAGCATCTGTGATTGGAAAACCAGTGAATATAAGAGATATAATGACAAAAGAAAAAAAGTTTTCCTTTCATACTTGGTGCTCTTGGCATATAAAAAAAGTGCTTTCCTTGAATTTGGCTAATGAATTATGGGCATCTATGAAATAAATGCAAAATATTGCTAAATTAAAGAGGAAAACAAATGAATAATTAAAACTGTCAAACTGGCAAGCTTTCTTTCTATCTTTACTAAAATAGTCTACCCATGTAACTTTTGTAGAATTTCACAGATGGATTCAGTGTCTTAAATTACCATAATGGGGTGACTGACTATTCATTGCTTCTCATTATTTCCATTTCAAATTCAATGAAATTAATTATATACCTGTAGTTGGTGCCATGTTACTTATGTCCACATTGAGGAATTTATAAGGGTCAAATTTGTGTTAGGAAATTATTTATTACCTGATGTGGATTTCTTGCTGACATTATTAGCTATTATGCATGTTAAAATTCTGGAATGTGCACATGTCGTCTGTCTTCTTAAAGGGTCATTCTTAATCTCTTCCCTTTAGGTCTTGATTTGATAAAACCCTATGGCTTCATTTAACAGGCAAAAACGGATGTCTGTCTAGATGCAGGATGAAGCAATTAACAAAAAATATTCACCAAACAATTTTCTCCTCAGAGGTCCTTGAAAACTTCCCTAGTTGCCTGATTCATTTAATCTTTGCCATGAACATTGTGTTATGTTTGAAACACTTGTATAACTCACCCACAGTTCATATTTCTAGCTTTGTATCACCATTTTTATTAGTGACCTATTTATACACAATTAGGGAAAACTTGTCTTTTAGAAATATCTTTAAACTTCATAGTAATCAGTAGTAATTGTTACATATGGTATTAATTATATATTATTATAGTGCCTATAAGGCACTAAGATCCCTTTCATTGTGTGTGTGTGTGTGTGTGTGTGTGTGTGTGTGTGTGTGTCTGTGTAGGGGGGAGGAAATGTAGAACTATATGCACATGTACATGCAGGTGTTTGTGTGTATATGGAAGTTAGAGACTGATACTGGTGTCTTTCTCTATTACATCCACATTAATTTTGAGATAAGGTTGATATTTATAGATGGCTGCTCAGTGGACCCTATGGATCCCCCTTTCTACATCATCATTCCCCAGAAATGGCATTGCAGACATGTACTATGATTGTACTCTCATGGAATCTTACATGTGTGTTGGGGATCTGAACATAACACCTTAGGCCTGTACAGCAAGCATTTCACTGACAAAGTCATGTTCCCAGACCCAACACAAAGCTCCATTCTATGTACCATACATGTTGGGAACGGAATTTTAACAATAATACTGTCATCTTACATTATCAATACTAGTTTGTGGGACTAAGGGAGTGGGCCTGGAGGAAGAATGAGATCGAGACTTGTCTAAACCCTGGCCCACAGGTGTAAGTGTTGCTCCCTCCCTGCTCTGAGCTTGCATGCTAGTGGACACACTGTTCTCACAAAGCCCACCTCTACCCTTCATGAAGTAGTCACATAGCCTGATGGATAAACTATAGGTTTAACTTCCTCTCTCTCTAAAAGGATATGTGCAGCAAGCACCTGGAATTCCTCTTCATGTAAATTAATTATTTCCAGCCCCTCAGCCATAGCCAAAAGTGTACACTCATCTCAAAAATATCTTATCTATTCCCCAAAGTTAATATAGCAATTACTATCCACAAACAAAGAGGGCTGTAGCACTGAAAAATACATCTCAGTGAACATGTCCACCCCCTACCTCACTCTCCACCTAACCACCCCACACTCATACTCAAGAAAACCAAGTTTCTGTTATTCCTTTCACTCTGGCCTGGCTCAAAAAGGTACTACAAGTGATTTGAAGCAGTAAATACAAGCAATTATTGCCTCCAGGAACCCCATGCTGGGTAAGAAGAAAGCCCAAAGTCATGGCTAGACAGAGGGAAACGTTTCTTCCAGAAAATTATTTACAACATAGTAAGCTTCCAGGAGAATGAAACCTAAATAGTGATAGCCAATGACAGTAGAGCTACCTTGATCAAGTCTGCCTATATCTACAAAGCTCTGACCTTTCCTTCAAACTAAACTTTATGTCAAAACCCTAAAGATGGTTTACGTTATCCCCCTTCTCAATGAGGTCACATTGCCTAAATCTTCCTTTTCTGCATTTCAATATTTAACAGGCTGTTTTAATTGGCTTATGAAGGACAGAAGAGGACAGGCCCTGAACTCAGACTGTCCAGGCACAGGTTGTGAATTTGAGTCTGATGAACATTCATCTATTTCAATGTCTACTATCTAAATTGGTATTGTGATCTATATGGATAAAAGCCATGTGAAGATAATAAAATATAAAAAACATGAACAATTGAGTGTGTCAATCTTACTTTTAGTCAATTTCTTACCTACTTTTTCTTGTCCATAGAAACCATTTATGTATTACAAAGTGTAAACACACTCCATCTAAACAGACATATATCATGTACATGTAATACAAATTGAAGGGCCAGTGAGATGACTTACCATATAAAAGTGACTTGTGTCAAATATGGCAGTTTGAGTTTGAACCCTTGGACCCACATGGTGAAGGAAAAAAATTATTTCATAGACTATTGCACCACAGATGTTTGAAAAAAAGTAAAAAAAAGTCTTCATAATTAATCTGTGATTAAGTAAAGTGTTATAATTTATAAAGAGAAATATGAATTATTTATATCCTTGAGGTTTTTCTTTTAAAGGTATTCTTAATTTACATGTTTGTATATGTTCATGTATCTAAATATTTTATCTTTATCAGAGAGATAACTCTTTTATGAAGAAAAGAAAGAACAAATCAAATTTTATTTATCTCAAGATTTTAAATTCTACTTGTTTTTATTTGTAAAGTATATTAGTTCTGTGAAACTTCAATAAAACACTAAAAGTAAATTTACTAAAAGGGGATTTACTAATTCTAAATAAATGTTTATGTCAGTAAGTGAAAACAATCCCTTACTCTCTAAATAGTAACTGAGGCAATTAAATTAAATTAAGCAACTAGGCTATTGTAAAATTAAATATGCATCTTGAAAAGATTTTAAATAATACTTAGTGTAACTTATTCAGTCAATAATGTATTTACATTGTTTATTGTTTTCTGTTTCTTTTAAATATTTCATCACTTTGTTAGTTAATTGCTTAGTGATTTCTAAACAAGCACATACATTCATTCTCTATGAGGAAAAACATTCTGTTTATTATTAAAGATTGCAGAGGCATCCTCTACCACATCACAGTGGTTACAATAGATGAAGAAACTAAATGAGTTTATTCTGTATTTACTAACATAAATGAGACCCATTTTCAGAGTGACAACCCATATTCAGTTCTCTGTGTCTTGGTAATGATTTAAGAAGTGACTTTTGTCCAAAGTTGGTCAATTGCTTTTGTGAATGACTGATAAGAATTTGACTTTGTTGGCCAAATTCTCCTGAAGAAAACTTCTACTTGCTCTTGTTCTTTAAGGCATCAAAGCACAATGCATAAGTAGATTGTGTGACTGAGCTCCAGAGAAAGGTATCTTTTTTTGTAAGTGTCTGAAGATCTTTTTTTTCCCTTTGTTTTTTTTTGATAATTTTTTTATTTACACTGCAATCTCTCATGGCCCCTAATACATCTTTATAATGTGCTATAATTCTGAATATATTTTCTATTAAAACAAAAGAAAGCTGCTAAACACATATAAGTTAAATCATTTGCTTAAAGCGATTCATGTAACAAAGAGAAATATAAAATAATAGTTGGAAATATTCTTAGAACTAAATTAAAACCGAAATAAAAAGTAAATTATTAGGTAAGAGAAAGTTGAGAAGAACATTTGCACTGCAAATGCTTTCACTAGATGTGAAGAATAAATTCAAATAAATAATCAGATATTATACATCAGGAAGCTAAAATAAAGTGAAAGAAAAATAAAGCAAATTATACTAATAAACTCAGAATAAAATTTAACACTTGGAAAATTAATGAAATTTAATAAAATAATTAAACATAGTTTTACCAAAATCAATAAAATTTATGAAGCAAGATTAGAAGAAAAGATAATACTGGAGGAAATACATAGTATTAGTTTCAAAAATCAACAAAAGAAACTACAAGAGGTCAAGCATGATTGAAAGGCTGAATGTTTACTCCCGGTAAACTGATGCTTATAATCTGGTACTTTAGAATAAAACCCAATTTACATAAAAGAAAAAAGTCTAAACATGATTAGACAAGAATTATCCTTTGACAATTTCAAAACTTAGTTCAGATTTGTGGGATGCACCACAGTTTGTGAATGTTTGTCAAATCTTTGGGTCTAATCATTAGTACCACAAAACAATCCTATGGACAGGAAAATTAAGTTCTCATGAGGTTTATTAAGAGAAAGAAACATGACTGTAGGCAACCATTTTGGGATTTTAACTGGGAGAGCAAGAAGAGAAATAGAGTCTTGTGATAGCCACGAGAGAGGGAGTCCTTTATTTCCTCAAAGTAATTTCATTAGCAGAGACTGTTTCCATAGACAATCTGATGGTGGTCTTGAAAGGAAAGTGTATTTAGTTCCTGAAGAAAATGGAGGCTTGTCATTCTTAAAAGCGTTTGAGGGAGAGGATGCATTTAATATCACATGACCTGTCCTGGTATAGCCAATCTGTCAGAAGTCTAAGACCAAAATTATAAATCAGACAGTCTAGACCTTGCTTTATGGTCCTAAAGCCTATGCCTAAGTACCATGTTAAAACATGGGCATGTACTTAAGAGTTAATAGCACCTTTATATATAATAGTGAATCGTTTCAAAAATATAAATATACTTCAAGTTGGTGATAAAATGTACACATATACAATGTGTTATTAATCAGCAAAAATAAGTAAGTACTGAGACACACATAGTCAAATTAGTTGAATCTCTGAGTAATGTCCTGAATTTTAAAAATTTCTGTCTTAAACCATATTTTCTACAAGGAGTACATTTTTTGTGTATAGTTTTACTACTAATATCTACCCCTTACAATGTAAGAAATAAAGGGTATTATTGGGAAATAAAAGTGTTCTCACTATTAAAAATGATATAAAACTGCACTACCATATTGCCTGGGTGAAAAATTATAACAACTATTTACAATATGTTAGGCATTGTCTTTAAAGTAATAGAATGTTCTTAGAGTTACAAAACATCTTTAATAAGGTGACTGGATCTGAGATTTTAGGCACAAGGAAGAAACGATAAATGTCAACTCATTACTTATCAGATAGGATGACCCATTCTTACTACGGTCACCAGTGAATTGTTCTTATTAGCAAGTTCTAATCAGGGCATAACCAGAGTCTTTTCTTATTACTCTAAAGTGTAAACAATTCCTTGCCTAATTTTATTCACAGAAGAAAAAGAAGTGATAGAGACTATCTTTTTTCCCAATTGAGTTTTAACCAAATACCTTTTACTTATCATCATTATGTCAGTAGTGACAGGGATTCAGTCATACTTTCATATAGTGCCACCAGTAGAAGCCTGAGGAGATCTCTTAATCTTTTACACACTATGACTCAAATGAAACCAGCTACTAGGCATTGATATAAAAAAGAACTTCAAAGTAAGCTAATTAGAGTTGTAGATTTTATTTAGCATATTTTAACATGCAATTTGAGCATAAGAATTAAGAAATAGTGAGCACTCAGGATAAATGTAGGTACATGTAACAGCATGAGTATGTACTTCTAAGAGTGTCTCATTTCTTTGTCTTTATAACAGAGATTTTGATGGATTTTGAACCTGTTATCTTCAAAGCATGTACAAGTAGCCAAGTGAGATCAAAGGTGTTTCTGAGGGGCACTTCGTTAGACCGCAGTTGCTAAGATCACAGGGACACAGAGCAGAGATTATCTATGGTGTAAAGAAAGTTTGCAGTCTTCTGTGAGTTTCCTAGTAAATGTCAACTAAAGGAATTGAGCCCTATTCAAGGTCTTGCACACTAAGACTATAAGTCATAAATTCAAACCACTGCTATACTAGCAGAAAATACCTCTTTCTGAGAGGACTATTATTTTTGTCCTCAATATTCACAGCAAATATTGGTTGTAGTGTGTGATTCCTGCTTTTTGGCTGACTTTGCACACACTTACAATGTGTCCTATAGTCCTCACTTGCCTCAAGTGTGTTCTTTATTTGTATGTTTCTTTTTTATTTTTTACATAAAAAAGATGATATGTTAAAATAGTGAGTAGAGGGATGGCTCAGTAGGCAAAGATACTTGCCAATAAGCACAAAGACCAGTGTTCTAACACTTAGAGATGAAAAAAATTATATATCTATATCTATATCTAATCTCTCTCTCTATATATATATATGTATATATATATATACATATATATATATTCATTTTACATGTTTCAATATTTCGTCTGCATGTAAACAAGTGTGCATGCTTAGATGCTTGGTGCTCACAGACTCTATAAGAGGATGCTAGATCACCTAGTACTGGAGTTACAGACACTTATGAGCCCCAATGAGGATGGTGGGAATGAAACTCAGTTCTTCTGCAAGAACTATTTGACCTCTAACACATCTCTCTACTACCCCATTTCTCACCACAAATTTTTGTATAATTTTAATTTCCACAGAGGCATATTTCCAGGCTAACTGAGCACACAGGCCACAATAAGTATGTAAACTGTTTATTAGTATCATGCTATGTCTATGATACCTTCTATGATTTATCCACTGTTTAAGTACTATGAACCTAAGAAGAAAATCTGTTTTTGTAGCAGTGGACAAATGATTGCTGAAGTAATATATCATAAAATCTTTATTTTAAATATGTACAACAGGAGGATGTGGCTGGCATTAGAGTTGTATTTACATATGAATATTCCACGTAATATACATTAAGACATGGCTATTGCTCTCTTCCATAATCATCATGGTGCTCAGATATTTTTACTGTCAAATTTCTTCTTGTATATATTTGTCTAAATTTTACATATTTTGTTTTTCTTAGATGTGATTAGGTTGTGTCAACAGATGACCGATTTTAATAACAGGTACAAAGTTCAATTCCCAGATAGATATGTCCAGTTTCTTGTGGGAAGAATATTCACAAATTGAAAATAATTGGTTTAGATTATCAATTCTATTATTAAAAGGTCTTTGAATTTAAACCTATTTCCTATTTTTTATTTTATTTATTTTTATACAAATTGGTATAAATAAATTATAAGCCATGGATGGTGATAAGTATATATGTACTTCTTGAATTCAGCTTTAATCCAAAGATAAAAAAGATTCTTAAATTTTGCCACTTTTGCTCAGGTCATAATTTCAGAACATTGTGAAAACAGAAATTCAAGAAATTCAAGGTGAGTTTTGATGTCTGATGTAGCTGTCAGGTCTTGCTCTAGTTCAAAATAAGAGGGTGAGGTTACATGTTAATAACTTAGGTTATCCAGATGAAGAAAACAATTCAGTTATAGGTCACAGGAGTCCTTAGAGACTGAAACTATGCAGAACTTTGAGAAGAAGCCATACCATAAACTCCATAATAAAGAACAGTTTGAATCTTTAACACTTAATGTATGGTCTCAATTTATAAACTGAGCATGCATAAATAAATATGCAGCTCTTTTCCTTAGTAATAAATTATAGTCATTTTAAGTATCTAAAATGCCTAGCAGTAAATAGCTCACTGGCTTTAAAAGAATTGACTGACTTGGTATTGTGAATAACCCAGTGGTCAGATTTCTTGCTGTATGAAAACAAAAGTTCAGATCCCAAAAACCTTCCAAAAAATTTATAATAATGTTAATGGGACTGGACCATGGACTTCTAATCCCAGTCCTGGTTTGATGAAACAAGAGGATACTAGGGCTCTCTCTCCAGAGAGTTTAGCCAGTCCTTTAGTTCCAGTTTAAGTGAAAGACCTTACTTTAACAAATAAGGAGGGTAGAGATAGAGAAAGATACCAAATGTCAACTGATGACCTCCCCATGCACATGTATAAACATGAGGAGTCTCACATTGAGCAAACACACATGGATATAAACTTATAAAATTTTTAAAATAATTGAATGACTTTTACAAACTTTATTATTAGTTATATTTGAAAGAATAAACAAAATAAAACATCTCCTTTTTATTCAAAAACTATATATAAATGTTGGTTTAAATTATTGCACCTCTTTTTGGAACTTACAAATCGCAGGAAACATATTTCAAAGTAGATGAGGTGTAGAGACAATAAGGGTGTCCATAATCATAAGGAATAAATTCCCAAGTGATGAGTGAATAGATATGAGGATGGTCTCTTGAATGATGGCAGATTATATATGCTCAGGTCTCTGATCAGTGAGAGTAAGTGTATATTTGATGATCCTGTAAATAATGAGTGGCTATATGGAAGTTGAAATAAGAATGGCCCACACTTCAGTTTGTGGTATTGTTTGTGATGTTTGTGAAACCATTAGGAAACAGTCTTGATGGGTGAAGTAGGCCACTCTGAGGTCTTTTCTCATTTCCTGCACTCACTCTGCTTCTCCTGTGAAGGTGAAAGTGACCTGTCAGCTTTCTTCTTCTACCACTAGCTGCCCTGACTCCCAGGACTCTAATCATGTTGAACTAAGATAAACATTTTCTGCATTAAGTCCATTTTTGTCATGATACTTTGGCTATAAGCTTAGTGTTTAATGACTAAGTAATCTCTTCAGTCCTGGTCATGGCAACTAATTATAGAAACAGAAAAGTAACGGATGCAGATTGTGTATATTAAGTAACAGACAGATTGTTTGGAGTGGTAGTGGTCATGTAAATGATAAAGTGGGCATAGTTTAGGTCATTTACTCATCTGGATGGGTGCTGATATAAATGATTTTCATACAAATAGTGTTAGGGTATGAAGTGAAGCTACAGGTCTGTATCTACTATTTAAATTGCTTACTTGGATACATTTTGATTTTGTGATGTGAAACTGGGAAGATTGTCATTTAATGCAAAATATTGTCAAAACTTGGATAACAATAACCTGATAAGTGATACAAAATTCATGTAAGAAAGAACAAAGCTGACATAGTGCCTTCTCTGATAAAAAAAAATGCACTAAAACATGGATACCTGTTTCCATAACTGTGTCAACATGCATACTATGAACTATGATTCAGAGGATGGAAGGCAAGGTTAGACTGAGAGTAGATGGAGAATTATTGTGGATTCATCATTTATTCAACCCCAGAGCCATATATATGCAACATATATGTATATATATTTACAAACATACAGATATATCATCTACGTTACTCTGAAAAATAATCAATTTAATTATTTCATTGAGTATATGTATTTTATTGTACTTTGTACTCTTAATGTGTGTTATTGCTTATTCTCCCTCTTTTTACTAGCCCTCATCCTCTCCACAAAGAGTTCCCTTCTGCTTTATGTATGTGTGTTTTGGTAAAACTTTCCTTTCTATAACAAAAGTACAATTGTGTAGTAAATTGAATTTCAACATGCTAGCTTCCTTTTACTGCAATAAAATATCTGATGCAATTAACATATAAAAAGAAAAGTTTATGTTTATTCATTATTCTGCGTGTTCTATCTATTTTAATATCAGGCTGTTCCACCTCTGGGTTTCTGATAGAAAAGCACGTGATAGTGAGAAACAGACAAGCCGACCAAGAGCTAAAAAGCAGAGGGGAGACAGAAGTCTCATAATTGCCTTCAAGGACAGTCACTAGTGGACTAAGGATCCATATATCAAGTGTTTTATCACCTTTCACTAACACAGCCCTATGGACAACACATATAACTGTGAGTCTTTGAAGGAGACACTTATCCAAACCATAGCAGAATGTTTTGGCTTAGTCATTTAAATCTTGGACACTAATTATTGCATGCTAAGTAATGAGTGCAGTGTCAGACCTTGACAATGTGAAAGGTTGTCTACTGCCTTGGGGAACACCTAACATGTTCGTGTTCCCATGGTGCTTCACCACCTGCAGTTATTTGTTCCACTACTTTCCAACTATGGCCTTGATTGAACAATTATTCCAACTTGTATAACTTGGAGTGCATTTCAGAGGTGGTACAGTCCTCAGCTAGAATTTTGTTTGGGAAAGTTGTAGAACCTTTATGAGGTAGAGCTGTATTTTACTAAGGGAGTCACTGGGGGATATGCTCAAGGTGAAATATCCTTCTTGCACTTCATTTTACTATCTTCTTCCTGCCTACTGATACAATGCATTTACTTATTCACTTAGCATTCCACTCACTGCTCCCTCCCAGTCATCCCCTCATACAATTCCTTTCCCCTTTCTCCTCTGAGCAGATAGGGCCATGCTTCGTATCCTCCACCATGCTACTTCATGTCTCTACAAGGCTAGGTGATTCCTCTCCTACTGAGCCCAGACAGGACAGCTCTGGTCTCTTCTTAATCACTGTTCACTTCTTACTTTCAGCTAGCCAGTATCAATTATCCCAGTGGTCCCATCTATTACTAGTGCTATAGTCAAATCCACATGGCCAAATCTTCTGATTTCTGTTCCTTGCTAGAGCTGGGTTATGGCTTTTCAGGGCTACTATTCCTAAATATTTGTATCAAAAGCCTAGGTTTCCAGCCCCAAAGTAAAAATCACATCCTCAAAATTCAGACATAAGTGTGTCCTCCATTTCTGGATTGTAGTTCATTCCAGATTAAAAATTCAAACTATTCCTTGTTCAACAGTAAATGCATAAAAAAATAACCTTAACTGGATGGAAGCTTGCCCCCAAATCACCACTCCCTTAATATGTTTATTTCCTCTAACACAGGATTTATCTCCATTTTATTTCCTGGTACCAATTTACTATTTGAACCATACATTTTGAATTTTTTTTCTTTTAAAGCATGCTATGCTTTATCAAACTGTTGTTCATGAGACTAAACTAAAGCACAGATTCTTAACTGGAATGTTTTGAGACCTCCTTTGTCAATGTAACTAATCTAAGTCTCTTCTCCTTAACCTCAGATAGACTCTTCAGACAAGGACAAAAAACAGCCTCACTCTTTTCCAAAATAGCACAAAAACTGTCTATAGGCCACATATTGACATTCTTTTCCTTAGAGATATCTTGGGCCAGGTCTGAACAGTTCCAAATACCCTCAGTACCTATGTTTTCCATATCCCAAATTGGATGGACCATTAAGCCTCTCTTAAAGGATTCTGTGGTTTTCAAACTCCAAAGTCACAAAATTCACATTCTTCCAAACAAAAATATGATCAGGCCAATCACAGGCCTATCACAGGCCTAACTCTACTCTTGTTACCAACTTCTGTCTTAGATAGGGTTTCCACTGCTGTGAAAAGACACCACGACCAAGGTAACTTTTATAAAGGACAGCATTTAATTGGGTCTGGCTTATAGTTTCTTAGGTTCAGTCAATTATCATCATGGCAGGAAGCATGGCATTATCCATGTAATCATGGAGCTGGAGGAACTGATATCTGTGACTTGATTGGAAGGCTAATAGAAGACTGGGTTCAAGTCAGGTAAGAAATGGGTCTCAAAACTCACCCCCACAGTGATATACTTCCACCATCAAGGCAACACTTCGACTGACAAGTCAACACATCCTCCAACAAAGCCACAGATCCTAATAGTTCCACTCCCTGGGTCAAGCATATTCAAACCACCACACTCACTGAACCTGAAACTCAAGAATTATAGATTGGCTGTAAAACTGCTCCAGTAATGCATTTTTCTGAACTCTGCATTCAGCATTAGTATATAGATACACATAACACACACACACACACACACACACACACACACACACACACACCCCTATTGCTGGATTTACAAGCAGCCTAAACTTTAGCTCAGGTTCTCATGCTTTCACAGCAGTATTTTACCCACTGAATCATTTCTACAGATATATATTTTTGGAAGTACTCTACATTTTTCGTTTTCTCTGATTCATGAAACCATCTTTGTTTGAGTCGGCTATCAGTTGCTCTGATCATTGTAAATTGAATTAGTTCACTGGATTTGGTAAAACAGGACTCATCTCCATCAAAAAATGGGAAACAGAGCTAAACAGAGAATTCTCAACTGAGGAAATTTGCAGGGCTGAGAAGCACCTAAAGAAATGTTCAACATCCCTAGTCATCAGGGAAATGCAAATCAAAACAAGTCTGAGATTCCACCTCACACCAGTCAGAATGGCTAAGATCAAAAACTCAGTTGACAGCAGATACTAGCGAGGATGTGGAGAAAGAGGAACACTCCTCCACTGTTGATGGGACTGCAAGCTGGTACAACCACTCTGGAAATCAGTTTGGCAGACCTTCAGAAAAATGGACATAATACTACCTGAGGACCAAGCTATACCTCTCCTGGGCATATATCCAGAAGATGCCCCAACATGTAACAAAGACACATGCTCCACTATGTTCATAGCAGCAATATTTATAATAGCCAGAAGCTGGAAACAACCCAGATGCCCCTCATCAGAGGAATGAATATAGAAAATGTGGTACATTTGCACAATGGAGTACTACTCAACTATTAAAAACAATGACTTAATGAAATTTGCAGGCAAATGGATGGAACTTGAAAATATCATCCTGAGCGAGGTAGCTCAGTCACAAAAGAACGAAAATGGTATGTAGTCACTGATAAGCGGATATTAGCCCAAAAGTTCAGAATGCCCAAGTTTCACTTAACAGAAACCCCTGGACTGAGAGTGAGGTCCCAGATGGAGGAGTTGGAGAAAGGTCTGAAGGAGCTGAGGGAGTTTGCAGCCCCATGGAGGGAGCAAGAGCATCAATGGGACTGACCACCTGACCCCCCCCCCCCCGGTCGTCCTGGAGTTTGGACCACCAACCAAAGAATACACATCTATGGACCCATGGTTCGGACCACATATGTGGCAGAGGATGACCTTGATGGTCATCAGGGAGAGAGGAGAGGCCCTTGGGCCTGAGGATGTTAGAGGCCCCAGTAAAGGGGAATGTCAAGGTGGGAATATGGGGATGGATGTGTGGGTGGGTGGGAGGTGGAATTCCCTCATAGAGGCGGGGATGGGGAGGGGATAGGGGTTTTCCAAAGAAGAGACGCAGAAAAGGGGAAAGATTGGAAATGTAAATAAAGTATCAAAAATAAAAAAAAATAATAATAATAAAGGTGTGCAGCACCACAAAAAACAAAACAAAACAAAACAAAACAAAACAAAACAAAACAAAAAAAACAGGACTCACCTTAGCTGAGTCCCATGGTGAAAAGAATGTAATATAGTTACTCCACAGAATTTTGAGAGATGTCAGCAGAGCTGACATAAGTGTTTGTGTGTGTGTATGTGTGTGTGTGTGTGTGTGTGTGTGTGTGTGTGTGTGTGTGTGTGTAGATGGAGCAACAAGATGGAGTAGCAGATTGAAGCCATATTACACAGGGTCTGTGTGCTATTATTTTTATTAAATTTTGTGAGTTGGTATGTAACATTTACATTTGAAAATATTTCTCTGGGGTAAAGCAAATAGCTCAGTTGGTAGATTAAGGTACCCAAATTTCAATTTCCAGGACCAATTTTAAAAAGGCCGAACATGACAATCCATGTTTATAATTTTGAAATGGGAAGTCAGAGATAGTCAGATTGCTGAGATCAAATTTATCAGTCATTCTGTACTAGTCGGTAAACCTCAGTGGAAGATGTCTTTATAGTCTCCTGAGTAAGGAAACCCACATTTGACCTAAAATCTTCACACACATCTTTATACATATACACTTGAACACTTATGTGATTACTGTCATGTTAATACACACACACACACACACAAACACACACACACACACACACACACACAGAGTGGGTATAAATAGAAAGCTGTGCCTTATAGATGTATTATGGAGTTCAGAAGAAACAACAGGGTATAGTTGACATGAGCTAAGAGGTTTATATTTTGGTGGAAGTCCTCCTACCTCCCGATAAATATTATAGTTGCAGTTCTGAAAGTACCACAGGAGATGCATGTACTTCTGCACTTCACTGTGAAGATATAATTTCTAAAAATGTTTGGTTTTTTTTTTTTCCTTATACAGCTTAAATGCCACTTCAGGAAAAGTGAAGTAATTTTCATTATTGCTATTCAAATGTACAACATCCATGAAAGTGTTTCCAGGCTGCTATTTCAGAAAAACCCATATCATACTGTTCTGCTTATCTGTGTTGAGATATAGCCCTTCACAGACACTGTGGATTCATATTATATGCTCCAACTTTTTGCCTAAACCCAGAATAGAGCTACATTCATTTACTGGCTTTTCTAATACTATTCGCACCAGAAAATGGTTAAATGTGTAAGTTTGCTATGGTTGAGATATTAACAAAAATAATTAGTGATAAAAATAGAAGAATTATACAATATACTATAATAAAATCAATTAATATATGCATTATTTTATAATTTAGAATACTTAAATATACCTTAATTCTAGAGTAATTGAAACAGCATATGTCACATTGAACTTTTATTGATATGTATTATTTACAAATTAGTAAGATTTGTAGTTTCTGTAGTAGCATGCTGCAAAAGTGTCATGGGCTCACTTAAATCCTCAGTTTTGGCAGCTAACACTTTTATAGTAACATGCCAGTGTTTCCTAGTAAAAAACAACTGCAAAATGTTTCTGTAAACCTTAATCAAGGGACTTTCTTCAGCAGTGAAGAAAATTGAAGTAATGAGGAATTGACAAAATGGGTGGATCATGAAAGTGTTATGTTCAGCAAGGTAACAAAGAATTAGAAATATAAAACCATGTGTTCCTGCTCATATGAAAATTCTTGCTTATAATGCATGTATATATGTGGGTGTGAGTATGGGTTTAGGATGTGCCACAATAATAATGACCATAAAAAGGGGAAAAGAGATTCTGAGTAAGGGAGCAGGCAATAGGATATGAGAGACATGAAAAAGAAGAAAAGAGGTTAGGGAGGATAGAAGGTAGAAGGAAGAGGGGAAGATCTTGAAAAGAAAGGGAAAAAAATCCACTAAATAATTACATTTGCTGTGTTATAATAAAAACTCAAATTTAGTCTAATAATTAAATATTCCTAAATAAAATAATAGTTTCTAAAATAAAGTGTAATACAGTAAAACAAAAACATAGCATCAGAATTGGCTAAGGCATACCAGTGGAAGGAAAAAGTCCAAGAGAAGACAAAAGAATCAGAGAACCACTTATTTATATTCTCAGAAACCCCATTAAACAACTAACCGAAAACAGTTATATATTTTCTGAGGACCTGGTGCTGAATTGGGTATCCCTCTGCATACTGCTTCAGCAATGCACGATTTTTTCCCTATTCCACATTCTTGCCAGCACAAGTTGTTACTTATTTTATTGTTCTTAGCAACTAGGACATATGTAAACTGGAATCTCAAAGTTGTTTTGAGTTATTGTTATCTGATAATTAAAGATATTGAACATTTCTTTAAGTGTTTCTCAGCCATTTGAGCTTCATTTACTGAGAATTACTGTGTTTATTTATATCTTATTTTTAATTGGATTATTTTTTTCTACTTTCACAAGTTCTTTAAACATTTTGGATATAAGTCCTCTATCACATGTGGTATTGGAAAAAAATCATTTTCATTCTGCCTACTGGCACTTTGTCTGATTGAGGGTGTCCTTTCTCTTACAGAAGTTATTCAGTTTCATGAGTTTCCATTTATTAATTGTTGAATGTAGTGCTTGAACAATAGATGCTCAGTTCCAGAAGTCTACTTTGCCAATGAATCAAAGTTATTCCCTTTCTTTTTCTTTTTTTTCAGTTTCAGTGTATGTGGTTTTATGTTAAGATATTTGATCTCTTTAGAGTTTTTTTTTTGCATAGTAATATGCATGAATATCTTTGAATTCTTCTACATGCATACATCTATCTGACCAGCACCATTTCTTGATGATTTTCTCCTTTTATTCAATGAGTATTTCTGTATTATTATCAAAAAACAGGTGTTGATAGGTTGGTGCCCATATGTCTGAGTTTTCAACTCAATTAAAGTGACTTTTAAAATGGCAATACCAGTTTTTACCACAATAGCTTTCTAGTATGATTTAAATCTGAAATAGGGGTACAGTGTTTTTTTATTGTTTTTTGATGTCTCTCTCTCTCTCTCTCTCTCTCTCTCTCTCTCTCTCTCTCTCTCTCTCTCTTTCTCTCTCTCTCCTCTCTTTCTCCATGCATGTGTGTGTGTGTGTGTGTGTATGTGTGTGTGTGTGTGTGTGTGTGTGTGTGTGTGTTGTTTATATATGAAGCCAATAATTTTCCTTTCAGGATCTGTGAGGAATTGTACTGGAATTTTAATGGGTATTGCATTGAATCTGTAGATAGATTTGACAGATATCAGAATATTGAAGTAGCACCCTGCCTACATTAAATTACTATGGAGTAACCTGGAAATCAACAATAATACAAATAATAGAATGCTTACATAGTTGTGAATACTTAACAACTCTTCACTGAATGGAAAAAATGGATCAAGACAGAAATTAGAAAACTAAATACTTTCTACTTTTTAATGAAAATTAATACATACCCAAATGTATGAGATAAAATGTAAATGTTTCTCAAAGGCAAATCTAGAGTAGTGAGTACACACATAAAAAAATTAAAGAGATTTCATATAAGCAACCTAACAGTGCACCTGAACTCTGTAGAATAAAAGAATAAATCTTACCAAAAAGAAGATGGCAAGAAATAATCAAACTCATGGATGAAATCTATAACATAGGAACAAAGTAAACAACACAAGGACTCAATGAATCAAGGAGTTGGTTTGTTTATGACATCAATAGTATTGGTAAACCCTTATCAAAATTAAGCAAAAATTACACAGAGAATGTCAAAATTAACAAAATTAGGCAGCAGACAAATCCAGAGAAAAATAAAGACACACTTTAAAAATCTGTATTTCAGAAATTAGAAAATCTAAAATAAATGGATAACTTTTCTATAGTTAACATTACCATAGTTAAATAAAAAAATCAAATGAGCAAGATGACAGCCATATAACACTTAGTGAAATACAAGTCATTAAAATTGCCCCACCTCATAAAATGGCCAGGACAGATGTATTTATCACAGAATTCTACTAGATGTTCAAAGAAGAGCTAATAAAATACTCTTCAAATTAGTCCAGAAAGCAGAAACAGGATGAACATTGCCTAATTTGTTTTATGAGCTCACAATTACCCTGGATCCCAAACCACATAAAGACCCAACAGACAAAGACATTTGCAACCAAATTATGATCATAGATGCAGAAACAGTTAATAAAATACTTGCAAACTAAATCTAAGAACATCTAAAAATATCAATTTCTGTGATCAAACAGATTTCATCTCTGACATAGAGGTGTTTCAATATATAAAAATCAATTAAATAATTCTTTATATAAATAAATTGAAATGAAAGATAAAAACATATCATCATCTTATTAGATATAAAAAAGGCTTTTGACAAGCCCAACACCTCCACATGATAAAAGCCCTGGATAGATTAGAGATACAGTGAACACATGTATACATAATAAAAACAATTTACGTCAAGCTTATAGCCAACATCAAAGTAAATGGAGAGAAACTCAAAGCAATTCTACTAAAATCAGAAAGAATACAAGATTTTCCTCTATTACTGTATTTATTCCATATAGTATTTGAAGTCTTAGCTAGAATAATAAGACAACTGACAGAGATCAAGGGGATTCAAATTCAAAAGGAAAATGCCTTTATGTCTTTTTGCATATGATATGATAGTATACTTAAGTGACCTCAAATTTTTACCAAGGAACTCCTACAGCTGATAAACACTTTTAGCAAAGTAGCTGGATGCAAAGCTTTCTCACAAAAATCAGTAGCCCTCCTATATAGAAATGACAAATGGACTGCCAAAGAAACCTGGCAAGCAATCTTTAAAGACAGCATCAAATTATATAAGCTATCTTAGGATAGCTCTAACTAAACAAGTTTTCTACTTGTTTGATAGTAACTTCAAATCTTTGAAAAAAGATATAGAAGGAGACATCAGAATATAAAATAAAATCTCAAGTGCTCATAAATTGATAGAATGAAAACGACAACAACAACAACAACAACAACAACAAAGGTACATAAATATTTTATGTTAACCTGCAAGTCATGTTTGAAGCATCCCAGATATACATACCTTAAGGAACTGATGGCAGAAGTTAAATTTTTGCGGGGAGGGGGAATGGAACTAAGCCACACATTCCTGTTCTCAAGACCACAGAGAGCACTAAATTTTGGCCATGGTACAGGTATGTTTAGAGAGGTATTGTACTTTTCTTCTCTGTCTGGATATGTCTATCAATAGCCTCTGACAGAAGGCTACACTGCCTGTATGATCATTTTGTTTTGTCTCATTGAAGCTATTTTGAAAACCTAACAATGGAGGTTCATTCCTGGGGTATGGTTGACTGAAGTCTAAACTCATTGGAACCATTGCATTCTTATGGGACACAGTGAGTGGATATTTATCAGTTCAAAGTAGTGTATAAAATGAGTAATGTATTATAACTGATAGATATAAACTTAGGTTTCTCTTTACTGTGTATTTCTTTTGTTATATGTGAGTTGCAAACACTTCTTACACATGTGTTAACTTTATTTTTAAAAATTTAAGTCAGTTGGTACTTAGACAATATTATTTACTACACCATTCATACAAAACCACTAGCCTCCCCTGTTATCTTCTACCTGCCTACTCCACCAGTTTACCCCTTCCTCCAAACAAATCTCTTTCACAATCTATATATCTCTTTTGTTTCATAACTTACTAAGTTATATGTGACCATTGTTTGAAGTTACTAATTGACATCTAGTGTATGTAGTAGTGACTATCTAGTTTTGCTGATCTCGGTTTGACCCTGGTGGGGACAGGATGACATGATTTCTGCCCCTGGGACAGGGGCCCATTATAAGCCTCCATGAATGTTGATGAATTCTGTGGGCATAAGGCTTGTTGGTATAAAAATGTATATATTTTCTGGGCCCACTAGCAGTGGAAAACTCTTTCCATGTAAGGAATATCCCCCCTATAAACATTAATGACTCCATGATAATTAGAAAGAGCATGAGTCCAGGAGTCAAGGGTGTGAATATATCTCTGCTAAATAGTAAACACTGGGACCCTCAGGACAACCCATACATCTATGGGAAAGAGCACTAAATATATAATCTTGACAATATATAATTTTTCAACTATGAAAAAATAAGGATGCAATATGAATTATATGAGAGACTTCATGAATCTAAAGAAACAAAAGCAGTTGTGTTGTGAGTCAACTTGTTAGAAAATTACTAAGGAATGAGATAAAGAAGTTTAGAGATTGGTGATCTAAGGAGTACCCAGCAAGCTAAGATTTTGTTTATGCTTACAAAGGCAGATAGATTCCTGAGCTAAGGATCAGCCTAGGACAGAGCAATGTTAAACTCACGAGTGATGCAAATGGTATTTTCAGGGCAGGGTCGCATCCTACTAGCTTATTGCCTGTGCCTAATAAAGGCAAACAGATCTCTGTATTCTTTTGCAGTATTAAGAAAAACCGTATGCCTGCTTTGTCATAAGAGTTCTGGTCAGGAGATGCAGATTCACAAGATAATCAAATGGAAATCCTAAAGAAAATGACTGGATTGATAAGGAAAGTAAAAGACTGGCCTGTGTTCTGCAGGTGATGAAATAGCCAGAGTTTTTGTTTTGTTTTGTTTTTTTTAAAGATAAACAAAGAGAACTACTTGGAAAACTCAGACATGTAGAAGCACACAAATACATACACAACCAAGGAGAAACACACACACACACACACACACACACACACACACACACACACACACACACACACACACACACACAAGTAGGACAGGAAAAAAGAGATCTCTTAGAATAATCAGCAAACAGAAAAAAACCAGAAATCTCCAGAGAGAAAGCTGAGCATAGAAGCAGACTGGAATATCTTTATCAAGGTCAACAACTTAGGCCCACAATATGACATTGAGTAATTCTTTTCGCTGTTCCCAGACACCCCTTCTCCCAGAATCTTTCTCCAAACTGTGGTTGGTCCTGGGCATGATTCAGATCAAAAATGCCCCCTTTTTCGAGAATTTGCCAGTTGTCAACTGCTGTGCAGTAAAGGATACTGCACCTGAGACCCAGCCCCTTCCATGGCCAACTGTTTTGAGGGTTAGTCTTAAATGGTTCCAGTGCCATTAATAGCACCCGTGGTGAGTTCAGGATTACAACAGTTATGCAGAATCTACAGGATGGAATTTTACAACCCTTCACCATATATTTCTCTTCACATGTGCTTCCCATTGTTGTGGCATTTTTACTTTCTACTTAGTTCTCCACAGTTCTTAGCTCAATTTTATGAATATATTATAGTAATAGAACATGTGAGGTATTGAAGGAACAATTCATTTTATACTTTTTTGAAAAATATATAAAGAAATTTATTGATTAATGTGACAGAATATTTTTAGGTTTTCTTGTGAAAGAGAATAAAGAACTTTAAGCTTAGCACATATCCAGGATCTCCTTTAGTCATATAAGTGATAACTTATTTATCATGACAAGAAATAAAAGACGTGGCGTTTTGCCTTCTTTTAGAAATTTTTTTTTTTTTTTTTTTTTTTTTTTTTGGTTTTTCAAGACAGGGTTTCTCTGTGTAGTCCTGGCTGTCCTGGAACTCACTCTGTAGACCAGGCTGGCCTCGACTTCAGAAATTCACCTGCTTCTTCCTTCCAAGTGCTGGGATTAAAAGTGTGTGCCACCACTGCCAGGCTAGAAATTTTTTTTTGTAGTTCTGATGTCATTCACTAATCCTCATTTCATGGGGCATGGTAGAAGCTAGGAAAATGACTCCAAGAGTAATTTTATCAAGTGTGTAAAGTATTGTTTGATCATTGACTTATTTCAAGAAATGGACAGTTGAAACGTCTATCACTTTCCCTTAAAGGGACAGATAATAGTATTGTAGGCCTCAATGTCCACATTCTATTTGTCTCAAGTGTTCAGCTTCACCGATGTTCTATGAAGAAAGAAAATGTGTAAGTGAGTACAACCATGTTCCAATAAAACCTTCCCCACAAAATTATTCCACGGGCAATAGCTTAGTTAACTCTTAGTTTAATTGCTATAAAACACATCCATATTATGCTTAAAGCAATATCACAATGTAATCTAAAAAAGTAATAGGAACCGTTTATGTCCAAAACAGATTATAAAAATCTATCCACAACAGATGAAATAACAGACTAAGAGATTCCTTGCTGTAGTTTAAACCCTGTAGTGACAATGTTGAGTTGTCTTTCCTAAAGAAGCTAGGAGCTTCATATATTTAAAGGTTTAAATGTACATTGCATAACCTAAGAAGAATACCTTTACAATGCAAGGTAGAGGGGCTGGAGATATGACTCTGTGCTTTAAAAGCATTTTACTTCTTTTGAAAACCTAAGTGTAGTTCATTACACACCTGTCAAGTGTCTCACACCTGTCTGTTACTCCAGCTCTAAGTTATCCAATGTCTTGATTTCTTTGGGCACATACAGTCATGTGCAAATATACATACACACACACACACACACACACACACACACACACACACACACACACACACATACAGCAAAATAGAACAGCTCAACAAGGTGTAACATAGGGGTTCCTCAGTTGTCAGGCCCATCTCTCAGCTGACCGTCTTATTGCTGGAGTCATTAGCTTCTTCTTCCTGAATATCTCATAATGTCCTGGGCAGATACTTGGCCTAATGTTGGTAGAGAGTAGTTTATCTATGATGTTAGCTGGAAAAGCCTGGTAATAGTTACAGTTGGATTGAAAAAATGGTTCTTAAAGTTGTGGCACGGAAATAGCCTCCTTACCCTCTAAGAAGCAGTGATTGTTCCATCTTTTGAACTGTAAAAGGAAGGACTCCAAATATGGCTTAATTTTTCAGGTGTATTTGAAATTTGGCTGGATTTATTTTTGACAATTTAGCAAGCTCTATTTTCAAACTTTAGTTAACAATGTTTGTTAAATTGCTCATATTATTTCCATGTCAAAGCAACTATATTTGGTTATTCCAACTGAACCTCCTGGCCAACAATTTGCAACTACAACATCAATAAAGGCTAGAATTTGGTAGGTGGACAGAGGATGTTGAAAGAAAATCTTGAGAACAGTCTTGACCAATAAAGCCTTACTAAGTTGACTTCCCAAACATGAGATGAACAAGGAAGCACAACAGCAATGTACATGTGAAAGCAGACAGAGATAGCTTCCAAGACCACTACCTTAGACAAAGAACTACAGGGAACTATAGAGAAACTTTGCTTTTCAGAGAGATGCTCAAACATGAGACTGAAAGAAGATCAATTTCTGAGAATAAGTGATGATTTGATACTCAGTCCTAAATGGGATATCTGTATTAACAGATCTTTGAGTTCTAGAGACCATCATGAGAGACAGAATAGAAAGATTGTAAGAACTGTTGATTGGGTAGGCATGTTTTATAAAGGCAGTCTTTGGATAGACTATTGCTATTGTAATCAGAAGTTCATGTCAGCTGTGATCTTCTGCAAGAAAATCAATCAACAAAGCAACCAACAAACCTAAAACTAAAGAAAAACAACACAGGAATTAAGACGTGATAAGGAAGAGGAAGATATAGAAGAAAAGCAAGAAGGAGAAAGAAGAAGATGTGGAGGTAAAGTAGAATGGTAGGGGAAGAGCAAGGAGGAGTGGGAGAAAAGAAATCAAAATAAGAAGGGAGGCAAAGAAGGGAGGAAGCAGAGGAGACTGAGCTGAAGAAGGAATTAAAGGATACATGGAAGAGATCAGGTAAATGAGAAAAGTAATGGGGAGGAGAAGGAGAAGGAGATACGAGTCACTTGTGGGAAGAGATAAAAGATATGAATATGATGATAGTACATTTTATAAGTGAAATTGTTAAAAATTAAGAGCTGGTTTTTTGTTTTTGTTTTTAAGAAAAAGATGGCTATTGTTTGGGAAGGAGAAAACAGTACTATTGCTTTCAACTTTACATTTAATCTCCTGTTTGATTCAATATCATGAGGTTTTCTTTTCGTTTTTTGTTTTTTTTGTTTTTGTTTTTGTTTTCCCAGCAAACAATTACTTGTCGGTTTCTTGTTAAATTGCCTTGGTTTTCCAAGTTATAGTTCATCACACTGGAGCACCCTAGGAAACTATTGTCCACAGCATGAACTCAGGGAACTAATTTTTCTTTCACTGACATTATAAACAACACTCTGTGCAGCAGAAGATTAAAGGAAAACATTTATTTTACTAGGCTATTTACTCCACTATGGGGTTCCTGAAATTCTCAGAGTTTCTCACAATGGAAGTGACAGTGATAGATTTGTGTCTTCAAATATATACCATTGTGACTGCCAAGTTGCAAAGATAAATCTTTCTGAGGAATAATAGGAGATGTTTTGCTAAAAAAAAAAAAAAAAAAAAAAAAGAATCAGCTCTGTTGTGTTATTTTTCAGGCTCCAGAGAGAAGGGCAGGTTTTGTCCTGAATTCCTTCCCTGCCAATACTGACTCTCGCAGTTATGTGTGGTAGTGTTACCCATCTGCCTCTTCTTCAGCTGTCCCATTTTTACCACTACAGCTCAGCCCCTCACTCTTGCATTTAACAACTGTAGCCTGATTGCCACTATTCTTTTTTTTTTCTTCAGTGTTTCCTAATTCTAATTACTCTTGCCTGTTTCCTAAAAATTATGCTTTTAAAAAGTGTAGCTCTGTGTATATTTTGTGTACCTGTGTGCATGTGAATTTAGAAGATAGAGATTAAAGCAGAATATCTTTCTCAATTGTTTTCTATATGTTTTCTTTGATACATGGTTTTTCACTGTCTTGAGACTTACAATTCAGCTAGGGTAGCTCCCCCGTGACTCCAGGGAACATCTTTCTCCCTACCTATGGTTGGAATTTCATGCATCTAAGGTCACACCTGCTTTGATGTGGTCTCTGTGGATCTGCCTTCAGGTACTCACATTTGAGTGACAAATACTTTACAGAAGAAGTAATTCCACAGCTCCACAAAATTGTTCTATTACACATCCCTAGATAAATCAATTAAAATTTTAATTTAATTGAAGCTATTTTCAAAATGTTAATAAATCAATCAAGGCTACCTTATCAGTACCTCTATACCTATACTTACTTTTGACTTCAATATCCTCAAAAGAAAGTGTAATATATTTCAGGGGCCAAGCATTAAATTCTTTTTTTGGCATTTCTTGTTGTCTCTTCATCCTTCATCCAATATCTCTATCATCTCTCTACTTGAAAATATTTCTCTCAGTTATCGTAGCACAATCAAGAATGATACATTATTACTAGGATTTTGCTTCTTTTTGTTCTAGAGCTCTCAGATGTGCTGTTAAGTTGCTAGTGTAAGGTCTATCCAGTTCCTTTGCCAGGGTGCTAAATAATTGAATTTTCCTCTTAGCATTGCTTTCATTGTGTCCCATAAGTTTGGGTATGATGTGTCAATATTTTTATTATATTCCAGAAAGTCTTTAATTTCTTCTTTATTTCTTCCATTACCAAGTTATCAATGAGTAGAGAATTGTTCTGTTTCCATATTTATGTGGGTTTTCTGTTGTTTTGCTGTTATTGATTACCAGCCTTAGGTCATGGCGATCTTATAGAATGCATGTAGGATGTTATTTCAATCTTCCTGTATCAGTTTTGTGACCAAATATATAGTCAGTTTTGGAGACAGTACCATGAGGTGCTGAGAAGAAGTAGTATTCTTTTATTTTAGGGTGAAATGTTTTGTATATATCTGTTAAAGCCATTTGGTTCATAACCTCTATTAGTTTCAATGTGTCTCTGTTTAGTTTCTGTTTCAATGACCTGCCCATTGATGAGAGTGGGCTGTAGAAGTCTCCCACTACTATTGTGCGGTGTTCAGTGTATGTTTTGAGCTTTACTAAACTTTCTTTTATAAATGTGCATGCCTTTGTATTTGGGGCATAGATGTTCAGAACTGAGACTTTCTATTGGTGGATTCTTCCCTTTGATGAATGTGAAGTGTCTTTCCTCATCATGCTTGATAAGTTTTGGTTGAAAGTCTATTTTACTGGATATTAGGATGGCAACTCCAGCTTGTTTCCTGGGACCATTTGCTTGTAAGACCTTTTTCCTTCCTTTTATTCTGAGATAGTGATTGTCTTTGCTATTGAGGTGTGTTTCTTGTATGCATTAAAATGCTGGATCATTTTTGTGTATCCAGTCTGTTAGCATATGTCTTTTTATGGGTGAGTTGAGTCCATTAATATTGAAAGATATTAAAGACAGATGGCTATTGGTTAGTGATATGCTTGGTTTTGGTAGGTGGCTTTATGTGCTTGTGATTCTCTCCTTTCAGCTTTGTACAAGATACTTAATATCTTGTCTTTTCTTTGGTGTAGGCACCTTCTTTATGTTGGAGTTTTTCATCTAGACTCCTCTGTAGGGCTGGAATGGTATATACTATTTGAATTTGGTTTTGTTCTGGAATATTTTGGTTTCTCCATCTCTGCTGATTGAGAGATTTGCTGGGTATAGTAGCCTGGGCGGTCATTTGTGTTCTATTAGAGTTTACATGCCCTCTGGCCATGCTCTTCTGGCTTTTGGGGTCTCTGTTGAGAAGTCTGGTATAATTCTGATACGTCTACTTTTGTATGTAACTTCGCTCTTATCCCTTGCAGCATTTTATATTCTTTCCTTGTTCTGTGGGTCTAGAATTTTAATTATTATGTGAAGATGGGAATTTTCTATTCTGGTCCCAGCTATTCAATTTATAAAGGCTTCTTGTACCTTTATGGTCATCTCTCTTGGTTTTTGTTTGGTTTTTTGTTTTGTTTTGTTTTTTTTTGTTGTTGTTTTTTGTTGTTTGTTTTTGTTTTTGGATATTTACTTTATTTACATTTCAAATGTTTTCCCCTTTCCAGGTTTCACCTTCAGAAACTCCCTATCCCATCCCCCCACGACCTGCCTCTAAGAGTGGGCCCCCCACCCACTCACCACTCCCATCTTCCTTCAATGCCATTCCCCTACATTGGGGCATCTACCACCCACACGGACTTCTTCTACCATATATGTGGCCAGCACAATGGGTCCCTCCATGCATATTCTTTGGTTGGTGGTCGAGTCTCCAGGAGCTTTGGGGGATCTGGCCAGTTGACACTGTTGTTCCCTTCATGGTTGGATTTGTGGAAAGTTACTGTGTAAATTTGGTTTCATCATGGAATATCTTGGTTTCACCATCTATGGTAATTGAGAGTTTTGCTGGGTATAGTAGTCTGGGCTGGAATTTGTGTTTCCTTAGGGTCTGTATGAGATCTGCCCAGGATCTTCTAGCTTTCATAGTCTCTGGTGAGATGTCTGCTGTGAATCTGATAGGTCTGTGTTTATATGTTACTTGACTTTTTCCCTTACTGTTTTTAATATTCTTTCCTTGTTTTGTGTATTTGGTGTTTTGACTGTTATGTGATGGGAGGAATTTCTTTTCTGGTCCAATCTATTTGGAGTTGAAGGAATTTTTAATGTTTATCTTCATCACTTTCTTTAGGTTAGGGAGGTTTTCGTCTATAATTTTGTTGAAGATATTTACTGGCCCTTTAAGCTGGGAATCTTCACTATCTTCTATACCTATTATCCTTAGGTTTGGTCTTCTCATTGTGTCCTGGATTTCCTGGCTGTTTTAGGTTAGGATTTTTTTTTTTTTTTTGCATTTTCTTTGATTGTTGTGTCAATGTTTTCTATGGTATCTTCTGTACCTGAGATTCTCTCATCTATCTCTTGTATTCTGTTGGTGATGCTTGCATCTATGACTCCTGATCTCTTTCTTAGGTTTTCTATCTCCAGAGTTGTCTCCCTTTGTGATTTCTTTATTGTTTCTATTTCCACTTTTAGATCCTGGATGGTTTTATTCATTACCTTTACCTGTTCGATTATATTTTCCTGTAATACTTTAAGGGATTTTTGTGTTTCCTCTTTAAGGGATTCTACCTGTTTGCCTGAGTTCTCTTTTATTTATTTAAGGGAGTTATTTATATCCTTCTAATGTCTTTTATCATCATCATGAGATGTGATTTTAAATATGAGTCTAGCTTTTCTGATGTGTTGGGGTATCCAGAGCTCGTTGTGGTGGGAGAACTGGTTTCTGATAATGGCAAGTAGCCTTGGTTTCTGTTGCTTATCTTCTTGCCCTTGTCTTTCACCATCTGGTTATGTCTGTGGTTAGCTGGTCTTGCTCTCTCTGACTGTGGCTTGACCCTCCTCCAAGTCTGTGTATCAGTACCCCTGGGATGCCAGCTCTCTCTGAGAGGAAGTTGGTTTTGGAGAACTATGGTGCAGGGTCAGCTCTGGGGTGCAGTCAGAAACTTGAAGAATCCTGTCCCCAGCTGTTCCTTGGTTCCTGTGTCCTGATGGCTCTGCTAGGGTCCCTCTTGGACCCAGGAATTTGAATAGAAGTGCTGGTCTTGCCTGTGCTCGAAAGTTTGTCAGCAATCTTGGGAGACCATTTCTCTCCCAGCACTATTTGGGAATGGAGGTCTGTGGCACAGGCTCAGGTCCCCGGCCACAGATGGAAACCTGAAAGCTCTTGTTCCAGGCTGCTGCTTGTTCCCTGTGTCCTGAGGGTTTTGAGAGGGTCCCTCTGAGCAGAAGTGTTGGTAATACCTCCACTCTCAGGCTTGTCCACACTCCTGGGAGACACACTCTCTCCCAGAGCTATTTGTGTATGGAGCTTTGTAGTACAGGATCAGCTCCCTGACTGCAGATGGAAACAGGAAGCTCATCTCTCTTGTTAGATTGGGAAAGTGATCTTTGGAAATTTAATATGTAGAAACCATCAGCTTACACAAATTGGCTTTATTCATTTAAAATATAACCGAAATACATATTTTAATATATTTCATGTATTTAATATATTTCATTTATATTACATAATATATATTATACATAATATAAATAAATCATATGATTATATTCATATATATAATTATGTACAACATATTATACTGTTTTACATATGTAATAACTATAGGTATCATATATAATAGAATATGTCTATTATATAATATATAAGATATTATATATAATACTATATTGCTATGTAATATCATAAAGATATCATATATAAGACCATATATGTTGTAAATATAAATGTATATGCAAAATATAATATATAATAATATATATAATACATATATAATGCATGCATAATAAATTATATTTAAATATAAATATTTAACAAAATATGACATGATATTAAATATTTAATATAATTTTATACACTATTACCATGTTAAATATGTTTTATATATAAATATATTTATATTTATACAATAAATATAATATATATTAAATTATGTATATTTTAATATTTATTTACATATGTATAAATATATATTTAAGTCTGATATATATTTGGGCATATATAGAATAGTTTTTTCTTTTTATATATTACATATATATCTTTATATATAAATTAATCTATTAAAAATACAAAATTCATTCACATCTTGATTATCCATATTCTATTTCTGTATTGCTCAAGTTTAATTAATTAAGCATACTAAATTTTCTTTGACTCAATAAAGATAATTATATCTATTACCTAAAAATAGCCTGCATGAATTAATTAATATTTAAAAGTTTTATAACTTTTTCTACAAGATAAAATAAGAATATTAAATTAATTAGAGTCATTAATATATTTGTAATTAAACCTGTTATAGGATTTGCTAACTTGTAACATTCACTGTTTTTCATTGACTCAGTTTTTTATCATATGTATGTCATCTACCCAGCTTTGGAAATTAAATATTCTTTCTAATATTTAGAAAAGAGTTTAAAAATCTCAGATTATGGTGGGTTTAGGGGACTATAGATATAGATTCCCACAGTATCATCCTTTACCCTTAAAAATTAAGAATCTTACCTAAAGTCTCTTAAAATAGTCTTTTCATTGTTTTTATTATTATTTTGTACCCTGAATTGAGAGCATAACAAACTAAGTAGAAATCCACCCCATTCAATAACTTTCAAGAGAACAAAGGAACCAAAGAATACAATGGAAAGCAAACTTCAAGATGGGGAGAAATAATTTCAAAACAAATATCTGAGAGAATATTAGAACAAAGGTGAATAACAAATAAACAAAAACAAAAAAACAGAGAAGATATTTCTCTAACATTGAAGTCGTCCCCTGTATGTGAAAGAGTAACTCAACTATATTGTTAATCAAGGAAGTGAGGATCATTAAGGATTGGATGGATAAGTAAGTAGAATTTAACTAAAATTGTAGATATGGAAGGATTTTTGAAGAATACATGGCAAAGAGGCCTGAAAGGTCAAAACCTGCATCTCAGCCATACTCAATATAAAAATATGGTTAAAAAGGTATTTACATTTCTGTGTGTGTGTATGTGCGTGCGCCTGTGTGTACATGCGTGCGTATGTGCGTGCGTGTGTGTGTGTATGATTGTGTCAGGGGTAGAAAGTCATAGAGTAACAGTTCATGGATATTCCAGTTAGATATACAAAAGACTTTTATGTTGACAAAGAAAATTATAGATTCTGATTATTCTATGTTCTGAGTATGAGGTACTGAATGCAAATGACCTGATTTGCTGTTTTCCTCCCTTTTCTGAGAGCAGTGAGCAGTTACACATAATGGGAGCTTAAAGTACAATAATGTAGTCAAAAATATCAACTACACTCTCTGACACTTGGTCTTAGACTGGAGAATACAAAAAGACACTGTAATAAAATTGAAATTCTAAAAGCAGAAAACTAAACATTTCATGTAAAAGATAATGAAAAAAATTTCAGTATTGTTGAAATACAGAATTTTAGCAACAGAGGTTTAAGCCATTCATAGCCTTTCATTTGAGATTATATAATTGGGCATTTGTTATACAAATTGGAAATTATGTTCAAAGATACTTTCTTGATTAAAGTTCAGTGTTTGCCTTATTTAAGATGATTTGAAAAAAGATCCATCAATTTCCTGAAGTTTTGTGCTTAGCAAGCTGGAGTTCATCCATTCGTTGCAGAAATAGTCTTTAAAAAAAAAAAAAAAGTGCCTCAACAGAGGAATGGGCACAGAAAAATGTATATTTACACAATGGAATACTACTTAGCTATTAAAAACATGACTTCATGAAATTCGCAGGCAAATGGAAGAAACTTGAAAATATCATCCTGAGTGAGGTAACTCAGTCAGAAAAGAAAACACGGTATTTTGATCTTAGCCATTCTGACTGGTGTGAGGTGGAACCTCAGACTTGTTTTGATTTGCATTTCCCTGATGACTAGGGAAGTTGAACATTTCTTTAGGTGTTTCTCAGCCCTGCGAATTTCCTCAGTTGAGAATTCTCTGCTTAG
>CM052711.1:79287270-79306167 GCA_028551405.1 Uromys caudimaculatus | reverse complement strand
GAGGACTTTGGGCCTGAGGGTGCTAGGGGCCCCAGTAAAAGGGAATGTCAAGGTGGGAATATGGGAATGGGTGGGCGGGTAGGTGGGAGGAGGAATTCCCTCACAGAGGCGGGGAGGGGGAGGGGACACGGGGTTTCTAAAGAAAAGGGGAATCATCGGAAATGTAAATAAAATATCAAAAAATAAATAAGAAAAAAAATAAAATAAAAAATAAAAAATGGACTGGAAAAAAAAAAAAAAAAGAAAACACGGTATGTACTCACTGATAAGTGGATTATTAGCCCAAAAGTTTGGAATACTCAAGATTCAATTCACAGACCATATGAGGCCTAAGAAGAAGGAAGACCAAAATGTGGATGCTTCTGTGTTTCTTAGGGGGGTGAACAAAATATTTATAGGGGGAAATATTGAGACAAAGTGCGGAACAGAGACTCAAGTAAAGGCCATCCAGAGACTGCCCCACTTGGGGATGTATCCCATACACAGCCATCAAACCAGGATGTCACTGTGGATGCTGGGATGTGTTTGCTGATGAAAGCATGATAAGCTGTCTCTTGAGAGGCTAAGGCAGAGCAAATACAGAGGCAGATGCTTGGAGACAACCATTGAACTGAGCGTGGGGTCCTGGATGGAGGAGTTTGAGAAGGGACTGAAGGAGCTGAGGGGGTTTGCAGCCCCATGGAAGGAGCAACAGTGTCAACTGGCAGATACCCTCCTGGAGCTCCTGGAGACTGGACCATCAATCAAAGAAGAATACACATGGAGGGACCTGTAGTGCTGGCCACTTATGTAGCAGAGGAGGACCTTTTTGGCCATCAGTGGGAGGAGAGGCCCTTGGGCCTGAGGGTGTTAGATGCCCCAGGGTAGGGGAATGTTAGGAAGAGGAGAGGGGAGTGGGTGGGTGGGTTAGGGAGCACCTTCATAGAGGCAGAAAGAGGGGGAATGGGATGGGGGTTCCCAAAGGGGACAACACTTGAAATGTCTATAAAATAAATATACCCCCCCAAAAAAAGAATTTAAAAAGTAGGTTTTAGTACTATTTTAGGTTATAATGAAATAAAATGTATCAAGACCAACTTGGTCCATATTGTTTTGATCTATCAGAACATACCAGGTTTGAATTAAGTTGTTCCTTGAGATGCAGAAGGTATTCCAAGATGACATGCTTATTGAAATTATAATTTAACAGTTTTTTTTCATTTCTTGTGCATATTATTTCTGCCATAAAAATATTTTCATCAGTGACTAATAAAGATGTGCCCCTGTTCTACTATTAAATGTTATCCTATAGACAGATATAACCTATGTTCATCTGAACCTCCATAAATTCCCATAAGGGTTATATGTAAAACCAGTCAAGGACAGAAGAAGTGTTAATAAGGTCCTGCAATTAATCTCTCATAGATTCTGGGATAGCAGACTTACTGTTTTTAATTGTGAACAACTGCTGAGCCTCCCTCCCTCCAAAATAGCTTTAAATGCATGGTCACAAAGATGGTTCTGGTAAAACTCAGTGGATCATTCAAAAATAATAATATATGTACATACTTGTGCGAGAAAATGTATGCAGCAATTCAGTGTGGTGAAGGTTACAGTGGTTGGCATCATGGTATACAAATGAAAAATTATAAAATAAACAATAAAAGTAATGTAGAAATTTCATGTAAAATTGTCAGGAAAATAAAAATCTTTAGAAAGTTGGAAAGAAATTGTATTATTGTAGTCTTCAAATAGAAAAAAAATCTCATGAGAAAAACTTATGAAATAAATAAAAATGAAGTTAAAGTTGAAGAGATCTCCTTCATAATTTCAAAAAATGCTTAGCAAGTGAATATATTGCTTCCATGTACTTAAAGTGTACAATAAAATATGGTAGATCAAAGTATGATCCCGGTGTGATCCTCTGTGTGAATGACTATGTAATATCAAACTTATTTATTGGTGTCTATGAACCCAATAGCAACAAAGAAACTCTTCATTTTCCCTAAGCATGTGGCCAAACAGCAGCATGCTTTGTCCAACAGAGAAAAGAGTAAACACATTCTCCAGTTCAATACTTAGTATTGTGCTCAAAAAATCTAGGTCCCATGCTGTGTCTTAGAAATTGATAAAACAGTATAGGAGAGTGCCATTTTCCTGACTAGGGATGTGATGGCATAAGTAATATACTTTCTGGATTCCAGTAGATACAGAATTACAGTCTCATAGTTTTAATCACTTTTAGTATACCTCTCAGCCAATTGTGAGGCACTCTGAGAATCTATACTGAGGAATAGAGAAAAGATTATTTAAAAAGAAACCCCTATTTTATTGTTAAAAGACTATATTTGTATACCAATAACAGAGTTTCTATGATTGATTATACAATAGAAAAGATATGGTCTTCCAAACTACTGTATATGCAACCAAAATATCTGTAGCCTCACCCTGGCCTTCATCAAGACTACCTTACAAATTCCTATCATTATTCTGGAATACATAATGATTTTTTTAAAAAAGATGACCTAATCTCCTAGCACACAATTACAATATGTAATGGTGCTAAAACTTTCCATTTAGAAGGTACTGGACAATGTATTCTGTTAGTTCAATTTCAATAAAAGCCCACAAAATTCTCTAAGTGGAGATAATTTTATTCCCATTTGAAGAATCATAAAGAAGCCCAAGGTAAACAAGAATGCAATGATTACATCCAGTATCTAGAATTAATAAGATTTGTTTCCCTTTGAAAATCATTTGCTTTTATTTTTAGTTCTTTTTCTAGGTAGCGAGGGATAATCATGAATTTCTGATCCTTCTTCTCTGGCTTATAAATGCTGAGATTATAGGTGGCTTTGGATATAGAAGCTTCAGACATGTTAGGTATGTATCTACCAACTGAACTACATCAGTACCCATTTCATGCTAGAAAATGGATAAAATCAGAAAGGGAAGATTCAACTGTTCAAGGTTATTCATGCAAGACTAGAAAGTAGGCAGATGAATTGAACAAAGAAATTGCTTATGTGCTGGAATGCTGTATTTATTTGGGGGTTGTATGAGTTAACGTGCTAACTTACCTTATTTGGCAAGAGATGTTTATTAATCCATAAGTATTTTCCGATTCAATTCATGATCGCCAGATCTTATTGAAATAATAACAAGGATAAAGAGAAAAATAATGTATGATACTTGAACTGGCAAGTATAAATAATCTAAATAAGAAAGGAAAAATTATACGTGAATTTGAGGATTGGATATGGAAAGGAGAATAAATTTATAAGTAGTAAATTGAAACGGTAGTGGTGATAATGATCAAAATATATTATACACATATATGTAATTCTCATATTATTAATAGAACATGGTATATGAAAAAGAGATTCTACTTAAAGAATAAAGGCTTTATTTTGCTTTCCAGTTCCCAGGATGAACCTTAGTAGGAAAAGCACAGCAGCGGAAACAGGTGACACTGGTCAACATCACATCTGAAGTCAGGCACTGAAGATTGAACAGAATATGGCTGGCATCCAAAACCTCATGCCCCAGTTCTGTCACCTCCTTCCTACAATGAAGCTTCACCTCTTTAAATTCCCACAACCTTCTCAAAAAGGTATCTCCAGCTGGGGACAAAGTGTTTGAACATAGGAGCCTATAGGAGAAATTCCCCACTGAAATCACTGCACCTGATAGATAACAGCTTTGAAATAAAATGCCAAACATCGGTCTTACTCATGTTTGCCATGCCTATGTTGAATCCTTGTCCATCAGCAGTAAGGAGGAGGCTTCCTTAAGCTTTGTGGGCCTCAGCATAAGAGCATGTCATTTATGTACTTAGCTTCTTTCTCCATGATTTTACTTTCTGTATTTGATTCCCATATTTTCATCACTGTTTGTTTCTTTTGATAAAGCCATAGTATCATGCAGAAAAATATGCAATATATAAGAAGAAAGCATGTCACTTCCCATAAAACTTGATGCTGGCATATTCATTTGGTATTTACCTAATGTGTTCATGAGTTATCAATCCACAACCAATTATCTGCTTTCTTTGTGTTCTGCACTATGTATTGGCTTTATGCAAAGAGATTCTAGTCATACTCTAGGCCAATATTTTACCTGCATTATTTTGTATTCATAGTGATTCAGTTACTGTATCAACAAAGTGCATTTGTTTAAATATTAAGACTTAATTATATATTCTTAAACCATAATATACAAGTTTTCTTGCATTTCAGAGCATCAGATAGGAATATTTTCAAAAGATTATTTCCATTATGTGTGTAATGTTTATGTTTTGTAAAGTTTCAAATTATACATGTAATGGAGGATATTTTATTACTTTGTGCTTTGTGAATTCTGATTATTATAATACACACCATTAGAATCAATGTACTATATCATTATAGAGTATAGATAAACTCACACCTCTAATTTGAGAGGGGTTATAAAATTGAAATAGAATAAAAATTTTCCCACTTCTCTACTGCTTTATGCCCTGTATTTACTGAAAAAAAAAAAAAACATAAAATAGTCAGTAAAATATTTACTAATACTTTAAAAGTCTCTGAAGACATAAATTGTGTTGTGTCATATCTCTGGCTTCCCTTAAAGCACCTTGCTTCAAAACAAAGCTTGACTTTATTTTATTTTATTTTTATTTTAAAATATGAGGTCACATGCTTTTCAATGACAATCAACTTCAAGCTAGTAGAAGAGGACATATCCTCTTTCATTAAAATGCTTAGGATTATTGTTATTGTTGCTGACAAAATCTCACATGAATATTGTGGATTTAAAGTTGCATTATCAGAAGATTTATGGTGTTTTATTGATTGACTGATTGATTGATTTTGCTGTGCATGTACTTGTGTGGTGTGTATGGGTATGCATGTCCATGTATGTATAGATGTTCATGTCACATATGCATGTCCAAGATGCTGTTGTGTCTTGCTCAAATGCTCTACACTTTACATCCTGAGGTAGGTTTTCAGGCTCAATCAAGAGCCTTCAGATTAGGGTAATATAAGCAGGTATCTTTCTATCTCCAGTGATCTCTGCCTTTTCCTTCTGGTTGCTTAGGGACAGAGAGGATGCCACACCTACCTTGATATTTTGGGTTCCAGTGATCAAACTTGGGCCCATCTCCCCAGTCCATACTTCTATATTCAGCTATGATAGAGCTCAAGTTAAGTGTGTCTTGGAACAATTGCTTCTATAAGACATCTCCAATATTTTACAACTTGCAGACTCTGCTACATTTTATAATCTGCTACTCTTTCCTTTTCTATCTAACTTGATTGACTGTCTACCTCCTGGACACTAAGAACCAACTCTGCTCTCCAGTGCTCAATCCCTTTCCTTTGAAGTCACCATAATACATTATCTAAGAGTGAGGCCTTAGGGTTTATAATATCTTTTAGCTACTAGAAGACAAAATGAAGGACAAATTAGGAAAATAACAATACAACTTGTTGGAAGTCCTGGATGGTTCAAACAGTATTCAGGTATTGCCAGAGGCCAGCCCTGGCTCTTTTTTTCAGGTTCGCTTTTGAAGGTAGATGAGGGAGAAGATTGTCAGTGGGGGAGGGGGAAGACTTAGTCTTTGAGATATTTAAGGTTGCCTTTTCTAAAATAAAACATTTACCTGTCTTAAATCTAACTTACTTTGCAGATGTAGCTGACCTGCCTGAGTTCTTCTGAGGCCAGAAACTGCAGTCTCTGTAGTTTAGCATCTCAAAGTAATACAGCATGAGTGTGTGTGAGGGGGTGAAGTAAAAAGATATTTTGATGGTGGTCCTTTTTCTGGTGAATCAGCCAGAAGCTCAGCTAGTTAATTCTTTGTGAACCAGAAAGGAAAGAAGGAAAAGAATTAAAATGCTTTATACAGTCAAATATGCACAGACATATATACATTCAAATATTCATGTACTCACACTCTGACCTGGTGTGACAATCTGTCACAATCAACTCCACAAGTGTTCATGCATGCTTACAAACATACACATATACCTGCATACGTACATATAGACAGACAGAAAAACACATTTGCATAGATGGATGGATGGGTGCACGCGTGGATGAATAGATGGGGCAAAGCTCCCTAAGCCAAACCATTCAACCAATAAGTTCATTTATTATTTCTGGTGTTTTTGTACCTTCTTAGAAAAAAGTTTTTTAAAAAAATCATGTCAGAAACAAAATGTTACATAGAACAGGAGTTACAGAAGGATGATATGAAGTTCAAAGGAGTGTTTCATTACAATATACTCATAAGCTCAAATCCACAGCTTTCACATGGCCTTGCTTTATCATAGTGCACACCTGTGACTTTATCCTTAAATGTTTTTCCTTGAACACAGAATTGTTCCATTCTATTTCTCTTTTTAGTGTAATTATGAAAGCTCATTGAATTTCTTATTTTGTGACCTTTACTTACTATTATGAGAAGTTGGCACATTTTCATCTTCATTCTAACTTTATTACATGTTTCTAGCATCTAAGACCATTGCTAAAAATTTTCTTCCTAAAATTATTTGAATCAAGTCAAGAAATATATAGAAACCTTATTTTTTTGTCTATATATCATCACTACAAGATAGCACATCTTTGTAGTAGGTCTATACAAGTCTCTTCAAAAGGGTGAGTCAATACCTAGTGATTGTTATATTTTAAATAATAACAGGAAAATCATATTAATAGCAGTAATCTTTCCTCAGATGTTATCTCCTCAAAATTACCTAAAAAGGCAAGTCCTCCATAGATTTTAGACCATGCCTGAACAATCTCAGAAATATCCTAGATGGCTCTTGGCAAGGTGTGATTTGGAAAATTCCTGTGCTGTAATGTCATCACCATCCTTAGTTCATACTATGCATGGAGCTTTCTCTCCTATGTAATGGGAAAGGATAGTCTTAGAAGCAAAGTTTCTTGAGAATATATTTTTTCACTGAACTTTTAATAATTTGTATGATTTGATTTCTTAAATTAAAATAATTCACTGATTTCTAGAGCATGAAATGACCCTACCTTGCATGCTAATTCATTTTTCCTTTTGTCTCTATTTATTAATTAATTTACTTATTTATCTATTTTTTGGACAGAGTCTCAGTATGCAACACTAGTTTGGCTAGAACTCACTGTGTATACCAATCTGCATTAAATTCAAGGACATCTACTTGACTTTGCCTCTGGAGAGCTTAGATAGAAGGTACACAAACATGGACTGCCAGGGATGGTGACTTTTAATAATCAACTTTCTGCTACTTAGTAATTACCTGGTAGGAGAGTCTCACTAAGTGACTGTTTATACCAGATTGTACTGTTGACATGTCTATAGAGGATTGTCTTGATTGCCTTAATTGATATCAGAAGACTTCGTATAAAATGGGAAGCAACATTCCCTGATTTGGTGATGTGGAATGTATAAGAGTGTATAAAGATAGCAGAATACTGAGCATGGAGACATTAAATTTCATTCAGCCCTTTCCTGAATACGCAACTAGCTTCTTCAGGACTCCGTCTTTACTTTCTCATGGGGATGGATTATAATTTTGTGAGCTAAAGGAAAACATTTTCTCTCATAAATTATTTTTTCACAAGATATTTTCACAGTGAAAACAATTAAAATAGTATTCTTCTAGACTCGTTTACCAAAGTCATCATAGCAAACATTTACTTTGGGTTGTGAGAGGATAATTTATTTCATCTTACTTTTTATAACTTTATAAACATATTGTTCTATCCACTTACTTCCTTATTATAATAAATAACACACTATTATTGGTATTTATGTACTTGTTTTATATGTTTTCTACTATAATTTTTTTTGGTTTCAGCATTTTAAAAATAAGTATTATATTTATTTACATTCCAAATGTTGCCCCAGCTCCTGGTAACAATCCCAGAGTTTTTACCCCGCCACCTCTCCCTTTTGCGTCTGATCCACCCACTTCCACCCCCACACTCCAGTCATCCCCCTTCCCTGTGGCATCAAGTCTCCACAGGATTAGGTGCACCCTCTTCCACTAAGGCCCGACAAGGCAATGCTCTGCTACATATGTGCAGGGGTCACAGATTAGCATATGTAAGGTCTTCGTTTGGAGGCTTAGTCTCTGGAAGCTCCCAGGGGGCTGGCTTAGTTGGCACTATTGTTCTTCCTATCAATTTTCTAGCTCTTTCAGCTCCTTCAATCATTCCCTTAAATCTTCTATGGGGTCCTCGATTCAGTACAATGGTTGGCTGTAAGTATCTGCATCTTTCTCAGTCAGCTGCTGTTAAAGCATCTCAGCGGACAGCCATGCTAAGCTCCTGTCTGGAGGTACAACGTGGCATGAATAAGTGTCAGGGGTTGGTGCCCACTCATAGGATGGATCCTAAGTTGGGCCAGTTATTAGATGGCCTTTTCTTCAGTCCCTTCTCCATTTTTGTCCCTGCAATTCCTTTAGAGAGGATCAATTCAGGTTCAAAAGTTTTGAAGGTGCATTACTGACCAGCATCAGTGACTGGAGGCCTTTACTGTCTACTGGAGTTAGTCTTTTCAGGTTCCATCTTCCCAAGGTTGGGCATTTTCTCTAAGACCACACCATTGATTTCTGGGAGAATCTCACATCCCAGGTCTCTAGGACTTTCTAGAGGTTTTCCGCTCTCCACACATCCAGCAGCTGCATATTTCTATTCATTTTCCTGGTTCTCTGGGCTTCTCTCCTGTCTCACCCCCATATCTGATCCTGCCCTTTTTTCCCTCCCTTCTCCCACCCAGGCAGCTCCCACTACCTCCTGTGATTATTTTGTTCCCCCTTCTATGTGGAATTGAAGCATCCTCATTTGGGACTTCTTTCTTGTTAAACTTCTTACTGTCTGTGGGTTATATCATATGCTTTATGCTAATATACACTGATCAATGAGACTATGCCATGCATATCTTTTAGGGTCTGGGTTACCTCACTGAGGTTATTTTCTAGTTCCATCCATTTGCTTGCCAAATTCATGACGTCCTTGTTTTTAATAGCTAAATACTATTCCATTGTGTAAATGAAAAACAATTTCTGTAGCCATTTTTGATTTCAGTTTCTGTTTATTACAAATAGGGCTGCTCTGAGCATAGTGGAGCACGTGTCCTTATGGTATGGTGGAGAACCTTTTGTGAATATATTTTAAATTTTCTGAGGAACAGCCAGATTGATTTTCAGAGTGGGTATAACAGGTTACAAACCCACCAGCAATGAAGCAATGTTCTTTCTACATATCCTCGCCAGTATGTGCTATTAGTTCAGTCATTTATTTATTTGTTTGTTTATCATTTTTATTGGATTTTTTCTTTATTTACATTTCAAATGATATCTCCTTTCCCAGTTTACCTCACCCCCAGAAACCTCCTACCCCATTCCACCCCCTGCTTCTATGAGGGTGTTTCCCCACCCACCCACCCACTCCTGCCTTCCCACCCTCGAATTCCCCTACACTGGGGCATTTATCATTCATAGGACCAAGGGCCTTATCTCCCATTGATGCCTGACAAGGCTATCCTCTGCTACATATGCTGCTGGAGCCATCAGTCACCCTATGTGTACTCCTTGGTTGGTGGGTTAGTTCCTGGGAGCTCTGGGAGGTCTAGTTGGTTGATATTGTTGTTCTTCCTATGGAGTTGCAAACCCATTTTTGATCTTACCCATTATGATTAGTGTAAGGTAGGTAGAATTCCAGGGTTATTTTGATTTGCATTTCCTAGCTGACTAAATATGTTAAACATTTCTTTAAGTACTTCTCAGGCATTGAAGATTCCGGTTTTCGGAATTCTCTGTTCAGTTTAGTACCCCATTTTTAATTGGGTTATTTGGATTTCTGTAGTCTAAGTTCTTGAATTCTTTATATATTTTGTATATTAGCCCTCTACTGGATGGAGAGTCAGAGAAGATATTTTCCCAAACTGTAGGTTGTCATTTGACCTATTAACAGTTTCCTGTCTATGCCTTACAGAATCTTTTCAGTTTCATTAGCTACCATTTGTCAATTATTGATTTTAGAGCCAGAGTCATTGATGTTTTGTTCAGAAAATTTTCTCCTGTGCCAATGCATTTGAGGCTATTTCACATTTCTCTTCTATTAGATTCAGTGTATCTGGTTTTATGTGGACGTCCTTGAGCCACTTGGACTTGAGTTTGTGCAAGATGATAATATGGAAAAATTTGCATTCTATGTATACATAGCCAGATTGACCAGCACAATTTGTTGAAGGTGCTTGTTTTTTTCCACTATATGGTTTTGGCTTCTTTATCAAAGATCATGCACCCATAGGTGTGTGGGTTTATTTCTCTGTCTTCAATTCTACTGTACTCATTGACCTGTCAATCTCTGTATCAATACCATGTGCTTTTTAATTACTATTGCTTGCAGTATATCTTGAGGTCAAGGAAGAAGTTTGTAGTAAAAAGATGATCATATCAGCAATGTATTACCTGGAGTTAGTTTCCTGGGAAAAATTAATAAAAACCAAAGAAGAATGTTTGTTTGAAAAGTTCATGACAGAGTAAAAACTTTCAATCTCAGGCTTTCATTCTTTTTACCTATTTTGGAGAGAAAATTTTGCAGAGCATTCAGTGATGATTTTCTCTTTGTATCATAACTGCCTTTGTGGCTTTGTTAGAAATATCTGTACTCAGTCTCTCCCCCAGAACATTTCAAATCCTTAAACTAGAAACACACACACACACACACACACACACACACACACACACACACACACACACACAGGGTTTTCATACTTAGAAGATGTCTTTGATTTCTACCCTCTGTGTTTTCACAAGAATAGAATTCTTTCTTTTTTGTCTCACTAACATTTTGTATTAACATGTGAATATAACTTATACTACTGCAAATATATCTACTGTGCTTATTAATATTGATTGCCAACTTGACAAATCAAGGAACATCTAGGAGATAAATTGTGTCTGTGTCCTAAAATGAATAGAGAAAATGATAAATAAAGTGAGTTGAGTATCACCTACCATATCTTTCTGATTCCTGACTGCAAATGCATTGAGACCATCTGCCTCTTGTTCCTGCCACGATCCCTCCCCATAGGTAGATGAGATCCCCTTGAACTGAAAGCTGAAAAAAGCCCCTTCTACATGGAGTTACTCTTAATGAAATCTTTCTTGTAATATGAAAAAAAAGTAATGACTCTACTTTATCTCTTCACTCTTATTATCTCTGTATATGTTGTGATTAATTATGGCAAGAAATAAAAGGTGTTAATATATTTATGTAAAACTTCTTTGGTTTATTTGCTAAATGAAGAGTGACATAGGCAGATACATACACTAGTTTCAATCCAAAAAGGACTTTTGTTGAACAACTTAAACTAAAGCTTATTTCTTAAGTAATATAAGAATAAACAGAAAATGTACTTAAATAAAATGGACAAATTCCTCCAAGACTATAATTAAATTAAGACAGTTAACAATTATAACTTCTGGAAACTATGGATTAAGACTATAATTAAATTAAGACAGTTAATTATAACTCCTAGAAAATATAGATTATTTATAGTAGAATTTGGTGATAATATTTCTAGAAAATGTTTTACTTGAATTCATTTTCATATAGTAATTTTAAGTTTAAAAGTGAATCTATGTAGGTCTATGTGTGTATCTGAGTACATACACCCCCCCCAAATACAAACATAAATAAACACACACACACACGCACATGCACACATGCACACACCACTCATGTGAATCAAAAACCTGCAGGCTTATTGCCTAAAATGTACTTAAATTTTGCAACCTTTAGTTTTGATATCGTTTGTTTGGAGTAGCATTCTGAAAGCAACAATAATAATATAAATAATAAGTAAGAGGCAGAGAGGATGGAAGGCTAGAGTGGAATGACCCTGTGGAATAGATGCCAAATAAACACAGCAATTGGAGTGGTGAGAAATCTGATAGAGGATATTGTAAATACATTTATAGTGTAATACTTAATATAATATAGGAAGACTTCAGACAAATTGAATGAGCTTTGTCTAGCCCAGTCAGCTCAACATGACTAAATAATATTTGTCATAATTTCCTTAAATGTAGGATGACTGGAATAGGTTATTAAATAGTAACATGGACAGAAATCTGCAAATCTGAATTCAAAATGACTATTGGAATTTTTGTGCGATTGATTTAAATATTAAAATAACTCATAATAGTAATGCATATGTTGATTAATTCAATTACTCTCAATATTTAACTGTTTCAGTTTTTAAGAAATTATGAAATGATGGTCCACTGAGATGACTCAATAGAGACAGAAGGATAAGAAATTTAAGGTTATCCTTAGGTTCTACAGTAGTGATCTGAATATTATTGTCCCATGGGAAGTGATGCTATTAGGAGGTATTAATGTATTTGAGGAGGTGTAGCCTTGTTGGAAGAAGTGTGTTACTGTGGGGGTGGGTTTTGCAGAATACATCCTAAATTCAGGCTCCACCTGATGCTTAAGAGACATCCTCTACCTGAATCCCTGAAAAAGACTGTTTCTCCTGGCTGCAATAGGATCAAGACGCAGAATTCTCAGCTCCTTCTCCAGCACCAAATCTCTCTGGATGTTCTATGCTTCCTGCCATGATAATAATGGACAGAAACTCTAAAACTGTAAGCCAGCTCCAACTAAATGTCCCTTATGATTGTTGCCAAGGTCATGATGTCTTTTCATAACAATAAAACCCTAACTAAGGTATCACCTTTATCCAAGCTACATGTGACTGTATACAAAATAAATCAATAAATGAGGGAGTGTTTTCAAACCATTTTTAGAGTTCTCATCATTAGAATTGTAAAGAGTCAGGATGAATGAGAAGATCTATTTTTAAGGATACAGCTTTCTTTATTCGATTCTTCTTGCGTCTCTATGCTGTGTAGCAATAAGTCATTCACATGCTTGTCACATTGTCATTTCAAGTGAGAAACTGCTTTGCATAACAATTGTTCTCAACTTGTGAGTAGTGATTACTTTGGGGTCATATATCAGATATTTTGCATATCAGATATTTATACTGAGATTCATAACTAGCAAATTTATTACTGTGAAGTAGCAACAAAACAGTTTCATGGTTGGGCTTCATTGCAAAATGATGCACTGTATTAAAGGGTAGTAACATTAGGAAGTTTGAGTACAATTGGTTTAGAGAATTCTGGTTCATTCCCATGTTCATTGTTAAATGATGTCAGTATCTCAAGTACATACTTACCTCAGAGCTTAGTGTAGATGAACTAAGCCCAATCGGCATGGATGCAGCAATAAAAGGAGGTACATGGCCAAATAAAATCTATCTATATTGAACAATAAGAGTAAATGAAAGACTAAGTGTCAAGTATCCAGCCAACACTTGTCCATAACAATTTATTCTCAAATTATTGACAATGAAGTTGTTCATTCTTCATACATAGATATTTTTACAGAGAAGTAGATTCCCAGCCTTGTTTCTGTGATGAGATTCTTTGTTTCTTTCTTTAACATTTTTCCTTTCTCATTTAAAAATTTAAGTGTGTTTATATATGTTTGTATGTTATATATTCCTGATGTATGCACACACATATTTTAGTATGTGTCTTTATACATGTATATGTGGAGGTCCAAAGTCATTAAATATCCTGCCTATTTCTCGATGCCTTTTTTAAAAACTCACAGTGTCATGTGCTAACTTGCAAGCCACAGGTTCTTTCTGTCTCTACATCCAAAATATTGTTTCACTATGTTCAGATTTTATTGTGCTTTTGGGATTTGAACTTAGATCCTCATGATTGCCCAGTAAATACTGTTCCCTTTGGAGCAAACTCTCTTCTTTCTTTTTTGAAACAAGGTTTTGTGCTAAAAGCTGGCCACTAATTTCCTTTAGTATATGATTACCTTGTACTTCTGGTCTCCATTCCTCTGCCTCTCGAGGGCTAGGATTACAGGCATTAACCACCATATCTAGATTAAATAAATCATTGTTTATTATAATATAGATTGTGTCCTTACCAGTAGAATTGGGTGTTAGACCTTTTGTATTTCAAAAAATTTTCTAACAAGATGAATGTGAATTTATCAGGAAAGATATAGGTAGATGATTTTGTGCATTCCTCTACTTCTAGTATTAAGAAGTCCTGTCAGTTTCAAGTTTTTCACAAGTTTTAAAAGTTTTCAAATTATTAAAATTTCAACAGGCTTTGCTGAAATAAATTTACTGTTCTTTCCTTTGCTTTGGGGAGCACTTCTGGAGTTATCTTTGATGACATTTTGTTTGTGATTAATCATGAATGAAGCTGCTGACATCTGTCTTTGTTTTCAATTAAGACATGTGTTATACCCTGACAAGTCCCTCTGCTTACACATACATCCTTGAAAGACTGTCCTAGTCTGAGGGAAGCGGCTCTAGTCACACATAGATACTGTGTACCATAAAATTGACACATAGAATTTGTGGCCATTGTTTGTCTTCCTGGTTTTAGTCATGCTTTATATTGCTTGCCTTTTAAAAGACACTGAGAAAATACACTTGCCCCCTTACATCGTATTCACCAGCAGTCCTCCCATCCCTGTCTCTTGCACCTTTTTCTGCCTTTCTTATAATCATCCTCATTTCTCACTCACGGTTTCCATGTTGTCTGACCAGCTGGCTCCAGTACTTTGCAGTGATATGAATATGCATGGTTATGAATCTTTATGATGATATATTAGAACAGGAATTTGAATATCTTTGTAATGGTGAATACAAATGCATATTCTTCAGATTGGCCCTATAAGAAACTAAAATTCAGAACTTCTTCTTCTTCTTCTTCTTCTTCTTCTTCTTCTTCTTCTTCTTCTTCTTCTTCTTCTTCTTCTTCTTCTTCCCCTTTCCCTTCCCCTTCCCCTCCTCCCCCTCCTCCTCCTGCTTCTCCTCCTTCTTACTGCTCCTCCTCTTCTTTTTCCTGCACATAATACTACTTATGGCTACAGAGAACAGTTATACTAAAATCCCCTCCCACTGCAAATCATTGGTGAAAGCTGTTTAAGATCTGTAGTATGGAGCTAGGCATTGTTATGTTGTCTGCGGTGTCTTCAGTAAAACATAGCATAGACTGAAGTGTTTCCCACGCTATGGCACTTCAAGCTGCCAATGGAATTATACATTTTCTGACAGGATAATTTCATGATACATAAAATGTCTTTAGGGTTAGTTTCTCTCTCTCACTCTGTCTCTCTTTCTCTCTCTTTCCCTCCCTCTGTCTCTCCCTTTCTCTCTGTCTCTCTGTCTCTCTGTCTCTATCTCTGTCTCTCTGTATATATATATATATATATACATATATATATATATATATATATATATATATATATATATATATATATATATATATATATATATATATATATATATATATATATATATATATATATATATATATATGATACTATGGTGCTAGTTATTCTGAGTGAATCTGGATTATGTTTTTTGTTTATAAAATGTTTGATGCCTAATGTTTTCTTTTGTAAATATTTCAGTTATATACAATCTTTACAGACACAAAATTGTATATATGCTACATGAAAGCTCTCAACTGGACATATCCTCTTCAAGATATCTGTGGGCACTATTGCTGACACCAGTGTCTTGGTAGCACAGGAGGTTTCATGTTTTATTGCTATCAGTAATTGCATCCACTGTTATATGAAAGTAATTTTTAGAGTTATCTACTTTTTTCTAACCATCCTATAAGTATTATAAAATGATTTCCATTTTGCTGATTAAAGTAAAAACTCAGTAAGTTAGCAATATTTCCAGGATTGTGGAACAATAATTATCAACACTGTTTTTTAAACAATCATTCATTTTAAAGGAGAAATACAGTTATGGAAAATCCAGCAGAATTCTAAGGCTGGTCTATGAGCTCTCTCCATGGCACAGAACCCTTGGCACAGTGCTTGCAAAGTAATGGTATGTTGCTTTCTGTCAGCACCCAGACCTTGTCTCCTCAGAATTATTTCACTTTATATTCATTTCCTTGTCCTCAATGCAGTTCCATAGTCAGTCTTCAGATTCACCATGGTTGTGTAAGACTTTCATTATGTCTCCAAGTTTGTTGTGTCCCCTTGATTCCCATGGTCATTGTAGGTATAAAGAGTCCACAAAAAGCACTTGATGTATCCTGTAATTATTAACTTAGTGGTCTGTTATGATTTCAGTTTGCATGTAGGCCGAACCATTTGCTAATTAAAAAAAAAAAAAGATTTTCTCAAAAGTCCATGCTTTGGATCACATCAATCTAATTTTAAAATCTCTTAAAGTAAGCTGACAATTTATGTTGAGCTATGCTCACAGAATCTTGGAGTATATGATGACTTTATATATGGATTGGACATTCCTAGAAGAAGACATTAGGAGGAAAAAGAAGGAAGATGTATACCATAACCACCTAATGGAATAGTAACATAGAAACAAAACTCTCACATCAGTGGGGGTAAGGATAGTTTATTCTGGAGCACAACATAAGTGACCATGCATACTCAAGTTACCTCTAATTCCATGTTCCATTGTGATAGCATTTTAATGAAGTTTTACTATAAAAATGAAGTCATTATTCATGGCAAATATCACATAAATTGGTGGAAATATAAGAAAGTTAGTTACAAGAAGTGAAGAAATCTCAGATATTGTCTTTTGATGTTATCTGTTGACATTTATAGTCTTTTAGTTCCAAGGATATAATGGTTTGTTCAGTTCATACATCAAACATCTTTACTCTAATAGTCACAAAAAGGTCAGACACAGTGGTAGACAAGCATTGGCTAAAAGGGTAAACATAACTCAAGATAAGTTATCATTTGGATCTGGGCCTTCATTATTTCATCCTTCCAAAAATCACTACTAATGTTCTTGTCAGTAAATCATCCTTGTATAACACTGAGGCGATATTTTTTTGGGAAATTTGTTCACAGTATTTGTATTTCTACATTATGCTCACAATTTCACCTAGAATGTGTTGTTCATTCTATTCTTATCTTCTTGCTTATGTCGAATCCCAACATTTGTGGAACAATCTGACTTCGTATGTATCCTATTCACTTTCTAGTGATTTAATCCCAAAGCCAAAGACAATGAGACGTGGCTTACTAAACTCCTAAATTACTGTGGACAGTGGCTTACTCACTTCTAATACTCCTTGCATTATTCTCAGAGTATGATTCTCTCTAGTGTTTCATGGCCGCCGAGTCACTCACCACTTTAGTCAAGTGTGTCCATGTAAGAAGTATATTCTATTGTTCATTTCTGCCCAGGATTGTCTAACTTCTAGATTCATAGAGTCACTTATTACTATCTCTGTATAATATTGCACTGAAAAAAAACTTGATTTTCTAGCCACATAGGAAAATCTCATTGATTTATTCAAGTTATGGATATTTTTAACAAAAATATCATAAATAATGTGTGTAAAATTTTAAATGGTCGACCTTCCGGTTTCGATCTGTGGGTGGAGACCTCTGCCTGGGCCACCAGGAATCCATAGCCAATGAGTACCGGAGAAAGCTACCTTCCCAGGAGCTTGGAAAAGCCATGAGTAGGGTTAAGGAGAGCAACACCTCTCACCCAGACCTGCGCGGATCTGTCGGGATCTAGGGCCTGAGAACTCGGGGGCCGGAAACCTCTGAACCTTCTGATTTCCATCTGTGGGTGGAGATCTCTGCCTGCGTCACCAAGAGTCCATAGCCAACGAGCACCAGAGAAAGCTACCCTCCCAGGAGCTTGGAAAAGCCATCAGTGGGGTTAAGAGGAGCAACACCTCTCACCCAGACCCGCCGGATCTGCCGGGATCCAGGGCCTGAGGACCCAGGGACAAGAAACCTCTGAACCTACCAGTTTCATCTGTGGGTGGAGACCTCTGCCTGGGCCACTAGGGGTCTGTGCCTGGGGACCTCAGCCTGGGCCACAGGGCTCCAGGTAAGAGCGCATAACCCAGGAGTGTTGACACACCATTGTACACAGGCAAAACCACCACTTCTGTTCAAAATCACTGGATAAAGAGGGACCCTTGCAGAGCCATCAGGACATAAAAAGCAAGGGACAGCTGGGGACAAGATCCTTCTGATTTCTTTCTGCACCCCAGAGCGGACCCTATGTGACAGGCTCCAAATCCAAACACTTCTCAAAGAGAGCTGGTCTTCAAGGAGTATTGACACAGAGGTCTGCAGGAGGGGCAAGCCACAATCAGACAGAGTAAGATCAGCTAACATCAGAGTTAACAAGATGGCAAAAGGCAAGGGTAAGAACAAAAAGAACAGAAACCAAGAGTGCTTGGCAACATCAGAACGCAGTTCTCCCACCAGAGAAAGTCCTGTATACCCCAACACACCAGAAAAGCAAGACTCAAACTTAAAATAATTTCTCATGATGATGATAGAAGATGTGAAGAAAGAAATGAATAACACCTTTAAAGAAATACAAGAGAACAGAGATAAACAACTAGAAGCCTTTCAAGAGGAAATACAAAAATCCATTAAAGAATTACAGGAAAACGAAAAAGCGGGCGGCTGTGGCAGGAAACTTCTGCCTGGGACACTAGGATTCCATAGACAAGCAGCTCCGGGAGAAAAATCCTCTCTCCCAGCAATGCAGAAAAGCCCATAGCAGGGGCAACACGCCCCCAGAGCTCACTGACTCTGCCCGCTTTCCGCGGGCCACAGAGACTGACGGCCAGCAGCTTCCGGCGACAGCCGGAAACCTCAGGTTGGGCCACAGGGCCCCACAACTAATCAGCGCCGGGACAAAGACCCCTCTCAGGAGATCGCAAGACCCAGAAGAGGGCCAAAGACACGCCCCACAGCTCACCAGGTACTGCCCCGAACCCGCGAGACACAGGGACCGAGGTAGGCGGGCCTAGAAACCCCCATGGATCCCAAAAGCGGGCG
>CM052711.1:79270970-79286770 GCA_028551405.1 Uromys caudimaculatus | reverse complement strand
AAGTGACCCGAAAAACCCCACCAGAGAACTCCTGCAGCTGATAAACAACTTCAGCAAAATGGCCAGATATAAAATTAACTCTAACAAATCAGTAGCCTTCCTATACTCAAAGGAGAAACAGGCTGAGAAGGAAATCAGGGAAATGACACCCTTCACAATTGTCACAAACAATATAAAGTATCTTGGTGTGACTCTAACCAAGCAAGTGAAAGATCTGTATGACAAGAACTTCAAGTCTCTGAAGAAAAAAATCGAAGAAGACCTAAGAAGGTGGAAAGATCTGCCAAGCTCATGGATTGGAAGGATTAATATAGTAAAAATGGCCATCCCGCAAAAGCAATCTTCAAATTCAATGCAAACCCCATCAAAATTCCTACTAAATTCTTCATAAACTTAGAAAGAGCAATTCTCAAATTCATTTGGAATAACAAAAAACCCAGGATAGCACAAGCTATCCTTAACAACAAAAGAACTTCTGGAGGAATCAGTATCCCTGATCTCAAGCTGTGCAACAGAGCAGTAGTGATAAAAACTGCATGGTATTGGTACAGTGACAGGCAGGTAGATCAATGGAATAGAATTGAGAACCCAGAAATGAACCTACGCACATATGGCCACTTAATTTTCGACAAAGGAGCTAAAACCACTCAGTGGAAAAAAGACAGCATTTTCAACAAATGGTGCTGGTTCAACTCGCGGTGGACATGTAGAAGAATGCAAATAGATCCATTCCTATCTCCTTGTACAAAGCTCAAGTCCAAGTGGATCAAGGACCTCCACATATAACCAGTTACACTGAATCTAATATAAGAGAAAGTGGGGAAAACTCTTGAACACCTGGGTATGGGGGAAAAGTTTCTGAACAGAACACCAGTGGCTTACGCTCTAAGATCAAGAATAGACAAATAGGACCTCATGAAATTGCAAAGCTTCTGTAAGGCAATGGATATTGTCAATAGGACAAAAGGGCAACCAACAAATTGGGAAAAGATCTTAACCAATCCTATATCCGATAGACTGCTAATATCCAATATATACAAAGAAACAGAGAATTCTCAACTGAGGAAATTCGCAGGGCTGAGAAGCACCTAAAGAAATGCTCAATATCCATAGTCATCAGTGAAATGCAAATCAGAAGAAGTCTGAGATTCCACCTCACATCAGTCAGAGTGACTAAGACCAAAAACTCAGGTGACAGCAGATGCTGGTGAGGATGTGGAGAAAGAGGAACACTCCTCCACTGTTGGTGGGACTGCAAGCTGGTATAACCACTCTGAAAATCAGTTTGACTGATCCTCAGAAAAGTGGACATAATACTACCTAAGGACCCAAGTATACCTCTCCTGGGCATATACCCAGAAGATGCTCCAACATGTAATAAAGACACATGCTCCGCTATGTTCATAGCAGCCATATTTATAATAGCCAGAAGTTGGAAACAACCCAGATGTTCCTCATCAGAGGAATGGATACAGAAAATGTGGTACATTTACACAATGAAGTACTACTCAGCTATTAAAAACAATGACTTAATGAAATCTGCAGGTAAATGGATGAAACTTGAAAATATCATCCTGAGTGAGGTAACTCAGTCACAAAAGAATGAACATGGTATGTACTCACTGATAAGTGGATATTAGCCTAAAAGTTCTGAATACCCAAGTTTCACATAACAGTAACTGTTGTACTGAGAGTGAGGTCCCAAATGGAGGAGTTGGAGAAAGGTCTGAAGGAACTGAGGGAATTTGCAGCCCCATGGATGGAGCAAGGGAGTCAATGGGCATGACTCCCACCTGGTTGTCCTGTAGTTTGGACCACCAACCAAAGAATACACATCTATGGACCCATGTTTCGGACCACATATGTGGCAGACGATGGCCTCGATGGCCATCAGGGAGAGAGGAGAGGCCCTTGGGCCTCAGGGTGTTAGAGGCCCCAGTAAAGTGGAATGTCAAGGTGGGAATATGGGGATGGGTGGGCAGGTGGGTGGGTGGTGGAGTTCCCTCATAGAGGCGGGGATGGGGAGGGGATAGGGGTTTCCAAAGAGGAGACCCAGAAAAGGGGAAACATTGGAAATGTAAATAAAGTATCAATAATAATAATAATAATAATAATAATAATAAATAATAATAATAAAAACTATTTTAAATATTCATACGTTTTCAAATCATTTTGTTCACTATGTACAAGTGTTATTGCTGAACATCTCAATAAAGCAATGTTTAACTTTTCAATGTGTCTTCTTAGTTAGGGTTTTACTTCTGTGAACAGACACCATGACCATGGCAACTCTTAAAAGGAAAACATTTAATTTGTGTTGGCTTAAAGGTTCAGAGGTTTAGTCCATTATCAGCAATGTAGGAGCATGGCAGCATCCAGGCAATCATGGTGCAGGAGGAGCTGAAAGTTCTATATCTTTATCTGAACACATATAGGAAAAGACTGGATTCCAGGCACCTGAGATGAGGATCTTAAAGTCTAGACCTACAATGACACGAGGCCACACCTACTTAAACAGCTCCACAACTTTAAATAGTACCACTCCTTGGGCCAATTATATTCAAACCATCACATTCCACTTCTGGGTCCCCATAGGTTTTTGAGTCTATGGGGGCCTTATCAAAACATAGCATAATACAAAATATATTTAGTCCAACTTCAAATTTCCCCATAGTCTATAGCAGTCTCAACAATGTTAAAAGTTCAAAGTTCAAAGTCTCTTAAAAGATTCATCTAACCGTTTAACTGTATCCCCCAAAGCAAAACAAGAAACCAGCTGTACAGATTCCAAACTCTGAATCTCCATGTCCAATGTCAAAGCAGTATTTAGATCTCCAACTACTTTTTATTCTTCATTGAGCACAAAAAAATCTTTCTCTTGAGCTAATTCTACTCCTCGTTAGCAGCTTTCCTCAGCAGATATTCCACAGCTTTGACATCTCAGACATCTTAGGGTCTCTAAAGCAGCTTCACTGTTACAGCTTCTTGTTCCTATGTCTGGAATCCACACATGATGTTCTGGGCCCTTTCAGAGGGCTTGGGTCACATATCAAGTTTTGGTCTCTGTACCACTGTAGGCTATTGTTGACTCTACTCCACTATTGCTGCTGTTCTTGGTGATCATCCTATGGTAGCAGCATCTCCAAAACAATGGTATCTTCTGCTGCAACTTGGCTTTACCAATAGCTTCTCATAGATACTCATCATGGTGCCAAGCCTCCACTTCTTTGTGCCATCCCTTCACTCTGTGCCATCAACTGCAAATGAAGCTGTACCTTCACCAATGACGTTCCTGGTCTCTCACTGTGAAATATCTCAGTTGTTCTCCATGACTCTTTTTTTTTTTTATCTTTATTTTTTGATACATTATTTACATTTTCAATATTTCCCCCATTCCAGGTCTCCTCTTTGGAAACCCCCTGTGCCCTCCCTCTACCTCGCCTCTAGGAGGGTATTCCACCTCCCACCCACCTGCCAACACACTCCCGTATTCCCATCTTGACATTCCACATTACTGGGACCACTAGCACACTCAGGCCCAAGGACTCTTCTCCCCCTGATGGCCAACAAGGCCGTTCTCTGCCAAATATGTGGTCCGAGCCTTGGGTCCCTCGTTGTGTATCCTTTGGTTGGTGGTCCAGCCTCCGGGAGGACCCGAGGTGTCGGACCAGTTGACACTGTTGCTCGCTCCATGGGGCTGCACACTTCCTCAGCTCCTTCACTCCCTTCTGCAACTCCTCCATCTGGGACCTCACTCTCAGTCCAGAAGTTACTGTAAAGTGAAACTTGGGTATTCAGAACTTTTGGGCGAATATCCACTTATCAGTGAGTACATACCATGTTCATTCTTTTGTGACTGAGTTACCGCGCTCAGGATGATATTTTCAAGTTCCATCCATTTGCCTGAGAATTTTATGAAGTCATTGTTTTTAGTAGCTGAGTAGTATTCCATTGTGTAAATGTACCACATTTTCAGTATCCATTCCTCTGCTGAGGAACATCTGGGTTGTTTCCACCTTCTGGCTATTATAAATATGGCTGCTTATGAACATAGTGGAGCATGTGTCTATATTACATGTTGGAGCATCTTCTGGTTATAAGCCCAGGAGTAGTATAGCTGAGTCCTCAGGTAGTATTATGTCCATTTTTCTGAAGATCCACCAAACTGATTTCCAGAGTGGTTGTATCAGCTTCCAATCTCACCAACAATGGAGGAGTGTTCCTCTTTCTCCACATCCTCGCCAGCATCTGCTGTCACCTGAGTTTTTGATCTTAGCCATTCTGACTGGTGTGAGGTGGAATCTCAAACTTGTTTTGATTTGCATTTCCCTGATAACTAAGGATGTTGAGCATTTATTTAGGTGCTTCTCAGCCCTATGAATTTCCTCAATTGAGAAGTCTCTGTTTAGCTCTGTTCCCCATTTTTTGATAGGATTATTTGATTTTCTGGAGTCTAATTTCTCGAGTTCTTTGTATATATTGGATATTAGCCCTCTATCAGACGTAGGACTGGTTAAAATCTTTTCCCAATCTGTTCGTTGTCGTTTTGTCCTATTGACAGTGTCCTTTGGCTTACAGAAGCTTTGCAATTTCACGAGGTCCCATTTGTCGATTCTTGATCTTAGAGCATAAGCCATTGGTGTTCTGTTCAGGAACTTGTCCCCTGTTCCCAGGTTTCAAGAATTTTCCCCACTTTCGCTTCTATTAGATTCAGTGTATCTGACTTTATGTGGAGGTCCTTGATCCACTTGGACTTGAACTTTGTACAGGGATATAGAAATGGATCAATTCTCATTCTTCTACATGTTGAAAACCAGCTGAACCAGCACTATTTGTTGAAAATGCTGTCTTTTTTCCACTGGGTGGTTTTAGCTCCCTTGCCGAAAATCAAGTGAGCGTAAGTGTTTGAGTTCATTTTTGTGTCTTCAGTTGTATTCCATTGATCTACCTGCCTGTCACTGTACCAATACCATGCAGTTTTTATCACTACTGCTCTGTAGTACAGCTTGAGGTCAGGAATGCTAATTCCTCCTGAAGTTCTTTTGTTGTTGAAAATAGCTTTTGCTATCCTGGATTTTTTGTTCTTCCAAATGAATTTGAGAATTGCTCTTTCTAAGTCTGTGAAGAATTGAATTGGAATTTTAATGGGGATTGCATAGAATCTGTAGATTGCTTTTGGTAGGATGGCCATTTTTACTGTATTAATCCTCCCAATCCATGAGCATAGGAGATCTTTCCACCTTCTGGGGTCTTTGATTTCTTTCTTCAGAGACTTGAAGTTCTTTTCATACAGATCTTTCACTTGCTTGGTTAGAGTCACACCAAGATACTTTATATTGTTTGTGACAATTGTGAAGGGTGTCATTTCCCTGATTTCCTTCTCAGCCTGTTTCTCCTTTGAGTATAGGAAGGCTACTGATTTGTTTGAGTTAATTTTATATTTGAACACTTTGCTGAAGTTGTTTATCAGCTGCAGGAGTTCTCTGGTGGAGTTTTTCGGGTCACTTAAGTATACGATCATATCATCTGCAAATATTGATATTTTGATTTATTCCTTTCCAATTTGTATCCCTTTGAACGCCTTTTGTTGTCTAATTGCTCAAGCTAAAACTTCAATTACTGTATTGAATAGATAGGGAGAGAGAAGGCAGCCTTATCTAGTTCCTGATTTTAATGGTATTGCTTCGAGTTTCTCTCCATTTAGTTTGATGATGGCTACTGGTTTGCTGTAAATGGCTATTACTATGTTTAGGTATGGGCCTTAAATTCCTGATCTTTCCAAGACTTTTATCATGCAGGGATGTTGAATTTTCTCAAATGCTTTCTCAGCATCTAATGAAATGACTATGTGGTTTTTTTCCTTGAGTTTTTTTATGTAGTTGATTACCTTGATGGATTTCCCGGTAATGAACCATCCCTGCATCCCTGGGATGAAGCCTACTTGATCATGATGAATGATCGTTTTGATGTGTTCTTGGATTCGGTTTGCGAGAATTTTATTGAGTATTTTTGCATCGATATTCATAAGGGAAATTGGTATGAAGTTTTGTGTCTTTGTTGGGTCTTTGTGAGGGTTTTGTATCAGTGTGATTGTGGCCTCATAGAAGGAATTGGGTAGTGTTCCTTCTGTTTCTGTTTTGTGGAATAGATTGAAGAGTATTGGTATTAGGTCTTCTTTGAAGGTCTGATAGAATTCTGCAGTAAACCCATCTTTTCCTGGACTTTTTTTGGTCCGGAGACTTTTAATGACTGTTTCTATTTCTTTATGCATTATGGGAATTTTTAGATTGTTTATCTGATCCTCACTTAACTTTGGTATTTGATATCTGTCTAGAAAATTGTCTATTTCGTCCAAATTTTGCAATTTTGTTGAGTATAGGCTTTTGTAGTAGGATCTGATGATTTTTTGTATTTCCTCAAAATCTGTTGTTTTATGTCTCCCTTTTCCTTTCTAATTTTGTTAATTTGGATTCTGTCTCTGTGCCCTCTGGTTAGTCTGGCTAAGGGTTTATCTATCCTGTTGATTTTCTCATAGAATCAACTCCTGGTTTTGTTGATTCTTTGTATAGTTCTTTTTGCTTCTTCTTGGTTGATTTCAGCCCTGAGTTTGATTATTTTCTGCCTTCTACTCCTTAGGTGCATTAGCTTCTTTTTATTCTTGAGCTTTCAGGTGTGCTGTTTAGCTTCTAGTGTATGTTCTCTCCATTTTCTTTTTGGAGGCGCTCAAAGCAATGAGTTTTCCTCTTAACACTACTTTCAATGTGTCCCATAAGTTTGGGTATGCTGTACTTTCATTTTCATTAAATTCTAGGAAGTCTTTAATTTCTTTCTTTATTTCTTCCTTGACCATGTTATCATAGAGTAGAGCATTGTTCAGCTTCCAAGTATGTGGGCTTTTTGTTGTTATTGTTGCCATTGAAGACCAGCCTTAATCCGTAGTGATCTGATAGGAGGCATGGGGCTATTTCAATCTTCTTGGATCTGTGGAGGTTTGTTTTGTGACTGATTATATGATCAAATTTTGGAGAATGTACTATGAGGTGCTGAGAAGAAGGTATATTCTTTTGATTTAGGATGATTTGTTTGATTTGTTTCATAACCTCCGTTAGTTTCACTGTGTCTCTGTTTAGTTTGTGGTTCCAAGATCTGTCCATTGATGATAATGGGGTGTTGAAGCAGCCTACTATTATTGAGTGAGGTGCTATGTGTGCTTTGAGCTTTAGTAAAGTTTCTTTTCTGAATGTGGGTACCTTTGCATTTGGAGCATAGATGTTCAGAATTGAGAGTTCTTCTTGGTAGATTTTTTTCTTTGATGTGTATGAAATGTTCTTCCTTATCGTTTTTGATGGCTTTTGGGTGAAAGTTGATTTTATCGGATGTTAGAATGGCTACTCCAGCCTGTTTCTTGGGACCATTTGCCTGGAAAATTGTTTTCCATCCCTTTACTCTGAGGTAGTGTTTGTCTTTATCCCGGAGGTGTGTTTACTGAATGCAGCAAAATGCTGGGTCCTCTTTATGGATCCAGTCTGTCAGTCTATGTCTTTTTTATTGGGGAATTGAGTCTATTGATGTTAAGAGATATTAAGGAATAGTGATTGCTGGTTCCTGTTATTTTCAATGTTACTTTTAGGTTTGTGTGGCTATCTTCTATTCAGTTTGTTGAAAGATTACTTTCTTGCTTTTTCTAGGGTGTGGTTTCCCTCCTTGAGTTGATGTTTACCATGTATTATCCTTTGTAGGGCTGGGTTTGTGGAAACATGTTGTGCAATTTGGTTTTGTCATAGAATATTTTGGTTTCACAATCTATGTTAATTGAGAGTTTTGCTGGGTATAGCAGCATGGGCTGGCAGTTGTGTTCTCTTAGGGTCCGTATGAGTTCTGCCCAGGATCTTTTAGCTTTCATAGTCTCTGGTGAGAAGTCTGGTATAATTCTGATAAGTCTGCCTTTATATGTTACTTGACCTTTTTCCTTTAATGCTTTTAATATTCTTTCCTTGTTTTGTGTATTTGGTGTTTTCACTATAATGTGACAGGATAAATTTCTTTTCTGGTCTAATCTATTTGGAGTTGTGTAAGCTTCTTGTCTATTTATGCTCATGTCCTTCTTTAAGTTAGGGAAGTTTTCTTCTATAATTTTGTTGAAGATATTTACTGGTCCTTTAAGTTGGGAATCTTCACTCTCTTTGATATCTTTTATCCTTAGTTTCTGTCTTCTAATTGTGTCCTGGATTTCATGGATGTTTAGGGTTAGGAGCTTTTTGCACTTTGTATGTTCTTTCACTGTTGTGTCAATGTTGTCTATGGTGTCTTCTGCTCCTGAGATAATCTCTTCTATCTCTTGTATTCTGTTGGTTATGCTTGCATCTCTGACTCATGAACTCTTTACTAGGTTTTCTAACTCCAGGGTTGTCTCCCTTTGTGATTCTTTATTGTTTCTATTTCTGTTTTTAGTTCGTGGATAGTTTTGTTCATTTCCTTAGTCTGTTTGAATGTGTTTTCCTGTAATTCTTTAATGGATTTTTGTTTTCCTTTAAGGGCTTCTAGCTGTTTACCTGTGTTCTCTTGTATTTCTTTAATGGAGTTATTTATGTCCTTCTTAATGTCTTCTATCATCATCATGAGAACTGATTTTAAATCTGAGTCTTGCTTTTCTGGTATGTTGGAATATCCAGGGCTTGCTGTGGTGGGAGAGCTGGGTTCTAGTGATGCCAAGTAGCCTTGGTTTCTGTTCCTTATGTTCTTGCTCTTGCCTTTTGCCATCTTGTTAAATATGATGTTAGCTGATCTTACTCTGTCTGACTGTGGCTTGTCCGTCCTGCAGGCCTCTGTATCAATACTCCTTGAAGACCAGCTCTCTCTGAGAGGTGTTTGTGTTTGAAGTGCTGTGGCACAAGGTCAGCTCTGGTGAGCAGACAGAAACCATAAGGATCTTGTCCTCAGCTGTCCCTTGGTTCCTGTTTCCCGATGTCTCCGCAAGGGGCCCTCTTGACACAATGAGTTTGAACAGAAATGGTGGTTTTGCCTATGCTCGAAGGTGTTTCAGCACTCCTGGGATACGAACTCTCTCCTGGAGCCCTGTGGCCAAGGCTGAGGTCCCCAGGTCCCAGTGAGAAGTGGCACTCATCTTATCCCCACTAACGGCTTTTTCTACACTCCTGGAGGGTGACTTTATCCTGGCACTGCTTGGTTATCAACCCTGGTGTTCCAGGAAGATTTCTCCTGCCACAGATGAAAACTAGAAGGTTCCTATGTCTGACTTTACCTCAGTCCCTGTGTCCTGTGCATTCTGGGCAGGTCCTGGTGAGCAGTGGTGCTCATCTTTACCCCACTCATGGCTTTTCCATGCTCCTGGGAGAGTAGCTTTCTCCTGACGCTACTTGGCTATGGAAACCTGGTGGCCCAGGCACAGGTCTGACGCCACAGATGGAAAACGAAAGATTCCCTCCATGACTTCTTCATACCTTCAGATCTGGTACTCCGTGGGTGATTCTTACACAGCACCAAGTGCAGCTGCAGCATGAGGTACATTCTTGTCTACCTCTGGAACATAGCTTCTATGTGCTCTCAGAAAAGTTTCAGTGATGCTGGTCTCTTCTTAGTCATTGCTAACCTCTTAGCCAACCTGAACCAACTATACCAGTAGTCCCTTATATTTTTTATTCTAAAGCCAGAGTCACATGGCCAAAGTGGTTCTGCTACTTGTTGGAGCTGAAACATGACCTCATTGTTCTATTACATTATCACCAGCTTTCTGTTTTACAACTCCTTTGCTGCATAAGCTTGGCTATCCTGGAACTGGCTGATAGACCTTGAAGTCAGAGATATGTATGGCTATGTACCCTCAATGTTTGAATCAAAGGCATGAACCACCATGCCTGGACTTAAGCTTTACTCTACTTGGAATTTGTTCTCTACCAGGCTGGTCTTTAAGTCAGAGATATGCTTGCCCTAGCCACCTTAGATTAAAGTTGTGTACCACCACACTTAGACCTAATGCTAGCTGTGTGCTAACTTGCACCAGTGTCACCACTTCCTTAATTTGTTTATCTCCTTGTACATAGGATTCAGCTCAATTTCACATGCTAATACACATTTACTACCTGAACCATACATTTTATATTTTTCCTTTCTTGGCTTGCTCTTTTTCATTAAACTCTCTTCCTAAGTCTAAACCAGAGAATGTACTCCTTTCTGGGTTTTTTGAGACTTCCTTTGTCAACGCAATGAATATAAATCTCTTTATCTTAGCCTCAGGTACTTTCTTCAGTAAAGAACAAAATGCAGCCATATTCTTCATCAAAACACCACATAAAACAGTGTCTACAACACATATTGAAAATTTTCTCCACAGAAACTACTTGGTCCATGTCTGTACATTTCCAATTGTCTGCACATTTAAAATGACCCTCAGCAACAAAGTCTTCCATGTTCCTACTAGGATGGCCCATTAATCCCTACTTAAATCATACCACAGTTTTCCAAATCTAAAGTCCCAAAATTTGTATTTCTCCAAATAAAAACATTGTCAGGCCTATCACAGCAATACCCCAGTCCCTGGTACCAACTTCTGACTTAGTTTGGGTTTTACTATGACCAAGACAATTCTGGAAAGGACAACATTTAAATGGGCCTGGCTTACAGGTTCGGAGATTTAGTCCACTATCATCAAGGTGGGAACATGGCACTGTCCAGGCAGGCATGGTTACAGGAGGAGGTGAGAGTCCTACATCTTCATCTGAAGGCCTATAGGAGAAGTTTGGCTTCCAGGCAGGTAGGATGACATTCATAAAGCCCAGTCCCACATTTACACACTTCCTACAACAAGGACACACTTACTTCAACTAGGACAAACTTCCAAATATTGCCGCTCCCTTGGCCAAGCATATTCAAATCACCACACAGTGAAAGCTGCTTTCAAAAATTGTTATATCATATTTCATTCCCATTTTTATCAGTGAGAGCTATTTTTGTGAATTCTGCAAAAAAGTAAAAGAAAATTATAGAAATATCAAACACAAATAATGTTATAGCTCATTACATGCTTGCATGAAGAAACACATAGCATTATAAAAACTAAAATTTCCTTGGTGAGGATTTTTAGCAGACTACAAATCACTAAGAATGTATTATAGAGCAAAAATAATTATTATATTTTTTCAACTGAAATAAATGGAAATTATAAGATGAAAACACACACACTTAAATTTTTGGAAATATTTACAATAGTACACAATATTAAAAATTAGAATTCCACAAACAAACCAGTTGTGAAAAAGAAGGATAGAAAATACCCAAACCTCTGAAAACAAAGTCCAATATGTAACAAAATGTGAATGGAAACAGGCATGCACTGTGGAACTATGGTAAAGACCCTTTGATCCGGGCACCACTGAATTTGTTATAATTTTCCTCCCAGCTCTAATCTTCCTAATCTCTGAAAGTGTGTTATTTCTTTACAAGCTCTTTGTTTCTGTACTATTCATATGTCCCTGGTTCAGTTCCTTTGATCCAGGATACAATAACTTGGAAAGCTTACTGGCTACCCACTATACATCAATAATTTTGTGTATTTGTGTGTCATGTGGATAGTTTAACAAATTTCTAGATACATGTGTTTCAGTAATTTCTTTAGGGTAAACATATGCATATTTATTTTCTCTCTTATCAGTTCTGCTTAATTATTTTTAGTTTGTTGGATCTGGAGTGGAAAGCATGTATTCTTTACCGCCTCACACTTACAAAGTTATGAAATGTAATCCAGTCTCAAAGGAAAGATTCTGAGGACATTGGTAGTGTGTCGTTCAATCTGACATCAGCTTTCTCACTTCAGCTCTGTATTTCCAGAGCTGGTTCCTAATTTCTGAAATACTAAAGCTTATCCAGAGCATCACTGAAAACTTAAGTCATTAAATTAGAAACAGGCTACAGGCTTAAGAAGAAAAAAGTGTAAGTTCTAGAACCTTGTATTATCATCCAAGAGTCACATGCCTTGACTTCTTGGGTTATGTTCCTGTTTCTATGCACTGTATTGAAGTTGTCTATTAATAATATGAACAAAATCATTTCAAATCTTCCCCAGTTTAAATGAAAATTATATTAAAATTATAAAATCTATTCATGCATAGTTCATATGTTTGTCAGGAGATGTGAATTCCTAGAGTGGAAGGAATCAATCAACTCCTTGAAAAAATTATGTAGGATACTCTTGTTATGCAGTTTACACTAGGTATATACACTTCTACAATTAAGTAAAGTATCTTTTGGAAGATATCTTTTTGGAAGTATCGTTTTAAAAATGTAATGTGCTAATTTGTTTTTGATATTTTAATCCAAAGATCATCATGGATAACATTTCTTCTGTATCCTTGATTTAGTATGAATATTTTGCATTTTTCTGATGAATTTTTCAAGTTTTTTTCAGTGTGTGTATTGGACAAGGTGCATATTCATATATACACACAGTAGTGGACAATTTCAGGTGTCATTCTTCAGATACATCCCACCTTTACTTTTTGAGTCAAGGTCTCACCAAAGTGGATTGTTCTAGTTTGACGAAACTCTCTGGCTGGTGAGAAGCTGTGGTTGTCTGCACAAAACCCAAGTAAGATCAAACCAGTCAACATTATAGCATAGATGGGAAAGGAACTCCCAAGGTTCCACCCTTATATAAATTGGTATTTATAAATGAGAGCTTAAAGAACCTGGAGATATAATTTTCTTTACCAGTTAGGGTTTCTACTGCTACAAGGAACAAAACAAAACAACACAAAAAGAAAATTAATCCTGAAAACAAAATAATTTCAGGAAGATTTCATAGTAAGCAGGGTCACTATCCCAGGAGTGTAACACACCAGAGTAAGTTGGCTCTTCAGAGATAAATCATCAATTAACTATTCAGAAGATATATTACAGACTTTCCCATAAAACAATCCTAAAAGGATATTTTATTTTGTATTCATTTTATATCCTGTTAGCTGGACTCCACTCTCTGTCCCCTTTCAAACAGTCCATTCTCCATCTCTCCCTTCCTCTCTTTTGAGAAGGTGGAGCACATACTCCCAAATCCCCACACTGTAGCACAACAAGTCTCTGCAGGTCTAGGTACATCCTCTCCCATTGGGGCAAGGCAAGGAAACATAGTTAGGGGAACATATTTAACTCACAGGCAACAGAGTTAGGAATAGCATCCCGTCTAGTTTTTGGGGGACCCACGGGAAGACTGAGCAGCACATCTGCTACATATGTGGGGGGTTGGGTCTAAGCCTGTGTATGCTATTTGATTGGTGATTAAGTTTCTGAGAGTCCCCAAGGGTCCAGGTTAGTTGACTCTATTAGTCTTCCTCTGAAGTTCCTATCCCTTTTGGGGAGCTCAATTTATCCCCCAACTCTTTAACCCAATATTTAGCTGTGGGTCTAAATTTTTTTTTGATGAGCTGCTATGTGGAGCCTCTCAGAGAACAATTATACTAGGTTCTTGCGTACAAGCGTAACAGAATATCATTAATATTGTCTGGGACTGGTCCTTGCCCAAAGAATGTGACTCAATTTGGGCTGATTATTTGTTTATCATTCTCTTAGTCTCTGCTCTAACTTTGTTTTTGCATTTCTTGCAGACAGGACAAATTTTGGTTCAAAAGATTTGGGAATGCGATGGTATCCTTATTGAGGTAGTATGGCCCCTGCCTGGCTAGAGAAAGTGGCCTCTTTAGGTTCAATATTATTCACTGCTGTGCATCACAGCTGAGATCACCCCTACTGATTCCTGGGAGTCTCCCATCCCAGGTCTCTGGTATATCCTTGACATCCCCCTATACTCCCATAAGATGCAGATTTCCAGTCATTCTCCTGGACCTCTGGTTTTCTCTCCTGTTTCTCCACCCACCTCATCCCAACCCACCCCTATTCCCTTTCTATCCCCTCTCCTGTCCAGTTCCCTCCTTCTATCTGCCTTCTATGACTATTTTGTGACTCCTTTTAAATAAGATTCAAGCATCTGTGCTTGGACCTTCCTTCTTATTTAGCTTCTTTGGGTCTGTGGAGAGTAGCATGAGTATCCTGTCCTTTATGGCTAATATCTACTTATGAATCAGTACATACCATACATATTATTTTGGGCGTGGGTTAACTTCTCATGAAAATATTCTCAAATTACATCCATTTGACTGCATAATTCATGATATCTTTGTCTTTGAAGGCTGAGTAGTATTCCATTAGGTAGGCATACTACATTTTCTTTATCTGTTTTTTCAGTTGAGTTGTTTCCTGTTTCTGGCTATTAAAAATAAAGGTGCTATGATCATAGTTAAGAAAGTGTCCCTGTGGTATAGTGGGGCATCTTTTGGATATATGCACAAAAGTGATATAGCTGGATTTTGTGGTAGAACTATTCATACTTTTCTGAAAACCTGCAATATTGTTTTCCAAAGTAGTTGTGCAAGTTTGCTCTCCCACCAGCAATGGAACAGTGTTCCCCTTGCTCTACATCCTCTCCAGTATGTGCTAGCACTTCAGGTTTTTAATCTTAGCCATTATGAAGAGTATAAAATGGAATCTCTGAGTTCTTTTAACTTGCATTTGTGGGGAAATTTTTCTTTCTTTTTTTTTCTAAGAATTATTCATTTATGTTATGTATAGGAGTACACTGTAGCTATCTTCAGACATTCCAGATATGGACACTGGATGTGAGGACTGTTGTAGATAGCCCTGGGGCCTTTTTGTATTCTAATTCTGCCCTCATGGGAGAGGCTTCAGAGAAGTACTGAGTTACACCTGTGACTTCTTGTGAACCAATCCCCTAATGAATAAAAGAGCCAATCACTGGGCATAAGGAGGGACTTCCAGGTCAGAGGAGGAGAAGAGAAGAGCAGTAGAGAGGAAGAGCCTTTTGGCAAGGGGAGAGCAGATGCATAAGATGTTGCTAGTAGAGTCTCCTGGTATCATGGTGGATCTGCAAGGATTTACAACCAGAGGAATCAGACTTTGATAAGGTTTACAAGATTAGGTTTTAGTTCATGTGCCCAGAGATTGAGTTATTGTTGTTTCTGAACTAAATTTGTGTTGTGTTTTCCTTCATGAGGTGGCTTATCTGGGTTCCAGAGAGAAAGGTACAGGGCAAAGTGTGGGTTTGCCTGATGTGCACCACAGAGGCCATGGGGGTATAGAAGCATAGGGCTGGCGTGGTAGTGACCCACCAGTGAGAACCTAGCAAGCTGTGTGGAGAGATAGTGGAGCTCTGACACAGAGTTGAAAGCAGGTCGGGCATTGCCCTGCCCGCCAGTGCATGGCTGGCCAGCCCACTGGGAATGAGAGAACCAGGGCATAATGCGGGAACATGTACACTATTTTCCTTCTTTTTTTAATATTTCCTGCTACAGGGGCAAATTCTTAATTGATGGTTTCTCTTTCAAAATGATTCTACCTTGTGTCAAGTTGAAATAGAACTAACCCACATAGATATATTTTTTTATTAAGTTGTGCAGTGGCCAGCCTTACACCAATGTGCTGTCATAGTGGATGGCCATAAACCCAAATGCTCAGTAGTGGTCAAGCAGTTGATGGCATTAAATTTATGTGGTTTATTACTAGATGACCCTAAACACATGTGGTGCAATAGCAGATGACTTATAATACTCTCGTGAGCTAGTAGTTAATGGTACAGCACCAATGTGTAAACACAGACAACTAAATACACTCAGTGTTGTTTTTTTTTTTTTGTTTTTTTTTTTTATTTTTATTTTTTTTTTATTTATTTTTTGATATTTTATTTACATTTCCAATGATTCCCCTTTTCTTTAGAAACC
>CM052711.1:79229743-79270470 GCA_028551405.1 Uromys caudimaculatus | reverse complement strand
AACCAAAGAATACACATCTATTGACCCATGGTTCGGACTACATATGTGGCAGTGGATGAACTTAATGGCCATCAGGGAGAAAGGAGAGGCCCTTGGGCCTGAGGGTGCTAGAGGCCCCAGTAAAGGGGAATGTCAAGGTGGGAATATGGGGATGGGTGGGCAGGTAGGTAGGAGGAGGAATTCCCTCACAGAGGCGGGGAGGGGGAGTGGATAGGGGGTTTCCAAAGAGGAGACCCAGAAAAGGGGAAACATTGGAAATGTAAATAAAGTATCAATAATAAATAAAAAAAAATAGAAAAAAAAATAAAAAAAGTAAAGAAACTGACTGAGCCAAGACAATAGTTTCTGTTGTGTTATGTTTTGAAATACCATTTTATCATTTATCTAGTAAGTTATATCCAGATTTCAAATTATATTTTTTCAGGTTTTCTAGCTTCTACCTTTGTAAGAATCATCTCATACTATTTAATGTATCAAATTTTTCATTTCCATTGGCACTATTCTATTAAACTACTACATATTTACCTAAGTCAGTAAAACTATCCCACTTTTATTTCTGATTTTTGCAATTGCATCTTTCTTTTCGTTTTTCTTTCTTTCTTTCTTTTGTTCTTTCTTTCTTTTGTTCTTTTTTTCTTCCTTTCTTTCTTCCTTCCTTTCTTTTTTTCTTTCTTTCTTTCTTTCTTTCTTTCTTTCTTTCTTTCTTTCTTTCTTTCTTTCTTTCTTTCTTTCTTTCTTTCTTTTCAAGTCTGTCATTTCCTTTTCTTTCCTTTGGAATTGAGACTGGGTGAATCTTTACCCCAATTCACACTTCAATTATTTGAAAACTTTGAATTATCTCTGCATGCACCTTTTGTATATCCCATAAATTGAACTATTTGTACATTTCATCATGCATATTCATGAGATGAAAAATAGCATTTACACGGCAGTTTGTTTCAAAGACAGTTTATCTTTCTGTGGCAATTAGAAGTTAAAATAGTACATCTTTTCTTCTTTTCAAAAAGGAAGAACTTTATGAAAATTTGTTCACAGTGCAAGTAGGATTTTCTGGTTATTTCTATTCTAAGTAGACCATTTCACCATTCACTGTTTTACTGTGTTTTTACAATTTATTTGTGAGTTCTTCAAGAACACATAACCCTGATAAATGTCAATAATAAGATAAAGTCTTTCTTATTCCTTTTAACATAGTTTCAGTGAAGAGGTCTCCTGACTGAAGCATCTTAAAAATGAGGAGTTTATTTAGGTCATTACTCCAGGTTACAGTTCATCACTGTTGTGAAGTCATGGTGGCAGGTACTTGAAGCATCTTTTCATATCTCATCATAGTTCAGAAAGAAAGCAATGCATGAATGTATTCATGCTTCCTAGTAGTCAATTGTTATTATCCATTCCTATAAAACCCAGGTACCCCTTCCAGGGAATAGTACCAGTCATAGTGTGTGGACCTTCTCATCTAATTGATGTAAGCAAGATAATCTTCCATCATCAAGGGAGCATACACAATCTTTCATTTAAACTCCCTTTCCAGATAATTCTACATGGTGTTAGTATGATAATTGATACTATGACAGCTGGTATTCATAGCTCCCTACCTTCTCTACCTATTACTTTCTGGTTAATTTTGATTTTAACTAGCCCCTATTGAAGATAGATGTTTTTAACTGATGGTAGGACACTAATATTCATTCCTGTTAAGCATGGGACATTAATATTGTAGCATGTGGGATATATTATTTTTATCTTTGGTTACCCTTGATCACATGGCATATTACAGCTGAATGACCTGATAATAGAATGCTTGCATTGCAGACACATCCTTCCCTGTCCCCTCCCTGAAAATTCAAGAATGTTGGCAGGTTTAGTCAGTTCTTCATTATAGTAACTAAAAGGGAAGACTGGTGCCATTAACAGACATCACAGGAGTCATTTCAGTGTTTCCCAGTAGAAGGCTTATTCCCTTTCAGTAAAACTACAAGATTGAGACTGGATGAGGAGAAAGGTGGAAAAAAACCAAAACAAAGTATTTTGGTTTGAGCTCTTTTGAATTTCTGATACTGAGTTATGTAGTGTTCATTTCAACTCCTTTATACTTAGATCCACTAATTCATAGTTGTGTGTGTGTGTGTGTGTGTGTCTTTAGTAGTCAGAACACAGGGTTAAAGAAGATATAAATATCTTTCCCAAAATACATCTTATGATTATCTTTCTAGCTTAGTTTCTCCAATATTTTTTATCCCCCTTACATTTCAAGGACAGCAGAAACTCTTTCCTGTCCTCCCAGTTCCACACTTACAAATTCCTCCACCTATTGTCACTTTGCCTTCTTCTCAGAGAAGGCAGAGTCCCTTTGGTTACCACCCCACTCTTGGACATCTAATGCCAGGAAGATTGTGCACATCATCTCACACCAAAGGCCAACTAGGAGCTCTATGTAGGAGAAAGAGTTTCCAATGTCAGGAAAAATCGACCTAGCCAGCCACAGCTCCACTGGTTAGGATCCCTCATGAAGACTAAGCTGCACATTTGCTTCAGATATGTAGGGGGCCTAGGTCCAGTACCTAAATGCTCCCTCATTGGTGGCACAGTCTCTGTAAGCCCCCAATGGGCCCAGGTTCTTGTTATATCCTTGATTCCTCCTTCTTTTACAATTCTATCCCAAACTCATCCATAAGAACCCCTGAACTCTGCTAATTGTTTGGCTGTGCGTCTCTGCATGTACATCGATCAGATGCTGGCTGTAGTGCATTACTCTCTCAGCAATGTGTCTTTATGGCTTATTCAACTAAGTAGACACAACTCAATGCCTTCCTTACAACCTCTTGGATACTCAAGTGCATTCTGGGCTTTACCTTTTTGATCATGCTATTGCTTCTTTTCCTGTGAGCTGTCCTAAAGACTTCTGGCCTCTTCTAGACAACACAGACAGTCTCTTGATCTTATTTTATGCTCCACATACTCTTTTCTTAATTTTCCCCCTGTTAAACACTTATTACACTGTTAAACACTTATTAATCACCAGTTTAATAATATAACAGCATTAAAAATGATAATTGACAAAGTATACCATTGGTTTATTCTATTAATTTTACTTATATTTGGTTAGAACATGGTCATCTAGTTTCTGAAGTATATTGTATTTATTGAATCAATTAATAGATTTCTCCATTAAAGAGTAATTTAAAAATAAGGCAGTAACCAAAATGTACTAAGAATTGAAAAGTAGTTAAAAGACTATTTAGCTTAAATTATCTAGTGAAAACTCAAATTCACAAGGGTGATATTCAGGGTTAATAAATGATATGAATGTATTCATTCATGCCAAATAACTGAGATTCTGTAGAGGCCTAAAATCCTTTCCATTTCCATAAGGTTAAATATGTATTTAAGCCAGTTTATCTTATCTATGTAATAGCATGATTCACAGTATTCACACACACACACACACACACACACACACACACACACACACACACACACTGGGTACTCAAGGATTTTTGCATGAGTGTCTGGGACACAAACTCAGGTCTTCATGCTTATACAACAAGAATTTTAACATTTAGCTAAATCCTTTGTTCCTGAAACTAAAGCTGGGAATAGAACTTTTTAATGTATATGTGATAAGACATAAATAAATTCCTTGCTAATTATGAAATTCCCTGGATTAGTATATGAGAAGAATTTGAGGGAAAATTGCTAGTATTATTTAAGCCTCTTTGTTTTACTCATGTTGAACTAAAATTTGACATAGACACTCATTTAAAAAAATCTCTCATAGGTACCATTTTAGTCTATAAAGGTTTGCTAAATGATAGTACAATTATATTGAATATTTTATAACTAAAATGTGTGAATGCGGGTCACATTAAGAAGGTTTAATATAATAGTCTGTCCTACTTGTACTCTTTCAGAAATCCCTGGCCACTTTTTACTTGGCACTCAGCCACACATAAGTAAAAAGTCTTAGAAGTCATAATATCACTAGAAAGAACAATTATTCCTCTTTCAAAGTCCAGACTTGAATTATCAAAAATTTATACATACACACACACACACACACACACACACACACACACACACACACACACACACACACCAAACACCTCAGCCTTTGTCTTTGGAAAAGAGCAAACAAGGAAAGAATAGGAAAGATTTCATGAAGACAAATGTAGTTCAAAAATGGAAGACAGAGTCACCAAAAGTAAGCTTTCCCACATTCTGTGCAGTCATGCAATTATTTTCAAGACTGAAGACTGCAGCCTACCTTGGAGTGGCCACTGAACTGGGAGTCACTCACTTTTAACTTTACCAATGACTTTATATGATTTTGAATCTCTTTGACTTTGAGCAGATTACATTATATTTCTGATTTGCAATTCTTCATCTGCACACTACAGTCATGATTTATATTTTGTAGCAGGATTACCAAACATCCAATGGGTTAAACCTTGGGTATAATATTCACCATAAGATTACCTCCACAAGTATTCTTAAAAACAAGTTCTACAGCTTGGTTCACACAGCTTAGATTTTGTTGTTGTTGTTGTTGTTGTTGTTGTTGTTGTTGCTGCTGCTGCTACTACTGCCTCTGCTGCTGCTGGTACTTCTTCCAACTCAGGATATTCTATATGAACTAGATTCAGCCCTGCCTCTTCATGCATCCTTCATTCTGACCTTTCATGATAAAGAGAAGGACACAGGAATAACACCTATGCTAAAAGCTAATTAACAGGAAAACCAATATTTTCCCTTTAGGTGCTCTTACAAACAAGTTCTGTAGCTTGCTTCACAGAGCTGAAATGTTTTTGTCATCATTGTTATTGATTTGGTTGTTGCTGCTGTTGCTGTTCTCAGCTCAGTATATTCTATATGAATAGACTCAGTCCTGACATTTTATTCATCCTTCATTCTAACATGAAATTCATAGGAGAGTGAAGCATGAATTTTCACATGAAATTTGCTATAATCTGTGAAGATAAAAGATTTGTTTGACAATCCAGGTACAATGCCCAGTTGGGGGAAATGGACAAAATCTATCCACTAGTTCTAGTTGAAATTCAAAACGTCCAACATCACTGATCTTCGAATGCATTTGAAAGTGTATTTTCACTTAAATCTTTTGAATCACAGGTAATTTTATGAAAAAATGCTAAGCACTTTGAGTTCATATACACTTGCATCCTCAGGATACCAATTTCTAAGCTTTCTAAGCAGTTTCAACAACATCCAATATATTAAAGTAGTGAGGGGTAAATGTATGTAGTATGTTCACAGAAAGGGGTATTTGACATGTTATAAAAAAAAAATATCCCAAGACAGTGATGTCTTCAAAGACATAGGTAGATAACATAGAAGAAAGGGCAAAATTCTTACCCAGTAAGAAAAAAGAACTAATTTTAACCACCAGAATTCTTATAAAATGTTGAGCACAGCGGGACATGCCTAAAATGTCAGTGCTAGATACCTACAGACACACAGACTTCTGGAGATCTCTAGTCAAGCTAGCTGAACTGGTGAGCTACAGGTTCAGCAGGAGATTCTCTATTAAAAGTATGATCGACCAAAAGTGAGAAACCATCTAACATAATCCACTTGCTACTAGAGATAAGCCCACCTGCACACTGTGTGCACATAAACACACAAACACACACACAGCAAGAACTCATTGATGCCTATAACAGAGTTAAAAACAATATTCTCAAATATGAAAGAGAAAATATTTCTTCATTTTACCATAGTCACTAAAATCTTAGACTTAGAAAAGCAGAATGTTTTAACAATAGAAGAGATCAGAAAAGACTGTTCTTTGATAAACTAAGTCATCATCGTCATCATCATCATCATCACCATTATCATCATAAGCATCCATTTTCTATAGTGTTTTGAAGATTCCTATGGAGTTCTGTGAATTTAGGCTGTAGTAGTTTACTTTTAACACTGTTCTGAAAAAGTCCTGAAAGGAACAATTTGAAGACATGTTTATTTTGGCTGTTAGTTCAAGTGCATACTTTATTACTGGAACAGCATGGAGGTAGACATATCCTGGTCAGATTGTATCTATAATCAGGGAGTATGATGCACATGGAGTATGGTAGGTTATACAGTAATGTACCCGTTCCGAAGTCTCACTCCTCTTCCTGATGCTTTTCCCACAAATGAGTCCATAGCATTTTCAAATAGCACTACCTACTGGGGAACTAATTGTTCGAACACATGAATGCTCATGGAGGGGGGTTATTTCCCATTCAAGCTGCAGCCTTTGTGTTTTCAGAAATTCTTTCACATTGTATAATGTTGAAGCGCAGACTCTCACCATTCAGAAATCTATCCCAATCCACATGAAACATGTATCTCTCATGACTCCACTTACCTCCTTCTCATGTTTGCTGTGTTTTCCTAGCAGATACAGTCTTTCCTCCATTTCAGTCCATAACTAAGAGGAGGTTAACTAAGATGTGACACTTTTGGTTTTGGTAAATGTAGTGCTTCTGGAAACTTTTATGACTAGAGAGATTGTGCAGGTTTGTTTGGATAAAGGACCCAGTGGTAGGTAGGATATAATGTGCTTTTCTTGAAATCTGTGATAATTAACCTTTACTTTCAACTCCTAGGGGCTTAGAATCATGGTAGAAATAAATTTACATGCATGTCTATGAGGGATTTTCTAGTTAGAGTAACTGAGATGGCAAAACCTAACCTAATTGAGGGTAGCATCATCCCACAGACTGGAGTCCCAGACCAAATAAAAGAAAAAAGCTAGCTTACTACCAGCTTTTGTCACTTTCCACTTTCAGAATGGGGACAGGTGACCAGCTGTCTTTTATTCTTACCACTGTGCATTTCTCCTCAATAGATGCCACTTAAATCTATGATCCAAAATGAACCCATTGTTTCTTAAATTGTTTTTGTTAGATATTTTATCACAGCAAGGATAGAGGCTAATACAAACCATATAGTTTAAGTCAAAACAGTATGCTTCAAATAGAACACTGGGTCTAAATAAACCATGTCACCAAGATGGCTGCTCCAGAATAATTCAGATTGGAATTTGTGGTGTCAGAACTGAAGCCCAGCCCATGCTTCATGAGAATTAGTTATGTTGTGACACAAGAAGTTAATTGGTGTGGTGATCGTCTCTAAAGAGACATTCACTGTATGTTGTGCACATCTGAATAAGCAATTATTTCTAAGAGATAACATAATTTTCATCTATTTATTCTATTTATTACAAAATGAAATTTCTGTAGAGACTATGCTACTGAGATCAGAGGTTAAGCTTTCTATCTAATTCTGATATTTCTCACTGTGTAGGGGCAAGGGCCAAATCTGATTCTTCTGAAGCTGAGGAACCTATTAGTTACAGATGCTCTGAGGAGCAATGAGCTTCAGGCAATGCTATCTTTGAGTTCTGGGAAATAATTTAAATTAAAGCTTTCATGTTGATGGTGGTGAATCACACAGAATTGTATGTGTGTGTGTATGTGTGTAAATATAATGTATGTGGTGTACATCAGCATCTAGGTGCATATGAATGTATGTTTGTATATATGAGGCTACAAATCAACATGTGGATGTCTTTTTCACTAACTACCCAAGTTTTTCTTTCTTTTTTCTTTTTTCTTTTTCTTTTCTTTTCCTTTTCCTTTCTTTCTTTTTTTTTTTTTTTTTTTAACCAAATCTCTTCTTAATCTGAAACCTCATACAATCATCTAGGCTGGCTGGCTTTTGACCACAGAGATCCTTCTGTGTTTTGATCCACAGTGCTGAGATTATATGGGGTGCATTGCCAAGACTAGATTTTATTGATTGATTTTATATGCATTATAAGATCCATGATCAGCTTCTTAGGCTTGCCAACCAAGCACCTTACTACTTGAGCCATTCCTAAATCCTTTTGTAGATTTATTTATAATGTTGATTTAATATAATTTCTGGTATGATTAAATACTTCCATATCTAGGAAAAATATTTCATTTTGCTCTTTAACTCAGTGGCAGTTCTTTATACATAACAGTGATTTTTATTATATTTTTGCTGTTCAAAAAATGTGAGGTTTACTGAAGATAACAATTTCTGTCAAAATTGTGCATGTCTGTCTGCATTCTTACAACTTGTGCACATATTGTGTTTCATTGAAGTGGAAATGAAAGTTATTGATAAAATTAAGATTGCTAATCTGCAGATCTTAAAATAACAATTTCCAATTCCAATATAAATAAAAGTTTGTAATTTGAAAAAAAGGAACATAGATTTTTCCAGACTCAATCTCTCAGAAATATCATCAGCACTGCAACAAATCACCAACTTCAGCATCCCTTGTCCCTGCCCATATTTCCTGTGGAAACCTTAGACTATTCCTTCTTAACTTCTCTCTTTCACTTTTCCATGTGCTTCAGTCCCCAACTCCTCAAGCAGACACTGGCTGCTCAAACAAATGTCCAACTGCCAGAAAAATAGGTGAACTACCTGTCAATCTTCTCTACTCTGCTCTCTCAGATCCACTCACTCTCCAGGGAATCTGAGATATGATGAAATGGCCAACCTAAGAATAAAAATAGAAGAAGGAATAGAATCTCAGCTCAAAGTCTCAGAAAATATTTTCAACAAAATCATTAAGAATAATGACCAAACCTGAAGAACAAGATTCTTATAAAGACACAAAAAGCATATAGATACCAAATAGATTGGACCAGAGAAGAAAGTTGCCTCAATACATAATAATTAAGAAACTACATTTAACAGAGCAAATGATATATATTAAAAGCTGCAGTGGAAAAAGGCAAAGTACTATATAAAGGTAGAACTATTGAAATTATATCTCCCTTCTTAATGGAGTCACTAAAGGCTAGATGGGCATAACAGATCAGATATACATAACAAACTCTAAGAAGCCAGCCCAGGCTGGTATGCAGAGCAAAACATTCATCATAGATGGAGAAAATAAGATATTCCATTTTAAAGTCAAATTTAAAAAGTTTATTCACAAATCCAGTTGTTCAGAAGTTACTAAAAGAAAAACTCTAACCCAAGGAAATTAAGCACACCAATGAAAACAGATAAATAATTCCATACCATCAAAAACAAAAGAAGTGAAACATACACACACACACACACACACACACACACACACACAGAGAGAGAGAGAGAGAGAGAGAGAGAGAGAGAGAGAGAGAGACAGACAAGCAGACAGACAGAGACAGAGAGAGACAGAGAGAGAGACAGAGAGAGAATTACACAAATGCTGTTGCCACTGCTACTGCCACTGCTACTGCCACTGCTACTGCCACTGCTTCCAAGGGTAGCAGTAGCAGCAATAGCATTACCACCACAAAAAGAATAGGAATCAGCAATCATTGTTCACTTATCTCTCTAAATATTGATAATCTCAATTCCCTAAAACAGATGAAGTCTAAAAGAATGGATGAAAAATAGGATCCATACTTCTGTGAGCTATAAAATAATACCTCTAAATATTAAGAATATATATTACCTCAGGGCAAAAGTTTGGAAAAATAATTCAGGAAAACTAACTCAAGAAGCAAGCTGCTATAGCCATATTAATATGTAACAAAATAGATTTCAAACCAAAACTAAGATAGTCCTATGTACTAAGATAGAATTTCAATAATAAACATCTATGCTCCAAACCCAGGGATACCAACTTTTGTAAAAGAAACATCACTGTAGCCTAAATCACATATTGGCTTTCACACGTTGATAGTGGCAGAATTCAATTAACAACTCTTACCAATGAAACTTTCATCCAGACATGAACTAAAAAGAGAAATACTGGAACTATTAAACATAATAAATCAAATGGTCCTAACTGATATTTATAGAACATTTTACCTAAACATAAAAGAATATCTCTCTTCTCAGAACTTTCTCCAAAATTAATCACATACTTGGTCAGAAAGCTAGTCTCAACAAATACAGGAAAATTGAAATAACTTCCTGTAACAGATAACCACTGGTAAAAGCTGTATTTGAACTATAATATTAAAAATAGAAGGCTTACAACCTCATGGAAACTGGAAAAATTATTTTTTGAAGAAAAATCATGTCAAGATAGAAATAAAGAAATGATTTAATGATTTTCTAGCATCCAATGAAAATAATTCACAGCTGATTCAAACTTATAGAACATAATGAAAGTGGCATTAATAGGAAAGATCATACCAATAAGTGCCTACATAGAAAAATGGAGAGAATTCTTACTGAAAATTTAACAACACTCTTGAAAACTAGAGAACAAAAAGAAGTAAGCATACTCAAACCAATAGAACAGAAACAAAGTGGACAATACAGACAATCAATGATTTAAAGAGTGGTTCTTTGAGAAAATTAACAATATAGACAAACCATTAGCCAAACTAAAATGTATAGAGATAATATATAAATTAAGAAAACCATAAATGAAATTTTAGAGACATAACAATAGACATTGAAGATATACAGAGAATCATTAGTTCATGATTTATAAACCTGTACTCCTAAAAATTGAAATATTTTAAAGAAATAGATAATTTTCCCAATAGATCTCACTTACGAAAGTTATATAAAGAATAGATAAATAATGTATATATATATATATTTATAATAGCTAAAGTAATAGAAGCAGTCATCAATGTCCTCCAACAAGAAAGGAATCAGGGCCAGAATGTTTTAGAGCAAAATTCTACCAGATTTTTTGATAAGAGCTAATGAAAATAGTTTTCAAATTATTTTCTTTAAAAGAGAAATAGAAGGAACACATGCTATCCTGTGTTATGATACCACAGTCATCCTGATATTCAAGTCACACAAAAAGTCTACAAGAAAAAGTAAATTATGGAGTGGTTTTCCTTATGAACACACATTCAGAAATACTCAATAAAATACTTGAAAAACAAATCCAGAAACATATATAAAAATAATCCCCCATGATAAATAGGTTTCATTCCAGTGATACAGTTATGTTTCAATGTCCAAACATCAGTAAATATAATTCACTTTATGAACAAGCTGAAAGTTGAAACACATTATCCTATTAGGTACAAAACAACTATAAAAGCATTTGGACAAAATCCAACACCCCTTCATATTAAAAATCCTGGGAAGTTAGGTATCCAAGGACATATCTAAACAGACAGAAAGGAAAAAAATAGAAAGCAAGCCCATGACCAACATAAATTTCATTGGGCAGAAACCAAAAGCAATTCCATTAAAATCAGGAACAAGTCAAACGTGTTCATTCTTTCCATATCTACTATATATAATATTTGAAGTATTAGCTAGAGGAATAAGAGGAGATCAAGAGGATAAAAATTGGAAAGTAAGAATTCAAAGTATCCTCATTTGCAGATGAAATGTTAGTATACATAAATGATCTATAAAAATTCCGCTAGGGAACACCAACAGCTGATAAACTCTTTAGGTGCCTGGAAAAAAGATTAACTCACAAAATGAATAGCCCTCCTATGTACAAAGGACACAGAAACTAAAGAAGAAATAAGAGAAACAACACTTTTCAAAATAGCCTCAAATAATAATAATAATAAAAAAAATACCTTGGAGTAACTCCAGTCAAGTAAGTGAAAGACTTGTATGATAAAACCTATACGTCAATTGAAAGAAATTTAAAATTATAGAGAAGATAAAAAGTTCTCCTATGCTAGTAGATCAGTAGGCTAACATAGTAAAAATGGCCACTCCACCAAAAGCAGTCTACAGAGTCCATGCAGTTCTAATCAAAATTCCAACACAAGTTTTAATAGAACTTGAAAAAAAAACAATTATCAATTTTGCATGGCAAAACAAAAGACTAAAAAATAGCTAAAAATCTCAACAATAAAGGAACTTCTGGAGTTATCACAATCCCTGATTTAAAGTTGTACTACTACAGAGCTATTGTAGTAAAAATTACATAACATTGACATAACTTAGGTATGTTAATCAATGTAATTGAAGATTGAGACATAAATTCACATTCGTATGGACACCTGATTTTTGAGAAAGATACCAAAAATTCCAGCAGTAAAAAGAAACCAACTTCAACAAATGGTACTGTTCAAAATAGATGTGTGCATTTAGAAGGATACAAGTAGATACATATTTAATACTCTGCACAAAATTCAGGTATAAAAAGATCAAAATCCTCAAGATAAAACTTGTCTCATTAAAGCTGAGTGAAGAGAAAGTCGGGATACCACAGGAGATTTTCTGAATACTTAACTGATAACAAAATTACTAAGAATGAGTAAATTGTATCTCATGAAACTCTTTGGTAAAGGATATCACCAAGAGGACATCAAAAGGATATCATCAACAGAATAGAAAAAGATTTTTACCAACTTCACATCTGACAGAGGGTTAATATCCAAAATACATACAGAACACAAGGAGTTGGATTTCAAAAAGCCAAATAAGCCAATTTTTAAAAGTAGTACAAGTTTAAACAGAGATTTCTCAATGGAGAAATCTCAAATGGCTGAGAAGCATTTAAAGAAATGTTCAACATCTCAGCCATCATAGAATCGAAAATCACAACTTTAAGATTACATCTTACACCTTCCAAAATGGCCTAATTAAAAAAAAAAAAAGTGACAGGTCATGATGGTGATGATGTGTACATGGAGGAAAACTTCTCCACTGGCCACATGAATATAAACTTATATAGTTATTATGAAAATCAATGTGACAATGCCTCAGAAAATTGGAAAAAAAATTCTCTCAAGACCTATTTATACTATTCTGTGGCATGTGTACAAAGAATACTCCATCCTACCTTGAGGACACTTACTCAACTATGTTCATTGTTGATTTAATTTTAGTAGCCAGAAATTGGAAACAACACAGATCTCCCTCAACAGAGAAATAAATAAACGAAACCACATTTTCTTGAGGGAGTTAGCCCACAACCAGAAGGACAAATATGGTATCTATTCACTTATAAGTCACTATTAGCTTTTAAGAAAATAATAACCAAGCAAGACATGCTTGAAAATCGTAGTACACAAATTGTGAGAAAGGATAACCAGTGTCTGATTCTACTTGAAGCCTATTCCCTGAATGGGATCCCATGCTTGACACTACATGGATGGCCAGGAAACAGAGATTGGATAGCCCAGAGTCGTAGGGTAGAACTAAACAAGATAGGTTGAAGTAAAAATCAGGGAAATGTTTCCCAATGAGTCTTCTATATTCTAGATTGATGTCTTTTCTGGTTGTCATTAAAGAGGCTTTGTCTGACTGCAAATGGAAGCAGATATAGAGATCCACAGCTAGATATTATTCTGAGAGTATGTGTAAATAAGATAAGTGTATTAGGTTCCTTTCCTTGAGGTGCAGCATTTCCTGAGGAAGAAGATATAAAAAGATTGAACACATCAGAAGCCATGGAGGACTCTGGGAGAACATTGGCCCACTGAATCAATGAAGCATGGTGCATATGGATTCACAGAGAATGAAGAGGCAAGCCCCAGGTTTGCATGGGTATACATAAAGTACTCCTTACATATTTTGGGTTGGTTAAGCTTGATGTTTTGTGGGATTCCTAAACCTTCTGAATGGGTGCATCTCTATTTTGCCTGTCTTTGAAATCTTCCCCTCCTTTTGGGTTGCCTTGTCTAGGCTCAGTGTACAGGCTTTTGCTACTTGTATTGTATGTTTTATTGTCTTTAGTTTGCTCTCATAGGCTTCCTCTTTTATGATGGAAAATGGAAGGGAAATTGATGCAGGGGAGAGATGAGGGGAGGAGGAGCTGGAAGGAGTGGAGGGAGGGGAAACTGTTCAGAATATATTATTTGAGAGAACATATTTCCATTAAAAAATTTATGGTGAAAACAAAAAAGCATGGAGAGAATCAACAAGAAATGACAGAAAAGAAAAGAAAAGAAAAGAAAAGAAAAGAAAAGAAAAGAAAAGAAAAGAAAAGAAAAGAAAAGAAAAGAGAAAGCGAATCTATGCCAGAGCAAAGCATTGCATAGAAGTTGACTAGCTGCTGTTGTATTTGAATATGGGAAAGTGACACAATTGAAGGAAAGTGAGCTACCTGCTGATGCTAGAATGGAAGGGCAATCCAGTTTGGGTATATATCTGTATGTATTTACAAGCACACAAATTGGTGCATATATGTATATGAGTACATGTTATGGGGCTGTAAGTTAATTTCATGTGTTAATTATCAGCTGCTGATCATCTTATTTTTTGACAGAGCATCTAATGGTCTAAAGTTTGCTAAGTATGCTCAGCTAACTGGCCAGTGATCTTTAAGTGATCTTTCTGTCTTTGCCTTTACAGCTCTGGGAATATGATCATGTGCTGCAATTTCTGACTTTTTATGTGGGTTTGAACTCAGAACCTTGAGCTTGAGATGTGAGTACTTTATTAGATTTGCTCTGTCCCTGTCAATTTATTTAGAAGAAGATACACTTGTGTCATTTGAAGTCATCAAGTTTTTTATAAAAGCGAATATGTCCATAATTCACTAATTTGAAGTTATGGTCAGTAGGTAAAATAATGCTAGAAGTACACAACTGCGATTAATGAGAATGAGAAGTTGGCTCTACTAAGCAATTGTAAGACCACACACAAAAAACAATTTTTCTGCCAAACAAATATACATGCTCATGAACTTAGTGTATACTGTGAGACTATTGCTATTAGAAACATAAGCAATGCTTAGAATTGATTGTGGCCATTTGAATGTAAAAAGCCCTTAAAAGCTTATGTATTTAAATATTTGGTTTACAGTTGTTGAGACTGTTTAGGGAGGCTAGGTAATATTTGAGAGGCAGACATTTCCTGAAGAAACTATATCACTGGGGACAGTTATTTAGAACTTATAGCATGCTCCTTATTCTTCTATGCAGATACAAATGTTGACAGCAACCTTCCTATTCTTACCACCATAACTTCTATGCCTGTTTCAAAGTCATTCCTGTCCTGATAACCTCTACCCTTCTAGTACTATAAAACACAATAAGCCAGCCATTTCTTATATTGCTACTTTAGGGTATTTTATTATAGAAACAGCAAAGTAAGTAATAGAAGGATGTCTATGGTATCTCAGCTTAAGACTCTGAAGTGCTATTTCTGCCAAAATATGATAGTAAGTATTGCCCCAGTCTTTTGTCATGTTCTACTGTCAGGGTTTCTATTACCATGAAGGGACACTATGATACTGGCAACTCTTATAAAGGAAAACATTTCACTGGGGGTTATGTAGTAGTTTGAATAAGAATGGCTCCCATAGACTCATGTGTTTGAATGTTTTTCCACAAGGAATGGCACTATAAGAAGGTGTGATGTTTTTAGAGTGTGTGGCCTTTTTACTGGAAGTATGCCATACTAGAGGTGGGCTTTGAGGTCTTATATCCTCAAGCTACACCTAGCATGGCATATAGTCTTCTTCTGCTGCCTTTAGGTCAAGATATAGAACTCTAAGCTACCTTTCCAGTACCATGTTTGACTTTATTGTGGCATTTCAAGTATGGTTTCCTGCTTCTAAAAGTATGAACCAGCTGCAATGAAATGTTTTCATTTATAAGAGTTGTTCCAGTCATGGTGTCACTTCAGAGCAATAGAAACTTAACTAAGACTGGTTGGCTTACATTTCACGGGTTTAGTTCATTGTCATCATGACAGTAAGAATAGTAGCGTGCAGGCAGACATAATGCCAGAGAAATAGCTGAGAGTTCAACATCCAGATCTGAAGCAATCAGGAATAGAGAGGGACACTAGGCCTAGCTTGAGTATCTGAGACAAAGCACACTCCCAGTGATATATTTCTTCCAAAAAGTACACATTTACTCGAACCAGGCCACACTCCCTAATAGTGCCACCACCTTTGGGTTGAAGGGAGCTATTTTCAATTAAACATCATAATCCACTCCATATCCTCCATAGGCTTTTGGCCATATCATAGTCTAACCTCAAAAGTCCAATAGTCTATCTCAGTATTAGCATTCTTTACAAGTCCGGGGTTCAATTTCGGTTCTAAGACTCATATAATCTCTTAAATTATAACCCCATGAAAAGTCAAAATGAAAAAAAAAAAAAACATTACAAACTTTCAACATACCACATAAGATATATGTCACATTGTAAAAGGGAGGAAAGCATACATAATAAGAAAATACTGGACAAAAGTAAGACCAAAAACATCTGGGCAAACTCCAAACTCTGCATCCCCATGTCTGATATCAAAGTGATCTTCTGATCTTCAAATCCTTTCAGATTTGTTACTGCAACACATTTATCTTTCTTTGGTAAATTCCACTGCCAGTTAGCAGCGTTCCTAAACAGGCATGCCTTGCCATGACATGTTGACATCTTGAGATCTCAAAGGCAATCCAGTATTCACCTTCAGAGCTTTATGTGATCACCCCTCAGGTCTCTGTGTAGGGACACCCCTGCCACATGCTTGACCTCAGTGGTTTTTCTCATTCATAGGGGAAGATTCCATAACCCCTTTCTTTTATCTTTGACTCTAAAGCCATAATGAGGATGAAGTTTCTGAGTTTTACTGCATTCTAGGGCTGAACCATGTCCTCCTCAATCGAATACATTTTCAATGATTTTCTGTTTTCTATGGTTTCTCTCACTGCCTAAGCTTGGGTGTCCCAAAACTCAGCTATAGATCAGGATGGCCTCAAACTCAGATATCTGCCTTCCTGTGCCTCCAAAGTACTGAGATTAAAGGCATGTACTACTACACTCATCTGTAAGCTTTGCTTTAATTCCTTTTCACAAATTGGAGGCTTGGATGGATGGCATCTTGCCCTAAGACGACTACACCTTATACTTCATTTAACATCAGAATTTCCTTTAATCTGCTTATTTCCTTGAACTTACCTCTGTTTTACTTTCTGGTACCTTCTTTCTCCTCAACAATGAATATTTTTTAAAAAAGTTTTTTCTTTGTTTTGCATGCTCCTTTTCTTTATAGATCTGCATAAGAGTGAACACTAATAACCACAAGACAATGTCCATACAACCCTGTTTTGAAATTTCATATACCAACAGAATTAATCCACAACTCTTCAAATTTAGCCTCAGGCAGACTTTTATGATAAGTGTACAAAGAAACCACACTTTTCACCAAATTATTACAACAGAATCTACAACAGGTACTGGAATTATTTTCCTCTGAAGCCACTTGGGCCAGGCCAACACTGTTCAAATCACCCTCAGCATCACTGTCTTCCTCTTCCCTACTAGCATGGCCTATTAGGCTCTACTCAACTGCTTTCTGAATTCAAATCCCAAAAGCTATATTCTTCCAGTCAACAGCATGGTCCCAGCCTATCATTGCAGTAGCCTATTTCTAGTGTCAAATTCTGTCTTAGTTTGGGTTTCAATTGCTGTAAAGAGACACCAAAGGACCTCTTATAAAGGAAACATTTAATTTGTGCCTTGTTTATACATCAGAGGTTTAGTCCATTTTCATCATGGCAGTAAGCATGGCAGCATACAGGTAGTCATAATGTAGAAAAATAGCTGTGATTTTATATCTTGATTTAAAGGCAGAAGGAAGGGAGAAAGATAGAGAGTGTGATACTGGGCTTGGCTTGAGCATCTGAAACTTCAAAGCCCACCCTCAGTGACATACTTCCTCTAATAAGACCACACCCACTCAAGTAAAGCACAGCTCCTAATAGTTCCAATTCCAATGGGCCTATGGTGGCCATTTTCACTCAAGTAACCACAGTCTAACAAGCTACTAGTTGTGTTTCAGTATCTCATTCAGTCTCTGTTTAGGTTACTGTTCTTATAATACTTACATTTAGTATAAGACACCAGCTCATTGGTGACTACTGCTGATCAAAAATTAACATGGGCAAGACTACATGATTTGACAACAGTTAGCAACTATTACTGCCTGGCTTTCCTGCAGAAGATTTAAGGATCTCACCTTAATATATTTCTTTTCTGTGTTACCTCCTTGCTCCCACACATTTCTCCTATACTACTTAATACACCTTTATATATTTCTGATATTTTTTTCTTTCTCACTAATTAATACCTTCTATTCATTTTCACCAAGTCTTTTCTATTAACAGAGCTCAGCTAGGCAGCATCTAACTTGCCATCTTACCCAGAACTATTTGCAATTAATAGAAGACTAAACCACATATCTTTTCACTTGTCCATAAATGTTATTTCTCATAAATAAGGAAATTACAGTAGTATGTTAGAAGAAATGGAGAGGAGTTACATATTTTAATTCCATCTTGTTTAAAAGAAGACATATTTAAAAGGAAAACAATTATACATTTTTCTGCCTTGCTCTCTAAACACACACAGTGAGGGGTTGTTTAACCATTTATATTCATACAAAAATTGCAAAGAGCTAACTGTCCCGGTTCTTCTTGGGGGACCCTCCCGGGAAGCTATCAATCAAGGGTCTGCACCTGAGGAGAGAAACTGCCGGCGGTGGAAAGAGGCAGGAGACAAAGAATGCGTTGAGGGCAAGATGGTGTTCCGATCAAGCCCCCACCAGCCTTTATTCCAAGTCCTTATATAAGCATTTAGGAAGGAAAGGGGCAGGGGCAGGAACGTTACCAGAGGTCACCATAGGGCAGGAAGACACAGAGGGTGTGAAATTTCTCAGAGCCACTTAATTGCAGCCAAGTATTTACACCGCTGTAAATTTGCATAACAAGCCTCAAGTTAGTGGGATATCTCAAGGTCTCTTTGGGGTCACAAGCTACTATAAACAGATCATCTACACCTGCAGAGGAGAGGAATCAAAAGAATGTCTGCTGAAGCCTGGGACCATCTGGCTTGCTGATTAAGAGAAAGGTCTTTAGGTTCAAACAAGGACGTTTGGTCTCCGGCATCTCTTCCCTTTGTATTTTCTTAAAAAGCCGAATAGTCAAGAACCTGTTTAAAATAGGTGGGCCTTAATGGGGGGAGGGGGGAGTTGGAGTAGAGGCTCGATCCTCTTACTATTATGATACCCTTTGCCGAGGAGAGGAGAAAGGCCCGCCCATTGGGAGGAGCCTCATTGGCATCGACCTCTCTGCAATCGAGCATGATCCTCAAAGAACCCAGAGCCAGCGCATAGTGTCTTTTCCTTTGTGATGCCTCAGCTCTGCACCCGACTGATACCCACACTAATCTGTAGGTCAGTGTGCATAAATCTGGGTTTTATGCAGCTCCTAAAGGAGGATCATTGACTTCAGGCACCGTAATTCCATGATCAAGTAGATTGAGGCGGTGATAATGAACCTGTAAAGGTTGGGATGTCATGGAATCAATCTGCTGTTTGATGAATCTTATAATTTTGTTAAAAATGAAAGGCCCCAGGCTAACCAGAACTAAAAGGCTAATTATTGGTCCAACAAAAGGCATGAGGAGGGAGAACATAGATGAATGCCATCAGGAATCAGCATCAGATGAAAATTTCTGTTTCATAAGGGAAAAGCTGATTTCATGAAGTTTTTTACCTCAGTAATAATCAACCCACTATCCTCTTGCCTCTATTTTAGATCTGACTCACTTCTTCCAGTACATATAAGAAACAACATTTTAACATGACCAACTGATAAAAAATTGGGAGCCTTAACACATGTACTAATACTTGTTCAAAATACAGATCTTGTTCCAACTTTATCTCTTGCTAACATAACATCATAGAACTGCAGCTAACTTCTAAGTATGTCTTTGAGAATGTCCAGAAGCAGTTTCTACAGTCTATATTTTCTCTGTCACACAAGGTTGAAAATCTTGAGGCAAGGCAGCTTATCCAATCTGGGATATAGACAATCAAGGGTAGGTCAGGAACAAATGTCCAATACAGCTTTCTCGTCACAATTGTCAGGGTGCTCAGCAAGTTCACGGTTAGCATCATTCCTTGTCCTAGCATCAGCATGTCTCACCAATCACTTTGGCAGCTAGCATGCTCCTTTAGTATCCTGTAGAAAAAACACAAATATACCCTCTTCCCCCTGTTAAATACCTGATCTGGGTGGATCCTTCCATTTCACCTAGGCATAAATATGCCTAGTTGTAGGGTGCTGTGGACACTTAGCAGAGAGTTCCTTGGCATCCCAATTTTAAAATTTTAATTGTTTGTGGTATAGGGGATATGGCTCCCCCTTTTTTAACTTTATGAAAATATTATTTTTAAGTTCCACAATACCTTTTCCTTGAGAATTACAAAGGATCCAAATAATATGGAAATATTAAGTTGTTGACAGAAATTCTCAAATGCATGACTGTAATAGCCAGTTGCATTATCTGTTTTAATTTGATAGAAAAACAATGCAGGCAATGACTAATTATATTTTTAGGTGCTTCTCCTGCTAAAGCAGTCATAACTAGAAGGCTAGAAAAGGTGTTAATGGTCACATGTATGTTTTTTATTTTTCCAGAATCAGAGATATGAATAACATCCATTTGCCATAACTGATTAGGTATAAGTCCTCGAGGATTAACACCATTATGTGGTACAGGTAGAGACTGAGGACATTCAGGACAAGTCTTTTATAATTTGACATGTACATTATCTAAAAATACCGAATTATTATCTCAAGCTATTACTATTTTGATGATATAAAGAGGTGAGATTGTTTGGCCAGTTGTTCCTGTATAAGGTCTATAACCCTCTTGGTATACAAATCTGCTGTGGCATTGCCTTCATTAAAGGGTCCAGCAATCCAGTATAGGCTCTTAAATGTTCCACAAAATAAGGAACTATACATTCTCTAAATTGAACTGTATTAGTATAAATAATTGCAAAATCTGAGAATTAGCAGTATCTAAAAATGGAGCAATTTCAAGTAATTGTAAACTGTGAGCTATATATTGGTTATCATAAATTAAAAGCTTGATTTTTTTTATCATTTCAAAAGCAACGGCTACAGCATGTAGTTCAGTTACTTGTGCTGAAGCAGGGGGAAACTCAAGAAAATGAGCATATGATCCAATCACATATGCTTCCTCCCCATAGATGAGCCATCTGTAAATATATTTCCTATGGGTTGCACACATGAATTTACAGGAAACACAAAAACATGCATAGAGGCAAATTGCAACAACTTATCTTTTTGGATAATGGTTATCAATTTTCCCTGAAACATTTGTGCATACAATAGACCAAATATCAGTGTTTTGTAATAACCAATTGCTGTTAGGAATAAGGAATAAATAATTATCAGGTTCTTTCCCAAAATACTTTTATGATTCTATCCTACAATTCTATATTAACACAGCAACTGCTTCATAATAAGGTGTTCAAACTTTACTTGAAGATGAGGACAGATGAATCCATATTAATTGTCCCTTTTGCCGAAGAACTGCGGGGGGGGGGCACACGAGTTGCAATAATGCAAAATAGCCAGCAATTGATCTATATTTTATGTAATGTATCTGCTGTTGAACAATAGCTTCTTCTACTATCTGCAAAGTTATTTGTCTCTCATCAGTTAACTGTACAGGAGAATTAGAATTTCCATACCCCTTGTTATCAAACAGAAGTTTAAGTTCTCCTGTGTAAGCTTGAGGTAAGGTCTTAGTCAATCAACATCCCCTAAAAACTTTGAAAATACTTAAATATTCTGTGCTACAGTTTGTTTAGGATATAACTGAGGCCCCAAATACTGAATAAGAAATTGTCTTTGAATCTTGACTGGAGCATAACTACTCTAAAATTTTACAGCTCATTGTACAAGAGCACAAGCTTGTAGTAAAACTTCTTGAGAGGGAATTAGCCAATAAAATACCCTCCATAATGAATAATATACAATGAAACATTTAAAGTCCTAGTGTCTTGTATTGAAACAGATTTTTTTTTTTTTTTTTTTTTTTTACATCATGTGAGGCTTTTAGCCAGTCTTTGAGGCAAAACTTTCCAATGATATCACTTCATGGGCTCTTCAAAATTACAAATTCACTAAAAGCAAACTCTTTATAATCATCAGGATGTAAAGGGACAGTATAAAAACAATCTTCCAAATCTATAATAATTCTATATGCATCTCCTGGAATGGCAGTTAGTCAGCAAGCCAGGTTCTAATGCGTTCATGAGTTCCATAGCCTCATTAACCTTTTATAAAACTTAAATTTGAACTTTGTTTTGGATTAATGGAATAGCCAATCCCTTGAAGATAAGTATATCAGCTCCAATGTCTATTAATACTTCAAAACTTTCTTCAATTATCATTTTAAGGTTAGGTTTCTCTTAGTACACATCAGGGAACCAAACAACTTAAGCAAGTCTTTTGTTAATGCTATAGGGAAAGCAGCCATAATTCTTTATGACACCTAAATAAGGGTCAGGGGTGAATGCCTTGGTATTTGAGGCTGACCCCTCCTTCCCAAGGAAAGGTCAAGCCAGAAAGGAATGCTATACATGCTTTTGCAGAGGCTGCTGAGTTTCGCACCAATTCAAATGCAAATGTTTCTTAATTGGGTCTATTTACTCATACCTGGACCAAGGTTTTACTCTTCCTGCACCAAGGTCAGACCCCTGGAGCATGACTTGAAAGTCCGTACCAGCCTCTGTTCCTGGAATAATCGTTTTTTAGAATAACCCAAACCTTCACATTTAAGATACCCTTCATCCCCTCATTTCTGTTGGAAGCATTATTTGCACAGTTTTTCTTTGTAAGGCAGCAAGCCATAGCCAGACCCTGATTGCATGAGGGTCTGATTTCTGTATGAAGATGACTATATCCAGCTAAGTTTGTCTTTGCTCCGTATGGGCTAATAGAGGCACAGCTATGTTGAATTAGCATTCTCATAAGCCAATTGTGTAGCAAAGGGAACTCTTGCTGGAGTATCTCAAATGATTTTATCTGCTGCTTTCCTTTTGAGGCCCTGACAGAGCTGTAAGCTGCAGTCAATGGAACACTGGCAGTTTGGCTATAATCTTTAAGTTTGTCTTTTAACATTAGAACATAATCATAACTTTGGAAAAACTCAACCTCCAACAATCTAGTCTCTCCAAAGTCACCAATTGATTCAACCCCATGCTACAAGGTTTGGCTGCCATTTCCTGCACATGAGCACAGGACGGTGCAGCCTCTAACACCTCAAAGAGACACTGCCCTAAATCCTATCTTTTATAAGTCTGGTTTCTAGGATAAGAATTACATAAAACACTACCAAATTTAAACGTATCTTTAGAGACCTGTTTCCCTGGGTTGGCTCATGCCATGTGTGTGTTGCTATCTAGAATGAACCCAACCCTGAGTTACCAGTTTTAAACCCACTTTCTGTTACCAAGATTACAAGTTTTTAATCATACCTAATAATTTGTAAGCAATACTCAACATCGAAGACATGTAGAATATTTTCATACTTTTAAAACCAATCAGAAGCAAAAATGAAATAACTACACATTTACTCATTTAGATCAAACAAAATTTAACTTATTCTAGTTGTAATTTAAAGAGCGGAGCACCTTGTTACTTGTTGAACCCAATAATCAGAGAAATTTGTCTAGGAAAACCAGCTGTTAGCTCCCTTGCCATAGAAGCCGAGAAGTTGCTGGCCCCTTTTTTCTTTTTTCTTTCTTTCTTTCTTTTTTTTTTTTTCTGTTTGTTTGTTTGTTTTTTCGAGACAGGGTTTCTCTGTGTAGCCCTGGCTGTCCTGGAACTCACTCTGTAGACCAGGCTGGCTGCGAACTCAGAAATCCAACTGCCTCTGCCTCCCAAGTGCTGGGATTAAAGGCATGAGCCACCACTGCCTGCCTTGTTGCTGGCCCCTTTAAGAGTGGCTAGTGCAGATAATTAAGCCCTTGGCAGTGCTTTTCTAGCCACTCCCAGCCACAGGTGCAGCCAAGTAAGACTGCTTTTTAAAACAAGTTAAGATAAATCAAGGGGTAGATAGCTAGTGGATAAAGTTTTAACCAGTTTTTCTTTTATTTTCAACATAAAACACAGGACAACATCCATTCATATGACACAAGGACACAGACTTAACATAAAACAGTTAGTTTTGACACATGGACAGATTGGTGCACCAAGAACATACAATAGAGAGGAAAGAGAATTAGATGTCCCAAAGGGACTCAAGACATCCTACCTAAAGGATGCAAAACTAAAACTAAGCATTTGTCCCATAGGGGCCAGAAAGGAAGTAGGACATCTCCTATTTTCCTCCTGTCCCTAGGAGATCTCTGAAACAGCTTACCTTCATTTTTCTTCCCCTGATAGTCGGGGAGGTTTACTTTTCTTGAATCCATTTTCTCATAGTTAGGGTATAAAACATCTCTAGTCCGGGTTCAAAGACTAGAGGCACCTATGAGAATTATCTTTGCTTCCCTAGATGTTAGCATAGCTCTAAACACCTTCATAAAGCACATTTTACCATTATTTGGAAACACATGCACAGGACACATTTTACCATTACCTTGTCCTTCAATAAGGTTTATTTGTTGCTTTCACAAAAACATCTACACAATTATTACCTTAGTCCCCCTAGGCTTGAGAGACTCTAATTCTCTGTAAAACGGCTTCATCTTCACTTAACGTCTGTCCCATGATTCTGTACTATTTTATATAACTTTAACTCAACTTTTTTTTTCACTCTATGTCTTACCCTAACACAATATTTAACTTTATCTCAGTCTATACAATTCTCACATAATAAATATCTCTGTTTTCTCTTAACTTCTATTTTTGTTTGTCTTTGTTACTAAAATTTGCAAAGACTCTAGTCTACATAAACATCTTTTACTATGAGTCTATATTACTTCCTTTCAGTTTTCATATAGACCCATCGATCATGTGATACTAATTCATGGCTTTCTCACAGACCAGTTTTGATCACCCAAGCATTCCTTGTCCTGGAGGAAAGGCTTCCGTGAATCAACCTTTCCTATTTTTTCCTTTTCTCCGGAAAAAGCATCTGTCTCTTTCATGCGTCACTCACCTCTTCTCTGGAATCCGCTTCTCGGTCAGGTCACTCTGAGAACGTCTCCTCTCTATATGATCCTCAATAGGACCACCTGGGCCAGGTTTTCACGTGGTGTGACGTCCGGCAGTGTGCACGATCTCGTTCCTCAGCCCCGTGTCTGGGCGCCAACTGCAAAGAGCTAACTGTCCCGGTTGTTCTCGGGGGACCCTCCCGGGAAGCTATCAACCACGGGTCCGCACCTGAGGAGAGAAACTGCCAGTGGTGGAAAGAGGCAGGAGACAAAGAATGCGTTGAGGGCAAGACGGTGTTCCGATCAAGCCCCCACCAGCCTTTATTCCAATTCCATATATAAGCATTTAGGAAGGAAAGGGGTAGGGGCAGGAAGGTTACCAGAGGTCACCATAGGGCAGGGAGACACAGAGGGTGTGAAATTTCTCATAGTCACTTAATTGCAGCCAAGTATTTACACCGCTGTAAATTTGCATAACAAGCCTCAAGGTAGTGGGATATCTCAAGGTCTCTTTGGGGTCACAAGCTACTATAAACAGATCATCTACACCTGCAGAGGGGAAGAATCAAAGGAATGTCTGCTGAAGTCTGGGAACCTCTGGCTTGCTGATTAAGAGCAAGGTCTTTAGGTTCAAACAAGGTCATTTGGTCTCCGGCAAAAAATGTCAGGTCATATTAAAAGAACAATTAAATGTCACTATTCTTGATCAAGAGTGTTCTACACTACTAAAATACCCACAACAATGGATTAAGAGATCTGAGTAGTACTCTAATTGATGCATATGAAGAACAGACTAATTGTTATCTGCTGGCTGGATGGCAAAATGGTACAACCACTAGGGAAATCATTATGGAGAATTCTCAAAAAGTTATTACCAGTTATGCCACTCCTTGACATATGCCCAAAGGACTCAATTTCCTACTCTGTAGATTCTTCTTTAGCCATGAATAAACATGCTGCATTATTCACAATATCTAAGAAATGGAAACAACCTGAATATCCTTCAATGATGAATATATAATAAAATATGTTGGACATATACATAATAGAAAAATATTCAGCTATAAAGAAAATGAAATTGTGAAATTGGCACATAAATAGATAGACCTAAAAATACTATGTTGAGTGAAGTATCTAAGGTTTCTAGCTATAAAACTTTAGATATGAATATATTGTCTGAAGTAACAACCAGGCCTAGTCAAGTAAAATCTAACCATGATGGGTCGTGCTAGATTTGAGACCAGAAGAGTACAATACATCTGATCAGGAGAAAAAAAGGAAAAACTGCAGAGGGAGAACAACTAGGGTGGGACAAAGGAGGCCAGTGGAGGAGAGGGAAGAAAGAGGTAAAATCACACTATGCATGTTTGAAAAATCCCTAAGAAATTATATTTATTTATGGAAAATTACCTATAATCTATATAAGTGTTCACACATGTACATATAATTTAAATGCAATTAAACTATTTAAGATAGAAATTCCTTACTCACAAGCCATATACTATATAAAAAAAGTCCCAGCATAAATCTTGAGAAATGCATTCTTGAGTTGTTGCTCAGGAGATTCCAAGAGATTACCAAAATATTATAGGTTATTGTTTGTGTCTTTGATTGTCTCTGATAGGCTGAAGGTAATTCCCTCTTGCTAATAACACCATTTCCATCCCACAAAGGACTCATTATATTCAGTCTGGATCTGACAATCAGGTCCAACCTCCAACTCCTGGGTATAAATTTCATAGTAACAGAAAGTTTCAAAAAAGCTCCCAACAAGATAATTAATTTTTCTACCTAGTTATTACACCTGTGAACCACAGCAATAAGTAGCATAAGATTGTCCTAAATGTTCAATGGTGGAACTCATATCTTAGTGATAATCAACTTAATGAAGTAAATAATGCCCTCCTCAACAGAAGAAAAGTCAGGCTTAGGAATGGAAATCTGGCCAATTATGTTGAACTAGTGAGGCCATTAAATCTTAAAATAGAACCTACAACTGTCACTTTATTAAAGACCATAAATTTTATACACACACACACACACACACACACAAAACCAGGTCATTATTAATTTGAGAAGTACTGACATTGTGAAATGGGAGGAGTTAAGTATTATATTTGCATCATTTTGATTCCCCTGTATCTACCTGTATCTACTCAAACATCTCTCATACCCCCTTTATACAAACCAACTTCATATATTAGCATGTGTTTAGGGCTCACCAATTGAGATTAACCTCTCAGAGGAAAAATATTCTACACAATTGGGCTCAGGAAACAATTCAAGATCAATACCCTAATAATCATACCAAATAGATATTTTAATCAAGTGAACAATTAACCAAGAACACATAGCAGTCCTAAATGGATTTGTGCTAAACTTGATAAATTGGACATAAATTTCACAAATAATTTTGCAATTCAAAACACAGCTTAACTCCAATTCAGTTATAATGGGGGATTTTCATACCACACATTCCTCAACAGGCCAAAAATTAACAGAGAAACAACATAATTAAACACTATCATACATCAAATAGTACTAACAATATATGCATATACATGTGAGCACACCTACATACATACATACATACATACATACATACATACATACATACATACACACATGCACCTATATTATATACGTATATACACATACACATATACATATATACATCCAACCCAAATGCCAAAGAATATAATGCCATAATCAAATTGGTTTCATCTCTGAGATACAGGAATAATTCAAGATATGTATTTCAATGAATGCAATAAATTGTATATTTAAAATTGTAAATTTAAAGCAAAAAATTACATGATCATTTCAATGAATTAAAAAAAAAATCACCTTAAACAGATCCAATATCCATGATAAAAGTCCTAGAATAAGTATAACTGGAGGAAATTGACCTCAACATAATAAAGAATAGTTATGCAAAATCAAAGGCAATATTTTTGAAAGTGTTGAAAAACTAAATAAAATGCTGTTAAATATAGGCACAAGACAGAAGTGTTCAGTATCCACATCTCTTTTAAATATTATTTCTGAAGTAATAGCTGGAGCAACAATCCAAGAGAAGGAAAATAATGAATATACATATGAAAATAAGTCAAGCTTAGATGGGCCATGGGCCTAGCAAGACACAAAGGTTTTCTGCTGAAGAAACTTAGCAATGATTTAGAGTGACATACCCATATAGAGCGCTATACCCATAGAACAGTACCTTGTTCGATCCACATTAGAGAAAGTTTTCCTTCTAGTAAATGGGAATTACAAGAAGCCTACAACTAAACAATATACAGACAATGAGAATCTTTGAAGATCTCATATTTAAACATAATGTCATCACCAAACCTCTCAATTCAAGGCTCAAGAATCTATGGGGAAAAGAGAGAGAATTATAAGAGCTAGAGGTGATGAGTGACTCCAAGGAAAATGTGTCTTACAGATAAAACAAGACTGTTGAATTCACTGAAACTCTAGCAGTAGGCACAAAACCTGCCCAACTTTGAGCCAGATGAGTCCCAGTACTGAGAGAAAGAAGTAGATACAGGACCAAAATCCTAACCAGAAAGTAATCTGCAAATGATACCCTTTGGCAAATGAAGTATCAACTTTCAGTTTTCTCTAATGGAGTGTCACTGGGTATATCAACCATATTCCAAAGTAACCTTCATTCCCAGACATACTAGGGCAACATGATATAAACACAGTGATACTTTTTTGGACTTATTGTTTTTCTTGTTGTGGTTGCTGTTATTTTCTTTTATTTGTTTTGATATTTTTTATTCTGATGTTTTTGCTTCTTTATTTTGAGATTGTGTTTGTGTTTGTGTGCATGTATGTATGAGAGAGAGAGAGAGAGAGAGAGAGAGAGAGAGAGAGAGAGAGAGAGAGGAAAGTGAGAGAGAGAAGGAGAGGGAGAGTCACCTTACATATTTGCTGGGAACAGAACTTAGGTCCACAAAAAGGCAGTACATACTCTTAACCATTTCTCTGTCTTACACAGCAGAACATCCTTACTTGCTAATAGATAGTATAAAATGTCCATTATCAACTGCTATGAATAAAAGCTACATTATGAATACAGTTATTTCTAATCAATTTTCCATATTTGTGTATCTTGAGATTAGTAGTAATTTTTATATTTTATTTTTATTTCTTTCTTTTTCATTCATTAATTAATTTATTTAATTTACATCCCAATATTGCCCCTGTCACCTCTGAGTTTCTGCCTCCAATAGTTCCTCCCTCATTTTTCCCTCCTTTTCTTCTCTGAGAAGGAAGATAACTTCCTTGGGTAAGCCCTCTGTTATTTCCTACCTCTTAGCATTCCCCAGGGTCCTTCCTCCCTGTATACTCTCTGTACAAGACCCACCCAAAACACATCAATCACTGCATGACTAGGCATATCCTCTCTGAGGCCATGTAAGGTAGCACACTTAGGAGAGTGAGATACACAGGCAGGCAATAGACTATGGAGAGCCCTTACTTCATTTGTTGGGAGACCCACATGAAGGCCAAGCTATATATCAGCTACATATGTGCAGGGGGGAAGCAGCAAGGTCCAGTCCACATTCGCTCTTTGGTTGGTGATTCAGTATTTGCGATCAATGTAAGTTGACTCCATTGGTCTTTCTGTGGAGTACCTAACCTCTTTGGGTCTCTGAGTCTTTCCCCCAACTCATCCACAAGACTCTCTGAACTCCATCTTATGTTTGGCTGTGGGTTTTTGTATTGGTTTAGATCAGCTGTTGGTGGAGCGTCTCAGCAGACAATTATACTAGGATCTTGTGTGCAAGCATAACAGAGTATCATTAATAGTGTCAGGAATTGGTAATGTCCCATAGGATGCGTCTCATTTTGGGCTAGTCATGGTTAGTAATTTCCTCCTTTTTTGCTCTATCTTGAAGTCATTTTATGTAGATGGTTTTGTGGGTCAGTTGGTGTCCTTATCTCTTCTTTGGGAGTCCTGCCTGGCTAAAGAAAATGGCCACTACAGGATCTTTATCCCCCATTGCTAGGAGTTTTGACTAGATTCACCCCCTGAAATACTCTGCCCACCCCCAGGGCTCTGACAGTTCTTAGAGATGCCCTGCCCTGACTTGCCCTGTCCTGCCCAGCCCTGCCCAGTCCAATCAAAAAGGGTTATTTAAGTTTTCTTACCTGCTTTGTAACCTAGCATATGGTCAATTTTGAAGAAGGTTTCAGAGGTAATGAGAAGAGTGTATAATCTTTTCTGGTTGAGTGAAATCTTCTGTAGATACCTGTTAGGTTCATTTGATTTATAACTTCTGATAGTTTCATTAATTCTGTTTAGTTTCTCTCCATTGTGAGAGTGAGGTGTTGAAGTTTCCTAGTACTATGTGTTTGCTTTAAACTTTAGTAATCTTTCTCTTATGAATGTGGGTGCCTTTGCACTTGGGGCATGTAGGCTCATAATTGAGATGTTATATTTCTGTCTTGTTGGATTTTTTTATTAGGTAAATATGAAATGTTTGTTAGTGTCTCTTTTGATTACTTTTGTTGAAAGTCTATTTTATTAAATATTAGAGTGGCTACTCCAACATGTTTCTTGAGTATATTTGCTTAGAAAAGGTTTTGAGCCCTTTACTCTAAGTAATCTCTCTCTTCTTTGCTGGGGTGGGTTTCTTGGATGCAGCATAATAATGGATGCTCTTTAAGCATCCATTCTGTTAGTCTGTATCGTGTTTTTGGGTTTTAAGACCATGGATGTTGAGAGATATTAATGCTTTCTAATGGTGGTGGTACTGTGAGTGTAGGTGAGTAGGTGAGTGTATGTGTGTGATTCTCTCTCTCTCTCTCTCTCTCTCTCTCTCTCTCTCTCTCTCTCTCTCCCTCCCTCCCTCCCTCCCACCTCTCCTCTGCAGTCCAAAATAGAAAAAATGTCAGATAGTGCTAAGCAGGCAAAGAAGGAAACATCTGTCAATGATCTGAGTATGAACTGGGCTGCACAGATGAACATTTTTCTAAAAGTGATATAAGAATGTTCACGAATAACATGTCATATAAATAAAAGCATCCTTTTTATGACTGTATAAAAGTTGCATTCTAATTCTAATCATTTATCCTGGTTCACTTTAATAGTGGTGATTCTCTGGCCTCATTATAATCACTCTTTAAAATACCAAATAATAATGTTCAAAATCTATTAGCTTGAATTTTGTGTTAAGTTTGCTCAAATTCTCTGGCATATGCATTTATTTTGTTATAGATAAGACCATTTGAGCATGTCAAGTGATTTGCCCTACATCAAAGAAGTAATAAAGGAGAATTGGCTTGGCATTGACATCAGTTTTCTGCGATTTTTAGCTTCAGCTTACTTCTTGTCTGTCAGGACACATCAGCATCATTATTCCTATGGAGAATTCAAGAATTCTAAAGTAGGTTTAACTGTGCAAGGCTCTCATTAACTTTTCAGATATTGATGCCATTAAGATGTACAGCTCATCTTTGTTCGCTGATCTGCCTATTTAGCTTTTTTTCTCCCAAGAAGAAAAATAGATACATTTCATATTGACTTCTAATTTTTTTTGTATGCTGTCAGATGTTCTCTTTATTCTTTGGAATTTTTTAATACTAGCAAATTCCCACCCAGTTTTTGCTGTTTGACAGATTAATATTTATTGATTATTTTAAAACATCATATTTTAATACACCGAGAAAAGACATTTTCTCTAAATATTCAGAAAAGCAGAGTCTGTACATTTGATTAACAGATACATGGGGCAGGAAACTATTTATAGAACTCACTTAACTTCGTTGCTGTAGACAGAGTCTATGTCAGTTTTCAAACCTTGTTCTCTTTATCTCTAGAATGAAGACTATTTCTACTATACGGGTGTTATATGATCCCCAAAAAACTGCATTGAGAAAACGTATCTATCACCAAATTGGTAAAACTAGGTGGATGTCTGAAACACTATGAGAATATTTTAAACACATCAATTACCTATGATGCCATTTATGATATAACCTGGACATCACACAGAAGGCTCTAAAATTGTTGACACTATGAGAAGGAAACATGGCTGCTCACAGAAAAGTCACTTCAACCAGAGTTCATTGAAGTATACACAGTGGCTTGAGGGCTGTAAGAAACCCCATAAGAACACCACTAGTGGAACTATAAAATGACCTATCCACTAGGCATGTCAGGGTGGAGGTTTCTCCAAAAGGAAAAATTTTGCCTCCCACAAGACCCAGCAATACTACTCTTGGATTCCCAATACTACCAAAGGACATCAATTGAAAATATCATAGAGACACTTGTATATATTTACAACAGCATTATTCAAAGTGTTTAACTTATAGACCCTACTTAGGTATATATCAACACAGAACAGGAAAAAGAAAACATGGCATACATACACATGGATATTTTAGTCATAAATAAAAACAAAGTCATGTCATATACAGAAAAAAATAGAGAGAGTAGAAATGACCATGTTAAATGACTTTAGTCAGTCTCAAGAAACAAAGGTCAAATGTTTTCTCTCATTTGTAGTTACTAGAGTTTATTTAAATCCATAAAATCATTTATGTATGTGTGCATGTGAGTAGAAGCCAAATTATCCAGGGAAATAAAGTAAGATAATTAGGAAGTAGCTATATAGGGAAATACATTCAACACAATATACAATTATATAAGCATTTCTAAAGGATGAAGACAAACAATGTTTTTATATAAAAAAGAAAGAAATACCTTCAAGGGTGTAAAGAAACATCTCTTCACTACATAACATCCATCTGTTGTAGGTCTGTTTTGCTTTATTTTTCAAATTTGTGAAACCATGTCTCACAATATGAAGCCTAGGCTGACAGCTGATGTATACTCCCTATGTAGTCAAAGATGTCACTGAACTTGTAGCAATCTTCCTATTTTAGCAGCATTTTAATCACTGTATTAGTACTGCATGGATTTATTACCAGGAAGGGTATATTACTATGTCTGAAGATATGAAACCTCATATTCTCTTGAAGACTTCATATCTCCCACCTAACCTGGAGGATGATAAGAAGGGGTATGAATTTTGTCCTATGATCAGTGAACTTTGGGTGAGGAGAGATGACAGTTTGGTTACACATGTTCTTAGACATGACTTGAACACTGAAAAAATATGCTAAGTGGATCCTAATTGAAATTGACATAAACTGTTTTGTAACACATCTGAAATTCTAGCATTTGGCAGCATCAGGAGTTCAAAGAAATCCTCAGCTATATAGTCTGTGTAAGACTAGCCTGACATACATGTAATCATATATTAACCACGTGACACACAGAACACATACACAAAGAAAAAGAAAAGCCAACTGAATAGCAAACAACAGAGTAATCTAAAAGAATTTCAACAACATAAAGTGTTTGGGAGACCATGACATCATGAAGATTTTCTCACATGCCCTTTAATAATTTTTTTAATGAATGTTTGCAGTATAATAAATAAAAATATTATATCTTGAAAAAACTGAACAATATTGATCTTTATTAATAAAACTTTAGTAAGACTTTCTAGTGAGAGTAGTAAAGAAAATAAGAACAGAATAGAGACTAAGAAATGGGTAAGAAAATTGGCAACAAAATTTGAAGAGAAAGGGCCAGTCAAATGGCTGAGTGTGTAAAAGATCTTGCAGTATAAGTCTAGAAATTTAAGTTCAATCTGCAAAACCTGTGGAAGGAGAAAGCCAACTACATAAATTAGCCTACTGCTAATTGACATCTGTACCTTGGAGCACATGCTCATTCTGCCATCATGTACACCATGCATAAACAAACAATACCATTAAAACAGAATTCTTAAAGAAGAAACAGAGATCATGACTATGTCTTCTGAAGAAGAATAATTTTTTTAAATGAGCAATTTTTGTATCAAAAAATAAAATGAGAATATTTTTTCCACAAGTCTGGCCTGTGTTCCTATAAGATAGTCGTCTTCTATCATCACCGTTTCTTGTTTAGTTTCCCTTGTCTCTGAAGAGCTGATCAATGGCTTTTTACTCAGTTGAACCTTATTTCAGGCTCTACATTTAGAATCCAACTTTGGTCTTTACACTCTGTTAAGTTGCTATTTGCTATCTATCTATTTACATGCTATGTAGTCTACTTCTTCCCATGTAGCTTCTAGGCTTGGAAGTTTTCTAAAACTGACCTTGAATAGTCAAATACTTTTTTTATTTGCTCATCCAGCTCAAGATCTCAAAATCATATCATACTTGATGCTTAAGATGTGTTTTTACATTAAAAAATAAAAGTGAGTTGACCATGAGATTATTGGCATAACATTAATATTATTACTTTAACAAGCTTTCTTCCTCATGTGTGATTTTTTTAATTGATACGCTTGTTTTCACTGCTGTAGAGACTACAGAGGAAACTATTGTGAGTCACATGACTATAGACCTGTATAATTTAATGTGATTCTTTGGAGTAAGTCACATGCCGTCTGTAATATCAACAAAACAGAAGATTTGATTTCTTCATTCATGGTGTTGTAGGAGCCCAGATCCTGAGTGAGTGAGCTGTCATGGTTATAGTTTTATTGGTATTCTAATTTCATCAATGGACTTGAATTAGAATAAGTGTGTAAAAGGAAAGAGAATCTTTTTTGAAGAAAGATTCACTGAGGGATATCTAGTCATATAAATTAAAAGACTCATTATCCACCTCTACAGACTGGCTAATTATAAGGCATGAAAGCAGAAGAGGGAAGATGGCAGAGGTTGAAAAGTTTCTGTGTGGGACCTGCAGTTAAATATTGCTAGATGAAGCAGTGATTGTCAGATAAAGATGCCAAATGGCCCGTAAATATTTCTTCAGGCCAGTCATGACTAGGAAGGGATATGGTAAGAAATCTGGAAGCCAAATTAGTCCTTGAAATCAAATTACTTTTCTTTCAGGTGTTGTCATTGCCTAACCAAATTGAGGATCTTTACAAAGAGACTCAACTCTTTTAAGCACACAGTCCAAAGTAGGATGAAATGGCTCTCCCCTTAATTTAAATACACATTATCATGCACCCCTGGAGTAAACCTGTAGCTGGAAACATTTTTCTATCATATTTGTGCTTGATAACCTTGGCAAAGAATCAGACAGACAGCCCTGTGCCTAGACACTTAGATCAAATTATCTCCTGAACATTCTGCAACTTGCTAAATGCTAATTGTCAATCAAGTGATGTTATATAAAGCTCCATCCCTGCTGCCTCCTTCAGATGCAAGCAGACTTTTAATTGAAAACAAAAGTTTAGCCGGGCAGTGGTGGCACATGTCTTTAATCCCAGCACTTGGGAGGCAGAGGCAGGCAGATTTCTGAGTTCAAGGCCAGCCTGGTCTACAGAGTGAGTTTCAGGACAGCCGGGGCTACACAGAGAAACTCTGTCTCAAAAAACCAAAAAAAAAAAAAAAAAAAAAAAGAAAAAAGAAAAAGAAAAGAAAAAAAGGAAAAAAAGAAAGAAAATAAAATTTAAAACCAGTTTGATTTGGTCCTCAGAACAGTCCTTCAATTTTTCATTTTGTCCTTTAATAAAAACAAAATAGTATTTTAAAGGCAAGGAAAGTTTGGATAAGGACCATCAAACTTGTGCATTAATATTCATCACATGCCATATGTCAACTTCTGAAAACAATTTTTCTTTTCATTCTTTATTGAAGATAAACATGAGTGGATAAACAGAAGAAAAAAAATCAAGTATTTGGGTTTAATAAAAACTATTAACTCATAGTCACATTCTATACCTGCTTCAAGAAGAAAATAAAGTGGAGTTTAAGGAAGTCAACCATGTCCATTGAGCTTCCTTGATACCAAATAATTGTTGGTTTCTGTTTTGTTCTTTATTATTGTGTGTGTGTATTATGTGTGACTATTAGGTATGTTTGTGTTATGTATGTGATGGGTGTTCTTTTTGGTAGATTTATGTACATTTGTGCCCTCTTATATTTATAGAGGGCAGAGGACAATATAAGTTGTTTTCTTCTATGACTCTTTATGTTTTGTGACTATGTTCCTTACTGTCCCTAGATCCCACATTTCTGTGCTTAGCTGATGGTTAAAACATCCAACAATCCCCTTTTATCCTACTACTACAGAACTAGAGGAAGAGGTATATATAAAGTTATAGGTGGCTTTTTCTGTGGGTGTTGGGTACTTGAACTCAGATCCTCATGCTTGTTCTGCAAGTACTTCTACCTAATGAGTACTTTCACAGCCCATGTTTTATATTCTGAATCTTAATTTTTATCTAAACTGAAGCTATGTAGAAAAGATTCACATCAGCTAAGGCTTGTTTCTTTTTTCAGAAGTCACTGAATATAATTAAAAGTTCTGTTTTCAGATCAAAGATATATTAAAATGGATAATATTTTATGTTATATTACCACATCTTTGGTTATTTTATTCCTGTCAGTTAGATGGTATGCATATTTAATTCTGTTCAAAGATTTGACTAAAAGAGTGAAACTGCTGTTTTAAGTGTTTTAAAACTTCTTAAATTCTTGAATGAAAGACATGTTCTACCCTTGGCCAAGGGATAGAGCAAGAACAAGAGTTGCACAGGGATGGAGGGAGAGGGTTTTACTTAAGTATTAATTGGGAAAGTCATGTGAGTTTCAATGAACTCAGTTTACCTTAGTTAATTTTACCTTTGTCATTGGCAAAATGAAAGAGGTATTCAAATGCAGTGGCTATAAATGGAAGGATCTGACAAAAAATAAACAAACAAACAAACATACAAAAGATACTTATTTACAAGATTTCCTGTAATCACGTAGGTATCATACATAGTGAAATTCAGTGTGCGTATTACAAAACCCAAGATGTCTAACAAGTCTGTGTGGGAGGACAGTATCCTTGACGATTATCCCCACCTGCTTCCCAGGACTTTTCTTCCAGGCAATTAGCAGGCTAAAATCATAGGATCTGTGTTGTGGATAGGTTCTAATGCTATTTGTGTTAAGTTTGCTCCCAAATCACACAGGCATCTGCACTTCTGCCTGTAAGATGCAAGGGACTCTGCTCCCAGTTGGCTTTAACTGGTAAATAACGTTGCTAGCAGCCAATGGCTGTGCATGGAGACAGAGGCTAGGTTTTAGTTTTCTCAGGCTAGAGACTATGGGAAGGAGGAGGTGGTAGAATCGCCAGGCCTTTGACCTCAAATGTAAAACACAAAGGATAGAGATAGAATGGAATAAATGAAAAAAAAAAAAAACATTAAAAGAAATTTGAAAAAGTCTATGCCAGGACAGCATTTGGGATTGTTTGAACATAGTCTACACCAGATTTATGGTATAGTTTACCCTGGTATTACATATTAGTAGCCTAAAATAGGCTCAAACAGAAATATAGAACAGTATTTAATTAAAGTTAAATACAAAGGAAAGGATGTTAATTCAAGTTAAAGAAAAAGAAAAAGGGCACATATACACATAGAGATAATAATCTCCATAGAAGGGATAATTTAAACATACATAGATCAATAAATATATTCAGGCTTTTAATTTTAAATGGTACATCAAGAGAGTTATGGAAAATAACCATATTTCAGACAGTTATTAGAAACTTAGGTTAGGATATTAAAAATCTGCTGGGAGAGAGGTCAAGCTACTGAACTAAATCAATCTATATGCTTGATGATTTTGGGTTACTGGGCCAAGGACGTACTCTTTTGGGGTAGAGGCTCTGTACTTATATTAATAGGAAAGAGGAAAAGGCTTTGGACCCCTTCCAGATTGATATGGATGTCATACAACAGATGAAGAACCCCTGAAGATCTTTGGCTACAGAAAAAAAAATTTCGAGAACATCAAACAGGACAAGTGACTTGAATTACGTATCCCCCCCATGAGAACAACTCAATAACTCGCTTATACATAAAAATGTATCTAGTCATATCTTTAAATAAAAGTAGAAAATAAATTTTGTTGGTTATGAAATCCTTAAGATTCATCATGCCATCCTTCATATGGACTGGACCTTGGGCCCTATACATTTGTAGCTGATATGCAGCTTAGTGCTCATTTGGGTCCCCTATCAATTGCAGCAGAGGCTATCTTTGACTTTGTTGCCTGCAGTTGGAATCATTTCCCGTAGCTTGACTGCCTTTGATGGGCCTCAGTGGGAAAGGATGTACTTAGTCTTGTTCCAACTTGATGTCCCAGGGCACACTAGTACCCAAGGAAGACTTCTTCTCTGACAGGAAAGAGAGAGGTAATGGGGGAGAGTTTTGTGAGGGTGGCGTTAGTTGGAAAATAAAGGACAACTGAGATCAAAATGTAAAGTGAATAAATAAATTAATGAATAAATATCTGAATGCAAGTGTATTTATATGTTCACATATTTGTGTGTGTATGTGTGTGTGTATGCGTGAGTGTTAATGTGGATATGAACATGGTGCATATCTGGAGACACAAAAGAACCCAAGCGTCAGTCCTCCCCTTCCATATTGTGTGAAACATGGTCTCCTTCTTACTTTTCAACTGCTTGTCCCAATCTAGCTGGCATGGAAGAGCCTCCTCTCTCAGATTCCCATTACATCAATCACCCATGCTCCATGCACAGCTTCTCATAGTTTCTGGAGATTAAAAGTTATCCTCTCACTTTCACAGCAAGCATGCTTTAACTCACTGAGTCACCTTACCTGCCCTACCTCAACAAACATGGAATTCACTGATTCAGCAAGACTGTTAAGAAAGCCCTGGGATCTTCTTGTCTCTCACCAAAAGTATTGAGATTCCAAGAGGGTTATCATGTCCATGCATAAGAGAGCTCTAGCAATCAAACACTGATCCTCATGTTTACAGAAGAACTGATTTACTCACTTCCATCTCTGTAGAGCCATAGAACAAATTTTTGTAAATGAAGTAGCTAATTCTCTTAGTGTGGCAATTCCTGGGATAAAATACTATGACCAACAACAGCTTTAGGAGAAAGGGATTTATTTGACTTACATATATTGGATCACTGTCCATTGACAGAAACTCAAGTTGGGCAGGAACCTGGAGGCATGAATCGATATGGTGCCAGATAGAGTTGATACTTACTCGTGATACCACCTGTTCAGTGGTACACCACACACATTTGCTAGACCCTCCCACAACAATCACTTAGTAGGAAACTGAAATGAAGGTTTGGTTAAAGACCAATTTGTTGAAGGCACTTTCTTTCTTTCTTTCTTTCTTTCTTTCTTTCTTTCTTTCTTTCTTTCTTTCTTTCTTTCTTTCTTTCTTTCCTTCCTTCCTTCCTTCCTTCCTTCCTTCCTTCCTTCCTTCCTTCATAATTTCCTTCCTTCTTTCCTTTCATCTCTCCTCCTTCTTTGTCTATTATATTATTCTTTAACATTTTACATCCCAACTGCAGTTTTCCAAGTCTCTTTTGCTCTCAGTCCCTCCAACTCAATTCCTTCTCATCCACTACTGCACCATTTCACCTCAGAAAAGGTTAGGCCTGCCAGGGATGTCAATGAAATATGGCATATTGACCTCTGCCTGGGCCGCCAGAAGTCCGTAGCCAACGAGTGCCAGAGAGGGGTGGCCTCCCAGGAGCTTGGAAAGGCTGTGAGTGGGGTTAAGGGGAGCAACACCTCTCACCCAGACATGCCCGGTGCTGCCAGGATCCGGGGCCTGAGAACCTGGTGACAGAAAAACCCCGAAACTTCCGGTTTTCACCTGTGGGTGGAGACCTATGCCTGGGCCACCAGGGGCCTATGCCTGGAGACCTCAGCCTGGACTACAAGGCTCCATGAGAGATCAGGGAATCCCAGGAGTGCTGACACACCTTTGGGCACAGGCAAAGCCACCACTTCTGTTCAAACTCACTGGATCAAGAGGGACCCTTACAGAGCCTTCAGGGCATAGGAACAAAGGGACAGCTGGGGACAAGATCCTTCTGATTCCATTCTGCACCCCAGAGCTGACCCTCTCCAAAACACCTCTCAGAGAGAGCTGGTCTTCAAGGAGTACTGACACAGAGGCCTACAGGAGGGGCAAGCCACAACCAGACAGAGTAAGATCAGTTAACATCAGAGTCAACAAGATGGCAAAAGGCAAGGGAAAGAACATAAAGAACAGAAACCAAGAGTACCCCGCACCATCAGAACCCAGCTCCCACACCACAGCAAGCCCTGGATACCTCAACACACCAGAAAAGCAACACTCAGACCTTAAATCATTTCTCATGATGATGATAGAAGATGTGAAGAAAGAAATGAATAACACCCTTAAAGAAATACAAGAGAACATAGATAAACAACTAGAAGTCTTTCAAGAGGAAATACAAAAATCCATTAAAGAATTAAAGGAAAACTCAATCAAACAGGCAGAATTTCAAGACAACACAATCAAACAGACAAGGGAAATGCACAAAACTATCCAGAAGCTAAAAATAGAAATAGAAACAATAAAGAAATCACAAAGGGAGACAACCCTGGAGTTAGAAAACCTAAGAAAGAGATCAGGAACCATTGATGTAAGCATCACAAACAGAATACAAGAAATAGAAGAGAGAATCTCAGAAGCAGAAGATACCATAGATAACATCGACACAACAGTAAAAGAAAATGCAAAATGCAAAATGCAAAAAGCTTCTGACCCAAAACATCCATGAAATCCAGGACACAATGAGAAGACACAACCTAAGGATAATAGGTATAGAAGAGAGTGAAGATTCCCAACTTAAAGGACCAGTAAATATCTTCGTCAAAATTATAGAGGAAAACTTCCCTAACCTAAAGAAAGAGATGAACATAAATATACAAGAAGCTTACAGAACTCCAAACAGATTGGACCAGAAAAGAAATTCGTCCCGTCACATTATAGTGAAAACACCAAATACACAAAACAAAGAAAAAATATT
>CM052711.1:79208363-79229243 GCA_028551405.1 Uromys caudimaculatus | reverse complement strand
GACCACCAACCAAAGTATACACATTGACGGACTTATGCTTTGGACCACATATGTGGCAGAGGATGACCTCGATGGCCATCAGGGAGAGACGAACGGCCCTTGGGCCTGAGGATGTTAGAGGCCTCAGTAAAGGGGAATATCAAGGCGGGAAAATGGGGATGGGTGGACGGGGGGGGGGGGGGGTGGGAGGTGGAATTCCCTCCTAGAGGCGCTTGGGGAGGGGATGGGGGGTATACAAAGAGGAGACTCAGAAAAGGGGAAACATTGGAAATGTATATAAAGTATCAAAAATAAAAAAGGAGGAAAAAAAAATTTAGATCTCAAAATAATGTGTTTAAAATACAAGTTGATTTCTATGCATGTAAATGTAGTTCATCAGTGATAGGAAGACAGTTTGGGTTCATGAGAATTTTAAGGCACAGATTTATTTCCATAGCAATGATTTCTGTATCATTTTATCTTGTGTTTGTATAAAGACAGGAAAGTCAACCTCTGTTTCACAACACTGAAAGGAGGGGCAGTTGTCAGAATCCAAGAAAAGAGGCTTGTCTTTAACGTGTAGATGGTTAGGAAACTGCTCAGATTCTTTCTCTTCACCTCCATTCAGCTATACGGAATTAAACCATCTTATTTGTATGTGAAAAATGGAGAAAGTGTAACAAGATTATGAAGAACAGGAAAGAATCATCAGTGAGAGACAGAGAGACAGAGAGAGAGAGACAGAGAAAGACAGAGACAGAGAACTTCCCAAAGAGCATATATATATTTGAGATACATATATATATATATATATATATATATATATATATATATATATTCCTCATCCCTCTCCTTTTACATTCTAAGTGTATATATCAATAAGATCCACAATGACCTACTACTATTAATTGCCATTATAAACAGATTAACTTGAAGTATATTGTGGAGTCAAAGATATCTTACCTGTCTCTATGTGCTGCAGTATTTAGACTCAGAAATTAAAGCTCCGGTCTTTGCTTAGTCATTTTAAAATCAATAAATACAGGCCAGGGTAAGTGGATTTGCTATACAAACCTGATAACTTGACTTTAAATACACACATCCCACATAACAATCTAGATGTAGAAATGTGTACATAAGCCATCAGCATTATGGAAAAAGATGACAAGAAAATCACCATTGAATTCATTGAGAGAATCTGTCTTACAGGAATAAAGCGTAGTACAGTAGAGCAGGACACTGGGCTTTATCCTACTCTGATCACTGCATGTGCATACATAGGTTCATACATATCATACATGCTAAAGCCACATATACAACGAGTAGATCTACACAAAAGATACACAATCATGGTTTTGGCTGGCTAAGTTGTTCTTAAAAGAGTGGGCCTGTCTGTGCAGATATACTCAGGTCTATCAGGTGCACAGAGAATTGGAGTCTCTAAGGCTAGTTTTAGATATTTAGACATTTGACTCTAACTATAAATCAGATAGGACATTTGACATAATTGCTAAGTACATTAATATATTATCTCTATAAAAAAATTAATGAATGCCAGGAAGGTGACTCTGTATGTCGAGGAACTACTGTTAGGTTTTATGATCTGAGTTCAATACCACAGGTCTATATTGTGAACATAGTGAACTCATTCTCCCAGGTTGTCCTTTGACCTCCACATTGGAGCTGTGGCACATGAAGGTGAAACGGAACACAAATGTACACACTAAATTTAAATAAAAAAATTACTGAAACTTTTAAACATTAAGAAGATTAATGACAAATTTTCTAAAACTACATACTTTGAAAGCCAAATAGGTCAATCTTTATGAAATTCTTGTGAGAGATAGTGCTATGATGATGTTTACTAGAAATGCCTCTGTAACTTGCCATTCAATTAAACCAAAATCATTTTTATACAATTCTAATTTGTGAGACAGACCATATGTTTTCCAGTCTAGTTAATTTCCTTAAGCACTCTCTTGGACATTTTGGTGTTTGAATTTCTTTCATTATATCTTAACAGACTTGAATTATTTGCTCGTAATAAAATTGATGGATGAGTCAAAATGGAGCGTGTGTGTGTCTTTCTTGTTTGAGTACTATGTATGTGGAACTCTTCTCAGCCTATTAGAAATGTTTCCCTAAAGGACAGAGAGATTTTCTGCTGAGATTACTTGCAAAGTCAAAGCTGCATTACTGCACCATCAAGAGACTCTGAGGGAGGACATACAGCATGCTAAGTATCCACCAACCTCACCATACAGGTATACATCTTCTACCTACGAAAAAAAATCTCTTGGTTGCTTGTCAGTCTTTTCTTAATGATCCCTGGGGAGCAGAACAAATATTATTATTAATAATAATAATAATAATAATAATAATAATAATAATAATAAACTACTGTCATATGTCTAAACCATCTCTTACAACGATTTCTAAAGTTGTGTCAAAACTATAAATCCACCCTCCATAAACATCTTGCCTTGGCCTCCTTCATTAGCCTGCTGGCTCGTGAGATGATGAGCTTGTCTTCTCTGACTAGAAAATGACATATTTGAAAGATGGGAAGATGAGCATTGTAGGTTATTTCCCTAAAGAATCTCATGGTGTAAATATTATGTGACTTTTGCTTACACTACGGAAACTGGAGATACAGGACACTATAGAGTACTTATACACATAACTCCATTTGACTTTCTTTACTGTTTTGAAGGAAACATTGGTTATGGGACTGGGTTCTTGATTTGAGACAGATGCTTATGTAGCCAGGAATTGTTGAGTCAGTTGTTTCTGACTATGTATGTAAGCAGGTGTATACATGCGTGCATGTGTGAGATTGTGTGCTTGTGTCTGTTTGTGTGCATGTAGGAGTGCATGTATGTGCATGCTTGAGAGAGGGGAGAGAGAGTGAGTGAGTAATATATAGAGAGAAATAATACCAAATTCAAGCCTTTAGGTTTCTATAGCCAACTCCTTCACTTCCTAAGCCATCTCCTCTTTCTTTGCACTTTATATTTTAATTAAAATCCCAGCCTTCTATGTAGTTTAAGATAATCTTGAACTCTTGATCTTCTGGCCTTTTTAGTTCTGAGAGTATGATTTGCATCATCTTGTCCAGTTTAATTCAATACTGGGCCAAAGAAAGATCTTCTGATGTGTTAGGCAAGAATTATACCAAATAAAACATATTCCCAACTTGGACATGAGTTAATAAACTGAGAATAAAATTTAAAAAGTATTCCTTTAGGAAGCTATACTCTATTAATTTCTTTTTGAGACTTTTTTAATGATTTTGTATGTGGATGAATTATATTCAAACTAAAGAAAACTTCTGGAATTATTTCCTTCCCTCCACCAGAGGATATAAGAATTGGGCATAAGCCATATCCCCACTGTGCAATATTCTTACCTACTTGTGCCAGTTGTATGGTCTCCAATGATAGATGGCCTATCTTTGGTACAGTCACAAGAAGTGTTTGAATACCCCCAATTTAGGCATATGGTGAGAGTATATTTCCTTATTCTCTCTCTCTTTTGTGTGTGTGTGTGTGTGTGTGTGTGTGTGTGTGTGTGTGTGTGTGTGTGTGTGTGTGAGCTCAATTGCTCTTACAGGGGCTAAGATACAGAATGGATTGATTGATAATGCAAAAATAAAAACTGTCAATGCTCTGTAAGAAGAATGTATTCTTTCCCCTTTTGGTTTCTATAAACAATAAGGCCAGAATCTTAGGCAACTTTCTCTCATATATTATTAACACACGCTAAATAATGATAATAATGATTATGATGATGATGATGATGATGATGATGATGATGATAATAAATAATGTCTAATATATAGGCCTGACTTATTTCCTAAAGTACACCTGGAGCCAAGCCACACTTCTAAGTTTCCCATTATTGAATTTGGAGAATTCATGAGTTGAATGATGGCTTAGTTCCTTTTATAGCTACTAAAGAAAAATAAATTTCATCAATTCCAGGGATTAATTGGAATATATCCCATAATAGCCATGAATTAGTGTCTAGTGTCTGACAATTCAGGAGCAAACAACTATATTTCCACATTTATTTACATGGTCACTTGTAAGAGAAGAAGGAATCATGTAATAAAATGGAGTACAAAAGAGAGTCTTGAAAGGACTGTGGAGTATATGATACACAAATACCTGTAAAAGACGTATAATGACATTGTTCAGTGGGTAAAGCACTTGTTTTACATTCAAACCTGAGGTTCCAAGTTAGGATCCTTAGTGGCATGTAAAACTCTGGCTAAAACATTTGCCATTATTTGTAATCCAGAAGGAAGTTAAGGGTGTGAAGACAAGTAGATATTTGTAGGTCACTGACCAGTGGTACTGATAAGCTTCAGGCTCAGTGAGACTCTGTCTCAAATGATAAGACATATCATTTGGAAATCAAGATAATGGAAATCAAGGAACACATTTGATGTGGTCCTCTGACCTCTACCTATACAAGTGTACATATACATGAAAGGGCATCAATACACAGCTGTGAATATACATAAATACATCCATACAATCTCTCTCTCTCTCTCTCTCTCTCTCTCTCTCTCTCTCTCTCTCTCTCTCTCTCTTCCTCATATAAATATATATGTATATATGCAACAGATTCCCTAGAGAGAGAACGCAAAATACCAGGAAACAAGGGGTGTGACATAGGAATAAAAGAAATTCAAATGTTAAAATGTGACACACACTATAAAAAGTTGTATCATGCCTTTTAAAAATGAACCCAATAAGACAGCCATATTATTCATTCTAATTTTTAAATTTTATATAATAATGGCTTTCAAACTCTAAGATTTAATGTAGCTAATGGGAGATCAAATCCAGAGAAATCAAGAGGACCTTCACAGATAAAAGAACTTGCTTATTTTGCATATTAAAGGAGAGAAAAAATAAGGCAGATATAGAACCAGCTAGCTGAAGGAAAAGGTTGGAACCTCTGAGATTGCTCAGCAAGTAAAAGTATTAGCCACCAATCCTGATGACTTCAGTTCCATCTTATGGGATTCATACAGTGAAAAAAAAGAACAGAATCTTGAAAGATACCTTCTGACTTACACACACACACACACACACACACACACACACACACACACACACACACACCTTGGCATTCACATATTGACTAATCCCCTCAAAATAAATTAGGAATTTTTTTTAATTTTAATTTTTGATACTTTATTTACATTTCAAATGTTTTCCCCCTTTCCAGTTCTCCATTTTGGAAACTCCCTATCCCCTCCCTCCTCCCCCCTGCCTCCCCACCTACCCACCCGCCCACCCACTCCCTTCTTCCCACCTTGGCATTCCTCTATACTGGGACCTCTAAAACCCTCAGACCCAAGGGCCTCTTCTCCCCGTGATGGCCAACAAACCCTCCTCTGCCATATATGTGGTCCAAACCATGGGTCCCTCCATATGAATTCTTTGGTTTGTGGTCCAGTCTCTGGGAGCACCGGGGGGCCTGAGCAGTTGACACTGTTGCTCCCTCCATGGGGCTGCAAACTCCCTCAACTTCTTCAGTACCTTCTCCAACTCCTCCATTTGGGATCTCACACTGAGTCCAATGGTTACTGTAAAGTGAAACTTATATTTTTAAAGAAAAAAAAACATTTTAAGTTAGAAAACATAAAATGAATAGTCCATAAAATATCAACAACCAGCAATAAGCACATGCTCTATTTTTCCACAAAGTAGTTGTTTCATAGGTATTAAGAACCTTAATTTTCTCAAAACATGTAGCTTCATTACCATTATTTTCAAACACTTAAAGAAGCACATATTGTATTTTTGTAGAAGGGGAGATGAGGAAAATTTTCTACTGTTTGTTACCTTTTGATTATTCTTTAGAGCATCTTAGACAAAATCTCTCACAAGCATGGGATTCATCTATTACGCTAGGGCTAATCTGCCTTTGGCAAGAATCCTCCAGTCTTTGCCCTCTGTCTCTGGGATTAACAAGTTCTCTCTGCCATATTTGGCTGCTTTGCAAGTTATTGGAGCTTGAATGCAGGTGCTGCTGCTTACAGGGTCCATTACCAACAAGACATCTCCCTGCTACTGTGTAACTAGAGTTCTTTATCTGGGTTTAGAGCAGAAAACAAACTTCTCAAAAGTCTTTGTGATGGGGACAGAGGATTGTTCTTCACCTTTTGGTCTTTTCTTTTTTGTTTGATTGGCATCTCAAGAATAAAATAAAGAAAAAAAATCCCAATGTTTACCTTACTGATTTTTGGGAACTTAAAATAGCATGCTGAGAAGATTCATAATTATACCTGTCTCTCAGGGCATAATGACTTAATTAATATACCCTTCCTGAGACTTTGCACTGTGTGAAGTACACAGCTGCACTGGTTGTTGTGAATTTAAATGTGAAATACAGAAGCCTGAGCTTTCTGATTGTATAAGTTTTCAATATTTAATATAGATTTTCTCATGTCTTTGGTGGAATATGTGCCCAGAGCTGAGCTCCTCCATGTCATCAGCCTTTAAATGTATGATACCTGTGCAGGAATCTTAAGATATACAATGGTGAAGTTGCCTAAGCTGCAAAGATAGACTTCAACCATAGCTTCCTGGATCTAGCCGGAGGCTTTCTCAAAGTACACATTATTATATTTGTTTTGTTTTGCTCAATTATTCAATTTAAGAGTGTGACAAAATGATTTGGAGGAAGATTATTGCTTTTCTTTTTCCTCATGCATAGACTTTTAAAAGAAAGATTCTGTTGTTTCCACTCACTCTGAATGGCAGAGTTTATTTACCTCAGCCTTTTAAAAAGTGTCTTAATTACCTATCAGTTGAATGAGATTTTTGCTCACTACAAGTGAAAGTTTCACTGATTCCCACCCATGAGCACCATAGTAGAATATAATCAGTGAAGTTTAACTAGACTTATGCCACCATTTATAAATGAATGAGAATTGAGTGAAGACAGAACCACAAACACTGGCCTACTGTGTACTGGGTAACCCAGGCTGCTTTCAAATTCACAGTCCTCCTCGCATTGTTCTCCCAAGGGCTGAAATTACAGGAACTCACTACCAGAAATGTCTTTATCTTTCTGATTCAGAAATTTAGACAGAGGAAGTAGATTGATCAATGAATGGATTAAGATAGATATATGATTGATAGATACTAGGTAGAAAGTTCAATACATTGTAGATAATGGATTATATATAATGATAAATATATAAGAGATAAGTAGATGATAGGTAGGGAAGGGAAGGGGGGGAGAAAGCACCCCTGTGTTGGGGACTCATAAGGTAAGAAACACAAAACATAAATGAAGTAATTTTGTAAAATTTTTAAAAGAGAACAAATAGAAAGCTTTGAAAGTATTGATTATGACAAGGAGGGCAGATACACTCAAGAGTAGAAGACTGAAGACTCCATTTTTCTTTTTAGATTGGATTTTTCTTTGTCTCATCTTTAAGTAAATAGAATTACATGATTTATTTATTTCACTTACTTATAACCAAGAGAATGATTGAGTAATTAACGGACAGTATCAATCACAATTACTTCTCCCTTAAATTTGTCCAATCTAAATTGTTTCTCCTTAAAGCTGCTTTTGCTGGGGTATTTTATCACAAAAGAAAACAAAATAAGGCACTAGACAACATAATACATGATGATAGCAAAAAGAGGTAATATTTTCTGCTTTTTAATTCCAAATCTCTACATTTCTAAGCAAATATCATTCTAAATATTCTGTTCAAGGATTTTTAAATAATAAATAATATGAACACTAAACAGGAGGCTTTTATCTATTTTTCTACAATAGCAATGGACATTTGTAAATATTGAAGAAAAATAATGTTAATATTACTAATATACACTATATCAATGAAGAATCATGTTAGTAACCAATACATATGTGAAAAATCTGACTAGTTATTATTGTTTAACTATTAAATTAATGAAGGACATAACTGCAATGGTTTGTATCTACTCCCAGCCTTGAAGTAGAGGGTGTGATACAGAAATCCACATATCTAAGAGTATGGTAACAGAAATTGGACTTGATGAATTTAAAAACAAAAGGAGAACTTAAAGTTGAAAGGGTAGAAAAGTGGGAGTGAATCTGGGAGGATTTGGAGGTAAGATGAATATAATCAAAAGACACTATGCAAAATTCCCAAAAGAAGTAGTAAACACTTTAAAATGAAAAAAAAAATTGTAATATGCAATTACAGAAACTCAAAATTTGAAGTTTCTTTTAAATACTATACCAATACATTTGATCACACCATCTCGCTTCTGCCACATTGTCAGCATCAACTGGATCTTAATACTTAGTGTGATGATGAATACATCACAGGCTCATTTTAAAGATAATAGGACAAACCATTTGACATCTTCCATTTTTGTTACATGATACATTATTGCATTTAGGAAAAATGTTATGGAAGGAATCAAGCAATGCAAAAAGAAAACTATAGTGGTTACATAGTACATTGTATACATATGCAAAATTCTCAGTGAATAATTTCAAAATATACTTTTAAAGTTCTATACTATATGTTACAAAATAATATATTCAATTAATAAATACTAGATAATAAGTGTAAATTGACCCAGTAATAATACATATCTTTGTTCAAAAATTATAACATATTTAAAATTGAGGATTACATACTTAAAATATTTTTTATTTGAAAATTCATATGAACAATAAAGCCAAACATCACATCACCAAAACTAACACTTTTTTATGCTACAGAGCAGGAATCTTGAGGAAATGAGTGACAAAATACCTTCTCCCCCCCCCCCCAGTTTGAAGACAACTGACTCTGTTACTATCAAAATGACATAGAGTGAAGGTTAGTGAAGTGGTTCAAGGTGGAAAGTACTTGCCACGCATGCATGAACGCCAGAGTTTGTATACCCAGAAACCATAGAAAACAAGTAAGGCATGGGCTCACGGTTATTCCAATAATGATGAGGCAGAGAAAGGCCAACCACTAAGTGTTGCTGACCAGCAAGCCAAGCCAGACAGTTCAATGAGTAACCTTATCTTTAAAAACCAAAGTGGAGAAACAAGTTAGGAAGACATTCAATGTTGACATTAGGTCTCCATACACATGTAAAATTGAGGGTGCATGCACACACTCACACACACACACACATAGAAGAAGAGATATCAGTTAGATCTGCAGAAGAAAGATGAAATCTGGATTTTACGTCCCAGTGGATATAAGTACTTGCTTTCTGTGGACTAATTTTGAATATCCAAATATCTAAGAATAAGAAATTTTATGAACTAAAATATCCTTTTTGTGTACATTAAATCTCAGATATGTATTTGCTGGAAAAGTTGATTGGTTGGTACCAGGGTACCGAGGGAGCAGCTCACAAGGCAACAACCATCATCTACTGAATAAAGCCACACAAGTTGTGGAACTCAGACCTGCCAACAGCACTGTGTGGTGAGATGGCAGGTGCTAGCTTATATTAACAAAGTTTCTCTAAGCAATATTGAAGGGTGGAGTGCCAATCAGATAGTATAAAACAAACACAAGCAGAACCATAAACTGTACTTTAAAAGTGAATAGAAAGATACAAAACCCTCTCTCTATTGGGGACATGTCACATGTTCAGAAGAGAGAGTTTTTGCTCCTTCACTCTTCAGTTTCTCTATTCCTTTCCATATAAAAGACCTCAAATTTTAGCTACAAATATCACTATCTAGCAGATAATTTCTGTTGGAGTATGTGTATGTACACACGTGTGTTTCTTTGTATGTGTACAGGGGTACATGTGTGTATGTGAAGGACAGATGTTAGCCCAAGATTGCCAATTTTTTACCAACATGGTCTCTCATGGGCATCCAATTGACAAATAAGCTAGGATGGCTAACTAGACAGCCCCAGGTATTGGAACTTTCTAGCACTTGAATTAATTACAAGCACATATCAGCAAGGTTTGTTTTTGTTGTGGTTTTTGTTTTGGTTTTTATCTTTTTTAAAAATTTTTGCATGGCTTCTGGAGTGCCTCATGCTGGAAGAAACACACCATATTCCTGCATTGACTCCCAGCTTCCAGTTCTCAATCCTGTCCATAGCCCCAAGCTCCTAGTACCCAGCCACATCCCTGAGCCCCTAGCATATAACTTCTATGCAGCTTTAAGTTTTTATGCATTTAAGGTTGTTATCAGCAATGCTTACCAATAAGAGCTGCAGGATTGCAATATTATCTGGACTAATTTAAAGAAGTAGAAGCCAGGTCATAACTTTGTTTAAGTGACATCCAGACATTACCAGAGATATAAGTCATACATGGAATCTAATAATCATCCCTACACTGGCCTTTGGTTTTGGTTTTGTTTTTTGAGGCTTTGGATGTATAAAAAATAAGTACCTCTTCTTTAAGGTACCGAACCTTTGCTTGATATGAAAAGCCAACTCAGTTTCTTTACTAATAACAAGATTGACATCCTGTCAAATCCTGAAGATGATGCTCTACTTTACAGTCTACAGCAATGCAAATACTAACATCAGTGGAAGATGAGGGAAATCTACTTTGAATCAGTTTTGGGTTTTGAAATCATGGAGATAGATGGATAGATAATTAGATAGATAGATTTCATAATAAACATGATAGATATAGAAGCCAACATATAAGTAGTAGATAGATAGATAGATAGATAGATAGATAGATAGATAGATAGTAAATAGATGATATGTAGACAGCTGAGAGCTAATTGAAAATGATAGATGAGTAGAAAGATAAATGTTACATAAATAATAGAAAGTCAGATAATAAATTAATGATAAACTATAGATAGATCTATAAATATGATAAATAAATAGATATGATAGGTACATAGAAGGTAAATCAATGATAGGTAGGTAAATAGATGATAAAATGATAAATAGGTGGTATAGAGATGATGAGTAGAAGATGATAAATAGATTTTACATGGAATTATAGATGATAGATAAATAAATAGACAAATGGTAGATTAGGTAGTTAGATAGGTAGTATATAGGTAGGTAGGTAAGTAGGTAGATAGATGGTAGATAGATAAATGATAGATATATTTGGCAAAGGAATGATTTTGAACAAATATCAAAGAGGAAGAAAGCATGGCATGTAGAGGAACAATCTAGAGCCCAGTATGTACGAAGTAGCGAGGTTAATTTAGAAAATAAACTAAGAGTAGCAAGAGAGGGTTATGCTAATTCTCAACTAAGTCGCGATTTATTACAATGTTATATTTCCTTATTTTTACTCATTATGTGACACCACCACAAAGCGTATACAAGTTAGAATGGAATCCTGTGTGATACTCTAGGAATTTTTTATTTTAAACCAGAATTTCCCTTTTCTGGGGCTCCATTTATTTATTTAAAATGTATTCATTTAAGGGATATTTGCATATGTGTCTTTGAGCGGGTATGTGTATATGTATATGGGACACAAGTGTGTGTGTGTATGTATGGTGTATGTGTTTGTGTTTGTATGTGTGTGTGTGTGTGTGTGTGTGTGTGTGTGTGTGTGTGTGTGAGAGAGAGAGAGAGAGAGAGAGAGAGAGAGAGAGAGAGAGGAAGAGAGAGAGAGAAAGATTTCCTGTTAATGTGTGGATATATCTGCCTATGTACACACATGCAGAAACCAGGGCAGAATATCAACAGTCATCCATAAGCATTGCCAAGCCTTTTGTCTTAAGGCAGGGTTTCACATGGAATCAGAAACTCATTCTTACAGCTAGACTGTCTGGCAAGAGGACACTTGGATCTGGCCATCTCTGCCCCATCCTGCTGGGGTTATACATTGCCATGTCCAGCAGTTTACATGAGTTCTGGAGATTTGGATTTTGGCCCACTTGATTGCAGAGTCGACACTACTACCCACTGCACAGTCTCACTAGTTGTTGCCCTATTTATTTTGAAACTTATTAAAAACAATTCCACTGACATCATCTGGGCAATCAAGAGACTATAGGAGAATTGTATTATTGGTATTTGTTTGTGAAATGGGAAGCACCATAGATAAACAGGACTGGCTGTAATCTCCCTGAAGTGCATACTGGGAAATGAGCCCAGGTCTTTCCACAGCATGAATTGCTCTTAACCATTCAATGAATTATCTCTTCAGACCCTAGGCCATGTTGTTTAAAGAACTAAAAGAAAATCTGTTATGTAAATTTCACCAAAATATTTAAAAAGCATATATATGTAATATTTTGTCAAGCTTAGAGGATTATAAACTTTAGCCTAAAAGAAAATTTGTTTCACTGCTGCTGATTAAGCATTTTCAAAACTAGGAAGGTTTAATGCAAAGATTAAAAATTGATTATATGAAGAATGTGAGGGCCAAAGATGAAATTTAATTCTTGTCAACATATTAAATATCTTCCCTGTTATGGGGTTTAAACTGATCTTTATTGCAGACTTGAGTTAGTACTTTTTAGTTTTTCTGCCTTCACTTTTTTAAAAAAACCAGTTCCCTATGATCAGATGAGTTTATGCCATTTTAAGGCTCTACATAATCTTGTGCCAAAGAGAGCATGAGAATATCAGATAGTAATTTGCTCTGCTTTTTCTATTTTACATTACCTCTTTGCTTGAGAATCATCTCCTAGAGGAATATTGTAGCTGCCTTATGAGTATAGGTCTTTATATGTTTGATAGCTATTTAAAAGTACTTAACACGGACTAAATGCAAATTGGACAATCATATATTCTACAGGGAGCCAATCAACTTTCATCACATGACATCGTCTAGTCTAATTAAGTACTTGAGATACATTATTTGCGTATTAAGTATTTTCTCCAGGAAGTCTTAGTAAAATTGGAATAGTACAAGAATCTTCAGTGAATAGGTCTCCATGAAAATCTGTTTGTTTCCAATAATGGTTACTTCCAAAGTCCAGGGCTATGTAGCACTGTGGAAAAGTACTTTTGATTAGGAAATGTCTTTGACGGGTACTTTGATGTTTGAGCACTTGTTCCAAAGTATAGGCATTGTGTGAGAAATTTATGGACTGTATAGTAGGTATTGCCTTGCTACACCATGTATATTACTGGTTATAGATTTAGAAATTTACTGTTCTTTTTATCTCTCCTTTCTCAATATGTAGAAAAGATGATTGGCCAACCTCACAACCTGCTGGCATACTTTCTCCATTGTGATGGACTATATTCCTTCTTAATCTGTTACTCAATATAACCCCTTTCTCCCCAAAGTTGCTCTTTGTTCAGGATATGCCACCACAATAACAAAACAGTCAGTAGTATACCTTGCCTAAGAAAGTGTACACATTCAGTAAATGGAAGTATTAGACAGACAACTATAAACAGAAGACCACTGAGGGAAGATTGGAGGTTGAGTGCTATTATCACTCCCTTTATTTTAAAAGAATCACTCTGCCTGTTTGAAGAATTGACTTGAGGTAGAGAAGCACAAAAATAGCTAAGCATATCTAATTTTTTCTCTTATGGAGACACAGAGAAATAGTACAACTATAATTAGAGTTTGCAAGTAGATAAATTATAATTTTCCAATGAATTTTAAGTTTCATATTAAGAAATATTACAAGAAATAACTTAACATTAAACCTGAGTAGAAGGCTGATATTAGTAAAGTGTCACTCCACAGAGCTGAGAAGAAGAGGTAAGAAACAGAAAAAAACAGGAGATACAAGTCAGAGAAAGGATGGTTCTTGCAAGTTATGCAACAGGACATGAAAGCACATATTTTCTAAAATTATTTCTCATGCTAGGATAGAAGAACAAATTAAAACACTTACCTCTAGTTATTAAAATGCCCAGATTCAGCTGACAGATCTTCAACACATTTCCACATCTAAATTTAGGAAATATCATTGAAAACAGAACAGAATAAATTCCAGGAACAGAAAGTGTGAGGTGAGATTATGTTTCCTAGGTATTAAACCACAACTAAGGTCTTTTTTCCTACATATCAATACATTTTCTTTGTAAGGTTTTCCATTTTATAAACTTTTCTCTGTTAAGGAGGAAGATGATTCATTAACTCCTTTGAAGTCAATTCCAGTTTTAAAATATATAGGAAACATTTTCTTCTCATCAACTAGCTGAGATTGCAAACATTTGAGATATATAAATTATGTAGTTTCTAATACTTTCTCTGATTTTATTCAATACTGTCACCAGTTTGCTTCAGGAAGTTTTTTTTTTTTTAAAGTATGTTTAATAGAAATAGTGCTACTTGCTCTAGCTGATTTTCTTGAGTTACTTTGGTATTTGAGTCTGTAAAGAAATTGCTTGCATTTCGTCAAAATTCTGCACTGTATAGTCAAGTTATTGATACCATTCCTTAATTAACTTTAATTATCAATAATGGCAAGTCTGTAATTATGTTACCTTTTCATTATTATTGATCATTTATGTTATTTGTGGTTTTATAATTAGTTCTTGTCAACCTTATCGATCTTCTCAAAACCCTAACTTGTATTTTTTCTCTTCTATTGTTTGTCACTTTAATTTAAATGATTTTCATTGTTATTATTGGATTTTATAATCACTATAAATTAGCTGTCTTATGTTTGTCTCTTCTTAGATCTTTTTTTGTAACTATTGAGAGAACCAGAGAGACAGATAGAGGGTGGAGAGAGAGAGAGAGAGAGAGAGAGAGAGAGAGAGAGAGAGAGAGACAGAGAGAGACAGAGAGAGACAGAGACAGAGACAAAGAGAAAATGTCCTTGGTGAGACTGTGAATGTGGAGGTCAGAGGATTCCATCATCTCTTCCACTTTGTGGATCCCAAAGATTTAACTCATATCTTCAGACTGGAGGCAGCACCTTCAGATACTGAGGGGCTTATATCTGAGATATTTTTCACTATCTAAGATAAGCAAATGAAATGAACAGCAAGTGCAGCAACACAGTCTTTGGTATTTTCACCAATCATTCAAGATTCATTTTACTTTTTTCTTATGATTTTCTTTTGTCTTATGAGTAATGGTATAATATGTTACTTTCTGATATTGATGACCATTCCAAAAATATCTTTGATATATATATTTAATTTCATTAGTGTTTAGGAGGGTATCTTTTATGGTTTAATTTTTTGTTTGCTTTTCTTTTCCAAAAAATGGAGTTAGTGTCCTAATAATGTTCTTAATGTTCTGCCTTGACTTGTGTGTGTGTTTTGTTGTTCTTTTTTTTTTTTTTTTTTTTTTTTTTTTTTTTTTTTTTTTTTTTTTTTTTTTTTTTTTTTTTTTTTTTTTTTTTTTTTTTTTTGGTTTTTCGAGACAGGGTTTCTCTGTGTAGCCCTGGCTGTCCTGGAACTCACTCTGTAGACCAGACTGGCCGCGAACTTAGAAATCCGCCTGCCTCTGCCTCTCGAGTGCTGGGATTAAAAGCGTGTGCCACCATGAAAGTGTTCCATAACCTAAAGTCAACTCAAATATCTTGAGAGCAACCTTTAGGCATCTATAATAGTATTAGACACTATATTTTAGTCAAATTGAATGTTAGATTTTCTCCTTTTAACTAGTCTAGACCATATTTTAGTGTTAAGTTTAGTCATTTGTAAACAGGCCCTTCTGTGTTTGGACTTCTACAGGCACTATCAGAAACTAGCTGAGTAGCACCAAACAGCAACAAATGCCCTATCATCTACAATTCTTTCTGCTTTTGCTTTCCACAAAAGGCTCTGTCCCTACCCTTGTGTGGTAGGGAAGGTAATTCCCATCAATCCTTAGGGAATCCTCCCAACACCGACCAATGTTTCCTCAAACAAATCATTATGAGGATGTTATAAAATATTTTAGTAGAATCCTCTGCAGATTTCCAAATTCCTCTGTCTCTGCAACTTCTGTTTTATAAACACTAGATAGCTTGGTTTTCAAAGTTTTGACCTGGTCTTTGTAACCATGATATACTTCCTAATTATATCAAGGACTACACTAAGAGATACCATGTCCTGGGAACTTATCCGTTAACCATGACGTTTGTATATGTAAAACAACAAAAACAAAACAAAGAAAACCAAAACTAAACAAAACTAACCTTCTAGATTTTATTAGCTGTCAATCTTTATACCTTTTTAGTCTTGAAACTATTTATATTAATAATTGTACAGAAATAAATATCATAGCTACATCTTCATAAACATTTTTATTTAAATATTTTTTCTTTAAAAGTAATATTTTAAGTTTTAGATTTGTAACTATTAGTATTCTAGTTCATTTCAGAATTTGAACTATCAGAGACATTACAAAGGACCTTTAAAAATAATGTATAATATGTATTTACTGATCTAAAAAAATCTTGTTATTTTAATAAAATTTCATGAACTCAAGCTTATATACTTCTTTATTTTCTTCTAAAATTTCTCTTGCATTGGATCTCATGTACAGGCTTATAATGGATATTTATATTATTTTAATAAGGTATAAGTTCTGTCTATTTCTCTTTTCATTTTATAGAAAGCAATTTAGTTGATTATATTTATTTCATATATTTATCTAGGTCTACTTCTGAACTTTCTGTTTCATTCATTTGTGTATTCATGATCTAAACACCACTGTATTTTATGAGTTATTATTCAAAATCTCAAAGTCAAGTGGTATATTTCTCAGTTTTTATATTTTCCTTCCAAGGTGTCAGGGCAATTTACTAGTTATTTCCCAAGTTCATGAGACAAATGACTTGATGACATCATGGAAACAATGAAAGATTTGTTTTGACTCTGAGTTGTAGATTATAGTCCTATCAAGTTGATGGTAACTGTTCAGAGTACATCCAAAGTTAGGAGGCAGAGAAAGAAAAATGCTGGTGCTCAGCCTACTTTCTACTTTTGATTCAGTCTAGGACTACAGTTCATAGAATGGGAACCCACATATTTAGAATGGGTCTTCCTGTCTTAAGTAATGTAATCTTTAAACACTTTTTTAAGTATGTAATACTTTTCTCCATAGTGATTCTCAGGCCTATAATGTTGACAATCAAAATTAAGCATCACTCAGTTGGAGGAGCACTGTATTTCCATATAACACTTAGAAAAACTTCTAACTATCTATAAATTTTTTTCTTGAGAATTTCCTAAATAAATAGACTAAGTTAACTTGAATTAGTATCTTGATAATTTAAAAATCATTCATCTGTTTATAAAACATCTTTTCATTTGAGTATTAAATTTTTCCCATTACTGTTTTATATTGTTTATGACAGAGACTTGATTTGTATTTGTATTTATTTTTGATAACATAATTTGTTCTTTAAATGTTTCAGTTATCTATACAGTGTTTACTGATTATATTCATCACCTCTGTCCAACTTTCCCCACTTGCTATTTGATATTGTTGAATATTTTCAATAAAAATATCAAGTTTTCCTACACCTGAAACACAGTTTCAGCAAAGTAGCTTGATATAATATTCACTGAGAAAAGCCCATAGCCCTCATATATACTAATGACAAATAGATTGAGAAAGAAATGAGAGAAGCAACAACATTCACACGAGTCTCAAATAATATAAAATATCTTAGAGTAACTCTAAATCAAGTGAAAGATCTTTATGATAAAAAGTTCATACATTCAAGAATTAAGTTAAAAAAAATTAGAGGATGGAATAATCATTCATGTTCATAGATCCATAGGATTAGCATAGTAAAAGTGGGACCTTCCGGTTTCCAACTGTGGGTGGAGACCTCTGCTTGGGATAACATGAGTCCATAGCCAACAAGCACCGGAGAAAGATACCCTCCCAGGAGCTTAGAAAAGCCTTGAGGGGTTAAGGGGAGCAACACATCTCACCCAGACCCGCCTGGATTCACCAGGATCCAGGGCCTGAGAACCTGGGGCCAGGAAACCTCTGAACCTTCCAGTTTCATCTGTGGGTGGAGACCTCTGCTTGGGCCACCAGGGGCCTGTGCCTGGGGACCTCACCCGGGGCCACAAATCTCGAGGAGAGAGCAGGTATCCCAGGAGTGCTGACACACCTTTGAGCACAGGCAAAACCACCACTTCTGTTCAAACTCACTGGATCAAGAGGAACCCTTGCAGAGCCATCAGGGCATAGGAACAAAGGGACAGCTAGGGACAAGATCCTTCTGATTTCTTTCTGCACCCCAGAGCAGACCCAGTGCCACAGCTCTCCAAACCCAAACACCTCTCAGAGAGAGCTGGTCTTCAAAGAGTACTAACACAGAGGCCTGAAGGAGGGGCAAGTTACAACCAGACAGAGTAAGATCAGCTAACATCAGAGTTAACAAGATGGCAAAAGGCAAGGGTAAGAACATAAAGAACAGAAACCAAGAGTACTCGGCACCATCAGAACCCAGATCTCCCACCACAGCAAGACCAGGATACCCCAACACACCAGAAAAGCAAGATTCAGATTTTAAATCATTTCTCATGATGATAATAGAAGACGTGAAGAAAGAAAAGAATAATACCCTTAAAGAAATACAAGAGAACAGACATAAACAACTAAAAGCCTTTCAAGAGGAAATACAAAAATCCATTAAAGGATTACAGGAAAACTCAATCAAAAAGGCAAAATTTCAAGAAAACACAATCAAACAGACAAAGGAAATGCACAAAACTATCCAGAAGCTAAAAATAGAAATAGAAACAATAAAGAAATCATAAAGGGAGACAACCCTGAAGCTAAAAAACCTAGGAAAGAGATCAGGAACCATTGATGTAAGCATCACCAACAGAATACAAGAAATAGAAGAGAGAATCTCAGGAGCAGAAGATAGCATAGATAACATCGACACAACAGTAAAAGAAAAGGTAAAATGCAAAAAGCTTCTAACCCAAAACATTCATGAAATTCAGGACACAATGAGAAGACAGAACCTAAGGATAATAGGTATAGAAGAGAGTGAAGATTCCCAACTTAAAGGACCAGCAAATATCTTTGTCAAAATTATAGAGGAAAACTTCCCCAACCTAAGGAAAGAGATGAACATAAATATACAAGAAACTTACAGAACTCCAAAAAGATTGGACCAGAAAAGAAATTCGTCCTGTCACTTTAGAGTGAAAACACCAAATACGCAAAACAAAGAAAGAATATTAAAAGCAGTAAGGGAAAAAGGTCAAGTAACATAAAAAGGCAGACCTATCAGAATTACACCTGACTTCTCACCAGAGTCTATGAAAGCTAGAAGATCCTGGGCAGAACACATACAAACCCTAAGAACACAACTGCCAACCCAGGTTTCTATAGCCAGCAAAACTCTCAATTAACATAGATGGTGAAACCAAAATATTCCATGACAAAACCAAATTTACACAATATGTTTCCACAAACCCTGCCCTGCAAAGGATATTAAATGGTAAACGTCAAATCAACGAGGGAAATCACACTCTAGAAAGCACAAGAAAGTAATCTTTCAACAAACTGAAAAGAAGATAGCCACACAAACCTAAAAGTAATATCGAAAATAACAGGAACCAACAGTCACTATTCCTTAATATCTCTTAACATCAATGGACTCAATTCACCAATAAAAAGACATAGACTGACAAAAAGAGGACCCAGCATTTTGCTGCATTCAGGAAACACACCTCTGGGATAAAGACAAACACTACCTCAGAGTAAAGGCCTAGAAAAAAATTTGGCAGGCAAATGGTCCCAAGAAACAGGCGGGAGTAACCATTCTAATATCCAATAAAATCGACTTTCACCCAAAAGGCATCAAAAAAGATAAGGAAGGACACTTCATACTCATCAAAGGAAAAATCTACCAAGAAGAACTCTCAATTCTGAACATCTATGCTCCAAATTCAAAGGCACACACATTCATAAAAGAAACTTCACTAAAGCTCAAAGTACACATCACACCTCACACAATAATAGTAGGCTACTTCAACACCCCACTATCAACAATGGATGGATCTTGGAATCACAAACTAAACAGAGACACAGTGAAACTAACAGAGGTAATGAACCAAATGGATTTAACAGATATCTATAGAACATTTCAACCTAAATCAAAGGAATATACCTTCTTCTCAGGACCTCATGGTACCTTCTCCAAAATGGATCATATAATCGGTCACAAAACAAACCTCCACAGATACAAGAAGATTGAAATAATCCCATGCCTCCTATCAGATCACTACGGTTTAAGGCTGGTCCTCAATAGCAACAATAACAACAGAAAGCCCACATCCACATGGAAGCTGAACAATGCTCTCCTCAGTGACAACTTGATCAAGGAAGAAATAAAGAAAGAAATTAAAGACTTTTTTGAATTTAATGAAAATGAAAGTACAACATACCAAAACTTATGGGACACATTGAAAGCAGTGTTAAGAGGAAAACTCATAGTTTGAGTGCCTCCAAAAAGAAATTGGAGAGAGCATACACTAGCAGCTTAACAATACACCTGAAAGCCCTAGAATAAAAAGAAGCTAATACACCCAAGAGGAATAGAAGACAGGAAATAATCAAAATCAGGGCTAAAATCAACCAAGTAGAAACAAAAAGAACTATACAAAGAATCAACAAAACCAGGAGTTGGTTCTTTGAGAAAATCAACAAGATAGATAAACCCCTAGCCAGACTAACCAGAGGGCACAGAGATAGAATCCAAATTAACTAAATTAGAAATGAAAAGGAAGACATAACAACAGATTCTGAGTAAATCCAAAAAATCATCAGATCCTACTACAAAAGCCCATACTCAACAAAACTGCAAAATCTGGATGAAATGGACAATTTTCTAGACAGATATCTAATACGAAAGCTAAGTCAGGATCAGATAAACCATCTAAACAGTCCCATAATGCCTAAAGAAATAGAGGCAGTCATTAAAAGTCTCCCAACCAAAAAAAGCCCAGGTCCAGATGGGTTCACTGCAGAATTCTATCAGACCTTCAAATAAAACCTAATATCAATACTCTTCCATCTATTCCACAAA
>CM052711.1:79185175-79208263 GCA_028551405.1 Uromys caudimaculatus | reverse complement strand
CAAAACCTCACAAAGACCCAACAAAGAAAGAAAACTTCAGGCCAATTTCCCTTATGAATATCGATGCAAAAATACTCAATAAAATTCTCACAAACTGAATCCAAGAACACATCAAAACGATCATTCATCATGATCAAGTAGGCTTCATCCCAGGGATGCAGGGATGGTTCAATACCCGGAAATCCATCAATGTAATTCACCACATAAACAAACTCAAAGAAAAAAACCACATGGTCATTTTCTTAGATGCTGAAAAAGCATTTGACAAAATTCAACATCCCTTCATGATAAAAGTCTTGGAAAGATCAGGAATTCAAGGCCCATACCTGAACATAGTAAAAGCAATATACAGCAAACCAGTAACCAACATCAAACTAAATGGAGAGAAACTTGAAGCAATCCCACTAAGATCAGGGACTAAACAAGGCTGACCTCTCTCTCCCTACCTATTCAATATAGAAAGTGAAATTCTACCTCGAGCAATTAGACAACAAAAAGATGTCAAAGGGATATAAATTGGTAAGGAAGAAATCAATTTATCACTATTTGCAGATGATATGATTATATATCTAAGTGACCCAAAAAACTCCACCAGAGAACTCCTGCAGCTGATAAACAACTTCAGCAAAGTGGCCGGATATAAAATTAATTCAAACAAATCAGTAGCCTTCCTATACTCAAAGGAGAAACAGGCTGAGAAAGAAATTAGGGAAATGACACCCTTCACAATTGTCACAAACAATATAATGTATCTTGGTGTGACTCTAACCAAGCAAGTGAATGATCTGTAACACAAGAACTTCAAGTCTCTGAAGAAAGAAATCGAAGCAGACCTCAGAAGGTGGAAAGATCTGCCTTGCTCATGGATTGGAAGGATTAATATAGTAAAAACGGCCATCCTGCCAAAAGCAATCAACAAATTCAACGCAATCCCCATTAAAATTCCAACTCAATTCTTCATAGACTTGGAAAGAGCAATTCTCAAATTCATTTGGAACAACAAAAAATCCAGGATAGCAAAAGCTATCCTTAACAACAAAAGAACTTCTGGAGGAAACAGCATCCCTGATCTCAAGCTGTACTACAGAGCAGTTGTGATAAAAACTGCATGGTATTGGTACAGTGACAGGCAGGTAGATCAATGGAATAGAACTGAGGACCCAGAAATGAACCCACACACATATGGTCACTTGATTTTTGACAAAGGAGCTAAAACCACTCAGTTGAAAAAAGATAGCATTTTCAACAAATTGTGCTGGTTCAACTGGCGTTCTACATGTAGCAGAATGCAAATTGATCCATTCCTATCTCCTTGTACAAAGCTCAAGTCCAAGTGGATCAAGGACCTCCACATAAAACCAGTTACACTGAATCTAATAGAAGAGAAAGTGGGGAAAAACTCTCGATCACCTGGGTACGGGGAAAATGTTTCTGAACAGAAAACCAGTGGCTTATGCTCTAAGATCAAGAATAGACAAATGGGACCTCATGAAATTGCAAAGCTTCTGTAAGGCAAAGGACACTGTCAATAGGACACAACGGCAACCAACAGATTGGGAAAAGATCTTAACCAGTCCTTTGTCCGATAGAGGGCTAATATCCAATATATACAAAGAACTCAAGAAGTTAGACTCCAAAAAACCAAATAACCCCATCAAAAAATGGGGAACAGAGCTAAACAGAGAATTCTCAACTGAGGAAATTTGCAGGGCTGAGAAGCACCTAAGGAAATGCTCAACATCCCTAGTCATCATGGAAATGCAAATCAAAACGAGTCTGAGATTACACCTCACACCAGTCATAATGACTAAAATCAAAAACTCAGGTGACAGCAGATGCTAGTGAGGATGTGGAGAAAGAGGAACACTGCTCCACTGCTGGTGGGACTGCAAGCTGGTACAACCACTCTGGAAATCAGTTTGGCAGACCCTCAGAAAAATGGACATAATACTACCTGAGAACCCAGCTATACCTCTCCTGGGCATATACCCAGAAGATGCTCCAACATGTAATAAAGACACATACTCCACTATGTTCATAGCCACCATATTTATAACAGCCAGAAGCTGGAAACAACCCAGATGTCCCTCATCAGACGAATGGATACAGAAAATGTGGTATATCTATACAATGGTGTACTACTCAGCTATTAAAAACAATGACTTAATGAAATTTGCAGGTAAATGGATGGAACTTGAAAATATCATCCCGAGTGATATAACTCAGTCACAAAAGAAGGAACATGGTATGTACTCACTGATAAGCGGATATTAGCCCAAAAGTTCAGAATGCCCAAATTTCACTTAACAGTAACCGCTGGACTGAGAGTGAGGTCCCAGATTGAGGAGTTGGAGAAAGGTCTGAAGGTGCTGAGGGAATTTGCAGCCCCATGGAGGGAGCAAGAGCGTCAATGGGCCTCATCTCCCCCCCTAGTCGTCCTGGAGTTTGGACTACCAACCAAAGAATACACATCTATGGACCCATGGTTTGGACCACATATGTGGCAGAAGATGACCTCAATGGCCATCAGGGAGAGAGGAGAGGCCCTTGGGCTTGAGGGTGTTAGAGGCCCCAGTAAAGGAGAATGTCAAGGTAGGAATATGAGGATGGGTGGGTGGGTGGGTGGGAGGTGGAATTCCCTCATAGAGGCGGGGATTGAGAGTAGATAGTGGGTTTCCAAAGAGGAGACTCAGAAAAAGGGAAACATTGGAAATGTAAATAAAGTATCAAAAAATAAAAAAATAAAAAAACAAACAAAAAACCAAAACAAAACAATAAAAAATAACAACAACAACAACAACAAAAACATAGTAAAAGTGGTCAGGTTACCAAAATCAACATATAAATGCAGTGCAATCCTTATTAAAATTCCAACACAGTTTTTCACCTATATTGATAAAAAAAGTCCTCAACTTCATATGGAAGAACAAAATTCTATGATAGCAAAAACAGGCTAGAAAAATCAAATAACTGCTGGATGTCTTACCATTCCCAATTTTAAGTTGTACTACAGAGCTACAATGATAAAAATCATGTGATGTTGGAGTAAAATATGTAGAAGTTTGTAAGTTCTTCTTCTCAATTTCATGTTCTGATAAATAAGACTCAGACTCAAAACATATTTACAAATACATTGGCTATATAGCTAGACTCTTTTCTGACTAGATCATAGGTAGCTGTTTACCTGTGCTCGAGTATCAAGCGTACATCTTGTCACATCTTTCTGGATGAATCTACTTCCTGGTACTATCCCAGCATTCTTTCTGCCTCCAAGATATCTCATGTGATGTTTCCTACCTAAGCCATAGGCCACCAGATTTTTATTGACAGTTATGACATCCAGTCAGACACAAGATATTGTTCCCAGAAATTCTAATGCCATATCTTGGAATGATGCATTCATTTGATGCTCCTGGATAGTATTACAAGAAATCCTATCTTGGTTTTCCCTGCAATTTTTTCTAAAGGTCTTTATGACAATGGATTCTTCAAATTTTTTGTTAGGAATATGTTTACAGTCAACACAAGACTGTTTCACCTTCACCATTGAATCAATTGACTGTACCTAGATGTACAACTGGAGGTATGGTTAGAATTTTGAAGGATAGTCATACTTGGAAACAGAATTTGCAGGAATCTATGAATTTATTGTGTGTTCATTAAATTTAATTTCTTCCTTACCCAGGGTGAGGAAAGTTTATTTGATTTTACTTGAAAGGAGAACACCAATAACAAGGAAGATTGTGATGTTTGACATGTGTCCTCTGTGTACAAGATCTGACAGCACTGGAAATATGCCAATGGAGATCTTTGTCAAGGCGACTGTTTCAGATCTTGCCATCTTTTGTTTCTTTTGGTTGTCTTTATTCATCTTAGACCATGGCGTAATTGAATCAAAGTTTTGAATAGTGTTTTTAGAGCATTTATGAACTCTTACTCACCAAATGCAATAGTTTGCCAGGACAGACATGGCCTTGATAGAGGTAGAATGACATGTTTCCCACCCCTGGAACAGTGCCAACACAGCATGGCTCTCTATGAGTGACAATAGCTGCTGAGGACATAAGACTTGTTTGTATAATAATGCACATTCCTCCTTTGAGGCCTCTCCTCCCTGTTAACTTAATGACTCCATGATAATCAGAAACAGCATGAGTCAAGCAGACAAAGTTGTGGCTAATGTCTCAACAAAGCAGTCAATGGTAGGACCTTCAGGACAGCACTTAAGGCTGTAGTAAAGAATTCTGAAAACATGAGTTCAAAATATATAATTCCTCAATTTTGCAAAACATAAGGATGCAATATGAATTATATGAGGAACTTTAGGAATTTAAATGAACAAAGGCAGCTACACTATGAGACAATTTGTCAGAAAGATATCAAGGAAGGAGATAAGGGAATTTAAGGAATGATGATCACAGGAGTTCCTACCCTCCTAAGATTTTTGTTTATGCTTACAAAGGCAGAAAGATTCCTGACTTCAAAGTCAACCTGGGGTCAACTTCAAGGTCCACAGCCATGCAAGGGATGCACAATTCCAGAGAATTTTAGAATAGCAAGAGAGAACTCCTTGGAGAACTAGCTAAAACAGTAAATAAAGAGAGAGCTGTCTAGAGATTCCAGACAAAGCCAAACAGAGTGAAAGTAGTCTGAAAACTGTCTCAAGCAGAACATAGACTGCCAGCATGGAAATATGATTTTACTTCAAGTCCTTTGTTTCACCTCTCTCAAACACCCTTTCTTTCAGAATTCCTCTCCAATCTAAGGATGGTCCTTGACAGCAGTTGAGTTTGAACAATTCATTTCCCTAGCAAGAAGGGGCATAGCTGGGGTCTACAGGATATATTATTGAAATCAATTTTTACACATGTGGCTCAACTTCTGAGAGTTTGCATAACTGAGTTCCCAACAGTTTTCATCCAAATTGTTAGTTTTAATTACCCTTCTTAGGTCTTCTTACTCACATCTGACATGATTCATAAGCCCCACTATATGCATATTCTGTATATAATTGGCTTGCTTCCCCCCCCCATTGGTTTTCTTTGAATCAGCCTCATTTTACATAAATAAAAGGTATATTTGTTTGCATGTGTGCACTTCCCTCAAGGACTAGAAACATGAACTGTGTCCCCTAAAACTGGGTTTGAATCACATGGAGTTTGTGAAGGGATCTGAACTCATGTTCTTTGGAAGATAAATAGGGTATCTTACTGACTGAGCTCTCTTCAACTTATGATTTTACTTTTTCCTAAATCTCTGAAACTATCTCCAGGAGGTACAGACATTTATTTATGCTATTGTTCTATTTCTTATGGGGTTATTGCTGTTGTTGTCGTTGTTGTTGTTGTTGTTGTTGTTGTTGTTGTTGTTGTGATAGCAATGGGTTGTTAATCCTTGGTGGTTTTCTCTGAGTTAGAGTTAGGTCTTTGATTTATTGGAGAATTCATGACCAGATGGAAATAACTTAGATGGTTTGAGAGTTGGGGTAGTTATTCCTCAGCCTTCCCATCAGTCTCTGCTCCATCCCTGCATTTGTTTAAGGCAGAACAAATTTTGGGTCAAAAGTTTTGTAGGGGGTGTTGGTATCCTTTTCCCTCCACTGGGGTTCCTGCTTAGCTACAGGAGGTGGCCTCTTCAAGTTTCATTTTGTGACTATTAGGCATCTCAGCTGAGGTCACCCACAATGACTCCTGATAATCTTCCTATCCCAGGTCAGCAGCTGCACATTTCCTTTAATTTTCCTAACATTCTAGGCCTCTTTCTTTTCTCTCCCTATACCTGATATTGTCTCTATTTTCCTCTCTTTCTGCCATAACTCATCCAGTTCCCTCCCTCTCTCTGCCTGTACAGATTATTTTATTCTCCCTTCTAAGTAGGACTGAAGCAATCTCACTTGGGCATTTATTCTTGTTAAATTTCATACAGTCTGTGAATTGTATCATGAGTATTCTCTACTTTTTTTTTTTCTTTGCCTAATATCCACTTATCAGTGAGTATGTACTACGAATGTTGTTTTGGGCCTGAGTTACTACACTCAGGGTGATATTTTCTAGGTCCATTCATTTGCCAACAAAATTAATGATGTCTTTGTTTTTAATATCTGAATAGTATTCCATTGTGTAAATGAACTACATTTTATGTAGCCATTCTTTGATTGAGGGCCATCTGGGTTGATTCCAGTTCCTGGCTATTATGAATAAAGCTGCTAAGAAGGTAGTGGAGCATGTGTTCTGGGTTTATGATGGAACATATTTCGGGACATAGCCAGGAGCAGTATAGCTGGGTCTTCAGGTAGAGCTATTTACAATTTTCTGAAAAAAACACCAGACAGATTTCCAGAGTGTTTGTACAAGTTTGCATTCTTACCAGTAATGGAGGTGTGTTCCCCTTTTCCACATCTTTAACAGCATGCACTATTACTTAGGATTTTAACTTAGCCATTCTGACTGGTGTAATCAGAATCTCAGAGTGATTTTGATTTGCATTTCCTTGATGACTAAGGATGTTGAACATTTTCTTAAGTTATTCTCAGCTATTCAATATTCTTCTGTTGAGAATTCTCTGGTTAGATCTGTGCCACATTTTATATTTACATTATTTGGTTTATTTGCATTTAACTTCTTGAGTTGTTTATATATTTGGATATTAGTCATCTGTCACATATATGGTCAGATATATGTTTCATCCTGTTAACAGTGTCCTTTGCCTTACAGAACTTTTCTGTTTCACGAGGCTCTATTTATCAAATGTTAATCTTAGAGCTTGAATCATTCCAATTCTATTCAAGAAACTGTCTCCTGTATCAATGCATTCAAGGCTCTTTCCCACTTTTTATGCTGAGGTCCTTGATCCACTTAAATTTGAGTTTAGTGAAGGGTGATTTATAGGGATCTATTTGTCTTCTTCTACATGCAGAAATCCAGTTACCCCAGTACTTTGCTGGAGATGCTTTCTTTGTTTCTACTGTATGTTTTGGATTTATTTGTCACAAATCAAGTATCCATAGGTGTGTAATTTTGTTTCTCTGTCTTTGATTCTATTCCATTGATCATCCTGTCTGTTTCTGTACCAATACCATGGAATTTCTATCACTATTGCTCTACACAAGTAAAATGTGGTGTTAGAGATGGTGATTTCTCCTAAAGTTTTTTTGTTTTTTTTTTTTCAGGATTGTTTTGGCTATTTTGTTTGTTTGATTTGTTTTGTTTTGTCTTTGTTTTTGTCTTTTTCAAATGAAGATGTGAATTGTTCTTTCAAGGTCTGTAAAGAATTCTGTCGGAATGTTGGTGGGGATTGCAATAAATCTGTAAATTTCTTTTGATAAAAGAAAGGATTTTTAAATGCAAACTCCACAATACCTGTGTTGCTATGCCAGGGTTAGATGATCACAATGACCTCAAAATAGCCCTTGAATGTATGTATGCCTAAGCAAGGTACAGAAGTCAAAATCAGCTTTTAGCTATATCATAACAATCACATGGTTATAGCTGTAGGTTTTTGATGGACGTCAAGAAGTACAACTTGCAGGGAACTTATGTAGCAGGCACTTGAGTCAGAGACAAACAGCTACTAAATACCAAAATAAAGTTTAGCACAAAATGTAGTTTCTTTAGCCAACCCATGTCTTGTGCTTGCTTGAATAAGATGCTGTCTATAAGTCTCACATATTTGAATATTTGGTACACAGTTTTTAAAGTATATATATATATATCACTGTCACCTATATTGAGAAAGTTTGTCATTGGAGGCAGGCTTTAAAGGTTTAAAAGAGTCCATCATCCCCAGTCAATTTTCTCTCCCTCACCCTTTGCTTTAAGGTGTAAGCTCTCAGCTGCTCCTATTTCTCTGCCTTTGCTCCACATGCATAGTCACAGAAATAATTGCACAACAACTCTTGAGAAGTGCTCACACATTGACACCAATGGTATATGAATTGCATTGCTGGGTATATTATAATTCAGAATGGTGATTCTATGTGCCCTGTGGGCAGTAAATATATCTTGGAGGGCAGTAAAGGCATCTTCAAAAATAAGGAGAAAAGAATGATATGATTGAGTTGCAATATCAAAAAAGATTGATCCAGGGAAAGAATGGGAATCTTTAGAAGTTTGGTTGCCTCCTTTACTTCAGTATATTAATTGCCTTTCTGTGACATAACATTTAAAGAAATAATGGAGGGAAGGGATAATTTAGGCTTATGCTTTGTGGGTCCTGCATGACAGGGAGAACATAGAAGTGAATGTACGTGACAGTGTATGCTAGCAATGACCCAGTCAGGAAGTAGACAGATCAATGCTGTGCTCAAGTGGACTTGGCTGCCTTTTCTTTCTTTTTTTTTTCTTTTTTCTTTTTTTAGTTATAAAATAATATGCTTTATGACAGCTGACAACAGACTGGAAAGCATTATCTCAATTTTTAAAAGTTACATGTATTCCTTGACAAACATGTATGCAATACATTCTGCTCATGATCACCCATACCCTCACCTTTTCTGCCTCCCAAATTCAGCAAAACCATCTTTGCAAATTCCTATTCAGCTTTTCTATAATATTATTTTATTTAAAAACTTTATTTTTTAAACATTTCTTTTTTTTTTAATTTTTGATACTTTATTTACATTTCCAATGTTTCCCCTTTTCTAGGTCTCCTCTTTGGAGCCTTTTCTTTTTATTAAATCAGAGACCCCAGAGCAATGAAGTCATTGCATATACAACAGCAGTTCACCATCTATACCTTCAATTTCTTTGGAAATACTGTAATAGACACACCTGGATATGTATCACCTAGATGATTCTAATTATAGCCAAGTTGAAGATGGTGGTTAACCATCATCTATACATAAGCACCAGATACAGAACAAGAATCCACCATTTTCAATGGTCAAGACAAGACCATCTATATAAATGAACAATCTTTTAAAGCTTTATAAATGTAGATTATACCATAGATTCCATAGATTCCAAGATTGATTATGGCTTGAAAAGTGTAAAGAAGAGATTTTGAAGAGTAAAAAAAGAAACAATTGAAAGTAAATTGGTCTTGCAGACTGAGAAGAAAATTGGTGACAGTTGGGCCAGGAGAAGATGAGCTGAGCCAGAGAAGGCATTGTTAGGAGACAGATAAAAGAAGAATCTACAAACAAAGTAGCTATATATATGTTTTTTTAGAGAAAAAGGATTAAGGAACAAAAAGCATTGAGATTTGTTGTTATTGTTGTTGTTTGTTTGCTTGTTTTTCAAAAAGCTACTGCTGAAACCCAGCATAAGAATATTTGAAGGAAAAAGAAACATTAAAAGACATGAATTCATCATGGTAGCTATGTAGCATGTGAGGTTTGATTTCACGTTTGATAGAGCAAAGTAAGGAAAAGAAGGGATAAATACATTGCTCGAAAAGCTGACAGGATATTTAAGGAAGCTATTGTTGGGAGACCACCTACATGGTTTCTAAATGCAGGATTTTTTATTCGTTGTTGTTTTATTTTGTTTTGTTTTTATGATTTCTCTAGTTTGGGGCTAGTTTGTTTAAAAGAAGGTTGAAGCACTGGCTAAACAATTGGAAAAATCAAGTGAAAATAAACTTGGAAATAAAAAAGAAGACCATCAAGAAAAGGGAGAACAAATATGTCCTCAGTGACTAATTCTGAAGAAGGAAGTTTTCCCAGTTAGTAAGAGTGGAAGGAATTATGTCAAAGTGCAGTAAAATCAATTAAACGAAATAGAAGAATAGTTAGATAAGACAGCTTTTTTCAAGAAATAGGGCTTAGTCTACAGCACGATGGTAAGACAGGCATTCCTTGATCAAAAAGCAAAACAGTATTCCCAGTAGTTATACAGCATATGCATAGTAATGAGGATAATCGACAAGGCTATGATGAAACAGGATAGCATCATATAGAAATAAAGGATCTAAAGGGGTTTAAGGAGGCAATAATGTCATATAGGCTGCACTTATCCTATGTGAAACAAACTTAAATATTTGGACTGTTACAAATAGACTTACTCTCCAAGACTAGAGGGAATTGGTCATAATTGTACTAGGCTGGTACTTAATTGCAACGGGTATCATGATATAGAGAAGAAGCCAGGAATTTGAAACAGCACAATAGAGTGAGAGAAATTAATTTAGAGAGAAAATATTTGATAGGAGAAGGTTTTTAATGCTGATATATAAGAATGGGTTTAATTTGAAGAATAATTCATAGAACAATGTTGTTTAGCAGCTTTAAGAGCTTTGAACAAAGTTGAGGATCCAAGAAATCAATCCACATAATGTACAAAAATTATACAAGGCTCTGGAAAACATTCAATGATATTTTTACAAAGATTGTTCTCAGCAGTAATAGTACTACATTATACCCTCATGCAAGACAGGTTTTGAAAGAGAATCTACCATTCTAAAAGGTGAATGTGGAGTATAAAAAAGTAGTAAGACAACTAAAGCATGGGCAAAGAATAAGAATGATATTGGTTCCAATGTATACCACACTAATATAATAGAAGAAGGTATAACTATATGAAAAGTCCTGGTGTTTTAATTGTGGCAAATATGGACATTTGAAATAAAATTGTGAATGACACATCAATAAGAGCAATAATTTTTCAAAATAAAAAAAAATGGAATGAAAACCCAGGCTTCTAGGAGTATGCAAATGATTTAGCAAGGGTTGCCATTGAACCCATGAATGTAGATCCAAGACAGATATCCAAGACAATTATTTTGCCATCTGGAAATTACAGAGGGGTAGGAGGCTAACTCTGTCATACATAGTCTGAGCTGTTTACCTCTTGTCAGCTAGGAAATAACAAGCATGCAGAAAAACTCAAAAGTATTTTATACCTAATGCATTTGACTACAGGCATAGTATGCTTTCTAGATTCTTCCCAATAGTTTTGTGTTATAAAGTATCTATTCGAGTTTATGGTACTTTGCATATAGATAGAGTAGGAAAGTTTTTGAGATGGCGCAGTTTGACTTGCCAAGGATTTATTGTGCATCCAGAATCATAGATGAAGGTTTCTAAGGAGAAATTAAAGTAATGGCTTGTGTAAAATTGATATGCACTTTAACAAAGGTAATAAGATTGTTCACCTGTTACTGTTTTCCTATATCAAAGTCAAAGCTACACCAGTAGAAAGATCAGGAGGGTTTGGAAGCATGTATACCAGAAAGCATGTATTCTAGCCAACAGTTGTTGGTGATTAGAGGCCAAAATTAAAGTTACAAATGAATGACATTACAAGGACTTGAGCTGTTGTTACAAGAACAGCTGAAGAATCAACATAGAGAAGAGTCTACAAGCCCAAGGAATTCCCCTGTCTTTGTTACAAAAAAGAAACCAGGGAATTGGAGAATGTTAACCAATTTGAATGCCACGAATAGAGTAATCCGAACAACATGTCCATTAGCACAAGGAAATGAAAAATAAGTGGCCAGTTATTAATAGGAAATATATTAGAAGCCTCACATTTTCATGAAAAACAATGTTAACAGTAAAGGTTCAAAGGAAAAAAAAAAATCAATCACCTGGCAACAAGCCAAGAAAATTACGACAAAATGTCCTACTTTTTTTTTATAACCAAATTTTATGACATGCTGGAAATAATCTTAATGGTATCAAAAGAATTGAAATCTGGCAGATGGATGTGGTTCAGTTTGCAGAATTTAGAAAACTAAAGTTCGTACACCATACCATTGATACATACTCAGAGTTTCAATGGGCAACTGCTTTAAGTTCTGAAAATGGTGATTCTGTAATTGTATATTTACCAGATGTAATGGATATTTTGGGGGGTACCTGTACAAATTAAGAATGAAAATGCCGCCGGGCAGTGGTGGCACATGCCTTAAATCCCAGCACTCGGGAGGCAGAGGCAGGCGGATTTCTGAGTTCGAGGCCAGCCTGGTCTACAGAGTGAGTTCCAGGAAGGCCAGGGCTACACAGAGAAACCCTGTCTCGAAAAACAAAAAAAAACAAAAAAACAAAAACAGAAAAAAAGAATGAAAATGCCCCTGCATATGGCTATAATGAAAATAAAGCAATTCATTGCATCTTTGCACATTTTAATATAAAGCACATTACATATAGCCACCCAGGACATATATACCTACAGGACAAGCAGTTGTATTAAGATCTAATCATATCTCTAAAATTGGTTATAAAGCAAATAGGAAGAAAAAAACCCAAGGGATAGACTAAATAGTGCTCTGTTAATTTTAAATTTTTTACATGTTAATGAGAAAGAAACAACAGTGGCTGAGACATACTGGGTTATAGAAAAAAAAAAGAACAATCTGTAGAATTAAATCAACCTATATACTATAAGAATGTGTTACCATCATAGTGGAAGTCAACCAATGTATTGCATTTCAGATGCAAATTTGTTTATATTTCCACAGGAAAGGAAAAGCTATGGATACAATTAAAACCAATAAAGCTCAGAGTTCAGCAGTGGAGATATTTTGAAAATGCTGGACACTGATCCAAAAAGAGCAAAGAAGAGAGCCTGACAGATCACTGTGTTCTCTGTTAGCCAGAAAAGAAAAATGGACAAGAAGCAGTCAGTGCCTAACCACTGACAAGCCTGTGAGCAGAACTTTGGTCTCCTGCAATACAGAGCTATCCTCAGTGCAAAGCAACAATAGTCTTATGAACAGGACAGTAAGAGAGACTATGCTAAACATTGCATGCTGCAAAACCAAGTAGGGACTCTATGTCAAAGTTTCACAGAGCTGGAGGCACAGATTAAGAGACTTTAATTAGGAACTCCAAGACGCAAGATGCTGGAAGATCAGACAGTCTATGAGTAAAATCTATTCAAAAAGTAGTACCCAAATTACAGGAAAGAGAAACATTGCTATTAGGTTCTTATCTCATTTGTGGATATGCTCCTGAGAAATCAACAGAAAGATCACACCAGATACCTAAGAACCCTGGAAAAGACATTAAAAAGACTTGAGAAGCAGCTTCAAAACTGTAAAATTTGATGCTAAAACAGACACGGGGGGAATGTCTTATGAAATATTTTATGTGCCTGGCCCCTTAAATGACACTCTGTTCTTCAGTGACAGTTGACTTTTAGATTTCTGGGAGCAAGAGAGGTTTTAAAAGTTAGCAGAGGCTGAGAGAAGAGTATTGAGAAAGGAGTTGGGGTGTAGTGAGAAAGGAGTTGGGGAGCGTAATAGTAGTAAACAGCAGAAGGTTCCAGGAAACAGAAGCATAGATCAGAGAAAAGGAAATAAGATTGAGAAGGTCTTGAAAAGTAGGGCAAAGAAATTTTGAAGAGTGGGAAAAAAAAGACAGGTAGTTCAAAGTATATTGGATTAGCCAACTGAGAATACAGTTGTCGACAGTTGTGCCAGGAGAAGATGAGCTGAGGCAGAGAAGATATGGTTAGGATACAGATAAAAGAAAGATCCACAAATAAAGTAGCTATATAACTTTATAGAAAAAAACTAATTAAATAACATAAAACATGCTTTTAATTTTTTTTTTAGAAAAAAAGTTACAGAAGAAGAATCCACCATTTTCAATGCTCAAGACAAGGCAATCTATATAAGTGAACATTGTCTTGAAGCTTTATAAGTTTAGTTTATATTCCCCATTGAATGGAACATAACCCCCTATAACAGTTGTTTATTTGTGTGTTGTGCTGTGGCTGTTTGTGTAAAAATGTACACCACAAAGGGTTCCAGCCCTCTTATCAATATGCTCTGACACATAATGTTCTACAACTCAAATCAATGTGGGCAAATGCTTGACTTGCATATGAAATTGGATCATGTTTGTGATATTTTTATAGCTGGTGCTTCAGACATGTCTATATGAATAAAAAATTCTGGAATTACTTTATGAAAAAATTAAAACCAGGAATCAAATTATAAACTCACTATTTAGTAGTTCATTCTAAAGCAACAGCAATATCACAATTAAGAGAAAAAAATTGACCTACCCCTCCAAGTCTACTCAATATGTGTAAATAGGTAATACTTATCATTATTTCCTAGGTGCCTATTATAAGTAAGGCATACATCAGGGGGCAGATCTTATTTCTGATAACTTCTAACTTGAAAAAAATATAGCATTTGCTTTTTAACAGGTTACTGACTCTGAGTACAAAAGCCTACCTAATAATCTAACTTCTAAAAATGTATAATGAACAGAACATCCTCAACAGTAGAGAATTCATGCTATTTCATCTTTGTGGCATAGGCCAGTATATCTACAATATATTCTGAAATACTTTTATTCTTAAGTAAGTTGAACTTTAATTCTGACAGAATCAAGGGTGGTAGATGTTGAACAACCAATTATTGAGCACAAATATAATTATTAATTATTGATATGTATGCCAAAGTTGCCAAAAAAAAAAGGAAATTAAAAACTGAGTATACCTAATGGAACACGTCAAACATAAATATTTATTAGAAGTCTGTGCTGTCATTTCTGCATCAACCACCAGATGATTTATATGATGTTTTAAATCATGGAATATTCAAAAATAGCAACAGCTTTATTAAAAAGAGAAATTTAAGGAAAGAAAAATCCGTGGTACTTCAGAAAAGTTGGAAAGACCAGTCCATAGTAATATTTTAAAATTAATTTTACACAGTGAGCTTTAATACACTGAGCAATTTTTATGACCATATGCATAAATCAGTATAGTAGTACTCAAAGTTAACTAATTGAAACACTCTGAAGCAAACAGCTGTGAATATGTGTTTGTGTGTCTTTGTGTGTTTGTATCCATAAAAATTACAATTTCCAATGTCTTGTTTGATTTTGAGACTCGCAGCTGCTCTGTTCCTGCTGTTTAGCTGACCCTACAGCCATGGCGTTCAGTCTTTGGCCTTATTTGTGGGCTTTGCAACTTAAAAACTATCTACAAATAAAATGTACTATTCATTTACAATCTTGAGTATTATAAGGAGTCATATTGAAATGTGTTTGAATATATGTCATTGTGCGAATGTGATAGTTCCATTGATAAATTAATGTGTTGCATTATTGTATTAATGGATGGATATATGCAAGCCTGAATAAAAAATGGTTGGATGAATACATACACTTAATATATTGCATACTAAAACATTGTTAGTACATAAGTACCAGTAAGTCTTCAAAATGAGATTCAACTCTACATTTGACTCTAAACTTTACATGACTCTTCCTTGTGGTGAGATCTTGACAGCCACCTATTCAATTTACATAACAAGATGGTGATCCCCTGTTGATGCTCTTTCATGGAAGTACTTGAGCCTAAAGAGAATTGTTGGAAATCTACATTTAATTCTTCCAGATCTAGATTTGAGAACCATTCCAGATATAGCTTTGTTTTGATGGTGAGTATTTGCTTTCATTTAATGAAATATCTTGAAGCCAAGACTCATGTGTAAATTCAAAATGTTGTAACATTTTGTTCATACATTATACATACCCAAAAGCTAATGTTACATGATTCTTTTCTTATTCTTGTATTGTAAACTAAACTTGTCACATGAGATAAGCTAGGGAATGTCCACCTATATTCAGCTTGTACATAAAAGGAAAAATCAGGTCTTTGTTATTATAATTTTTAAGTTTTTAGTTGTGTATTCATGTATGTGTACTATGTATAATATGTGTGTGTATGTATGCGCATTGGGTGTTTGTAGGTCCATGTGCTGACAGAAGCTAGAAGCATAATTTTCCCTGGAATTGGTATTAATAGGCACTTGTAAACTGTCTGATCAAATGGACGCTGGGAAGGTAACTCAGGTACTATGCAGAAACATCAAATGCACTAACTTGCTGAGGCATCTTTCTATCCCCAGGAAAATAATTTTGAAAACATGCAACTATGATGACATGTACATTATCCTCATTGCTATGATCAGATACCTGGCAAAGGCAAGTTACCAGAAGAAAGCATTTATTTTTGGCTACTGGTTCAATGAGAAGCATTTAATGTTTGGGAAGAAAAGGTAACTGGTCATATTACATCTACTGTGAACAAGTAGAGCCATGAATGCTGCAGCTTAACTCCCTCAATCTTTTCTACATAGCCCAAGCCTGTAGGCTGCTGAGTAGTGTAACTCACACTTAGAATAAATCTTTCCATCTCAAGTAAAGCAATGTGGGACTCCCTCTCTTGCTTGTCTCCTTTTTGATTTTAGTTCCATCAAGCTGAAAATCAACATGAATGAACCATCATATACATTATGAAATATAAGGCTCATTTAATTACCTCAGGGTGTTTGTTCATCAGTTGTTTTGTCTTATCATCAATATTGATCATGACTGTCAACTGAGATACATTTGCCCTGGATATTCTTAGCAATAACTTTTCATAAGCCACAGAATGATTTTCATGTTCTCTGGTGAGCTTTAATTTTCCGGGCAATTTATACTTTTTTATGTTTTCCTTTTCTAACATTTTAGCTCACTGGCTAGCAAGTATAAAGCACTTTTTGTTGACTTCACTGAAAACAATGATCATTGTCTATAAGCCCTTTGACCTTGTATTTAATATATAGTGTGTATTTAATACAGTGGTACTTAACCTTCCAAATACTGTGCCCCTTTAATGCAGTTATGCATTTTGGGGTGACCTGCAATCATAAAATTATTTTGTTGCTACTTCATAACTCTAATTTTACCACTGTTATTAATTGTAATGTAAATAGCTTATATGGGAGTCATGACCCAAAGGTTGAGAAACACTGGTTTAATATGAATAGCCCTTGTTTTCAGTAAATATTGTTTTTTTTTTAATTTCTTCCTGTCTGTTTTATTACTTACTTTTTTCTTTTCTTCCTTATTGTTTTCTTTCTTTCTTTCTTTCTTTCTTTCTTTCTTTCTTTCTTTCTTTCTTTCTTTCTTTCTTTCTTTCTTTCTTTCTTTCTTTCCTTTTATGAAACGTGGTCTCTTACAGCCCATGCTAGTCTCCAAATCTGTTGACCAGTTTAAACAAGAAATCTTCCATCCTCCATCTACTAAGTGCCGAGATTATACGTAACACCATGCCAGTGAGTTCAATTTAAGCAGTACTGATGTCTGAGCTCAGTGCATAAGGCACAGCAGGAAATGATTCTAACATCTGAGCTGCATTTCCAATCCTTTTTCCTATAGGTGCTATATTTGATATTAGAGGTGAGGATAGTACCTCTTATTGAATATTACAATGTTGGGGAATAGATCATGCTTCATGAAGTATTTATGACATTTTACAATTGATTCAATGATAAAATCTAATTAGATTTTACTTACTGTAAGAGAGGATAATTTAAATGTATGTATACATATACAAACTTAGTAGTTTATTCATAAATCTATAGATTCAGTTTTTACTCAGTTTTTTAAATACATGATTTATCCAATGAGAGCACCAGAACTCCAATTAGAAGTAAAGTTAATGAGAGGACACTGGTACAGGAGACACTTTTTTAAGAATTGTCAACATCTATTTACTCTGTTCATTGGGGTACCAATGCAGAGTGTTCAGCCAGAGAAGGTACAATTATTCTAATACCTGACAGAATCCTTCCATAGAAGGCTTACTTTGGGCTGAGGTAGATCAGTGGTAGAGTATTTGTCTAGCAAGCATAAACAAAATAAACAAGTGAAACAAATATGTGTTCCTTTTGTAGAACAAGAATGAAGTTAAGGTCTTGAAATATGTACAGAAAGAGGAAAAAAATCAATCTGTATTTGGGGCCTCATAAACAAAGCTGTTAATGCCCTGTCAGTGGCTGTAAGTTCATACATTCTTAAGCCGAGTGGAAAAATCTCAATTGAACTCACTCTTCTCTTTTTTTCCTTTCCAGTAAATTCATTATTATTGTTTTTATTGACATTCGTTTTGTCTCCTGAAGTACTGAGATACTGACTTTGTTTATTCATCAAAGTTTTACTGCATTATACCGTGACCTTCTAAATTAATTGATCAGAAAATAAAAATAAAAATTGACCTTAATTGTCTTGCAAAAAAATTTGCTTCCTCTTGAACTTAATGTTTTTCTCCCCAAATGAGAACAATAGTAAGTATAATGGCACTAGCTATTTATTTGCAGGACTAAGTTGAAGAAGAAAATGACATTCATATTAAAATTATTTTTCCTGATCATTATACTGAAATGAAAAAAATTAATATGTAAACCATTAAGCTATACCCAAATGTATTGTGTTCTGCAACTGAATTAGATATTTGATGAGGTCATAAGAAAAATGTTATTGGTAATCTCAAAGGAAAATGACTTATAAAAATTACCTGATTATATTAAAATATTTTCATTAAAACACTATATATCTGAGAGATATTGTGAGACAGTGAAAGGCAGCCTGGTTTCTGGTTGAGCTAAGATTTAAAACCTGGAGCCCCAGTAGGAGGTCCCCACCAGGGGACAATGTACAAGAGACTGTCAGCATTTTGCAATGCTCCTGGGTCCCAGGTTACTGACGTAAGGCCACAACTCTCCATAGATATGTGACCATCAGTCACATAGCCCTAAGCCCCTCCACAGGTAGATGAGTGGTCACATAGCATCAAGACATTCCCATTTTAATGAGGCACCTAGAGGCTAAGCCAATAAACTCCCCTTCCCAGCCACTCATCCCTGCAAAAGGTATTTTAACTTCACCCCTGCCCTGAGGTTGCTAGGTACTGTTTCACTCATCACCACTCTCTACCAATACATGCCCTAGAACCATGGACTATCTCTCTTCATTGGGATCCGCTGTGGGGAACAGTGGAACAGGCTTTCGTCTAAAGAGCTGCCTCAGGTCTCCCTCAGAAGGCCTATCTGTGCTCCCAGCCATGGTCTCTACCAAACCAAACCAGCTAGCCAGCAACAAGCCAAGGACTCAGTCCCTGGAGGGACCCAACTGGGCTCCTCCCTGCTTCTCCCCCTCGGCCCTGGGATAGCTCCAGCCCACAGGCCCTCACTCCAGAGCTGGTTCCTTGAAATTCCCAGGACCACAGACAGTGTTCATCCACCCATGGGCGGTGTCTGCGGCTTCTTACAGCCCAACACCCACTTAACTATGTTGAGGGGTGAGCGTGGTCCAACCTCCCTCGTCCAGCCCCTCCCAGAGGCTGAAGCTTTAGGATGGACTGGGGACCCCACTCATCACGTTAACCCAACAAGATATATACATTTTTTTACATTAATTCCACATTATTTTAAAATTATATATTCATTTTCACATGTGTTTTATACAGACTGCTGTTAGAATATTTCTATTTATGTTTTACAAAAGTGTGTAGGGAGGCTGATTCATCAGGAATATTTTTATTAGTGTCATAATTTTCTGTCTCCACATCTTTCTTTATCATAGGAGGGCTGGGAATTCAGTTGTTAATATATCAAATAACATCCAAAATTATTTTATGTGATTAAATTTTGCTAACTGGACAAAAACATTCAAGTATTTGAAAAAAAAAATGAGTTTCTGTTAGGGAACTGCCACATTATACTGGCCTCTGAGCAAATTTATTGAGTTGTTTCTTGATTGATGATTGATCTGGAGGGGATTCTGGCCTTCGTGGGTGTGCTATCCCTGGGCAGTTGGCCCTGGATATGTAAGAAATTAGGCTGAGTGAGCCACGTTTGCAACCTAGTAAACTGCACTCCTCATGGCTTGTGTTTTAGTTCCTATCTTCATGTACCTGTGTAAAATTCTTGCTCTGGCATCCCTCAATGATACAGTGTAACCTATAAGTTAAAATAAACCATTTCTTTCTATGGCTGTTTATGAGGGCAATAGAAAGAAAATTAGGGCAACTTGTTTGTATTTTTTTTTTTAATCCATTCCCATTGTTACCTGTTGTTATATGAAGAACCATTGCTCAAATGTTTAAAGTTAATTTTAGAACTAGCTTAATAGGCATGAGTTTACCTACTATGTACTATATTTTCCAATATTACCATCTACTAAAATTTATTTATTATTTAATTTAAGGGATCTGTTTCAGATCAACCACCTTTAAACAGTAATCATCAACAATATATAGAAATTAATATTTTGATAATTATATTTTTTTACTAAAATGAAATTCTGTCAACATTAAAATTAAAGATGATTAAAGACATCCATCACCACACCTGACTAGTTTCATATTTAAATACTAACTTTGACTGTTGTTGTTTCTTCTTTGAATCTGAAAACATTGAAAAATGTCTGTAGTCTTTTATAAAAACAGGAATTTCTTTGTAGTTTGAGGACATTTAAAATCTACAGAACAATTCTAGTGATTTGAATTAAAAGAATTTAACTAAAATTGCATGATGGTTTTCTGTATATCAGCCTGTGGTTTATGTGGCTAGGGAATAGATTCATGTGGGTGAAAGGAGATAAGAAATAGAGGGAAAATCCAGTAAAGGAGAGTAAGATATATTTTAGCAACTCAACAACATAATTCAGTTAGAGGAATATGATAACCTATAAATTCTCGGAAAATGCAAGGGATGAGAGGGCCTGTATGCCGCTTAATTAGTCTTCTGTTGCAATGATAAATTATTGAGAAAAAAAGCAAATTAAGAGAGTAAGGGTTTATTTTTGGCTATATTTCCAAAGAGATACAGTTCTTCCTGGAGAGAAAGGTATAGTACCAGGCAAGATTAGAGATGGCAAAAATGAAGGAAGCTGGCTGGTCACATTTTAATCAAAACACAAGAAGCAGAGAGAAAAAAGGAAGTAGGGCAAGACTATAAATCCTCAAATCCTTCTACTAGACACATGCTTCCTCTAGCAAAGCTCCATTTCCTAATGTTTCATAACACTGCATCAACTGGGAACATTATATTTAAATACATGAGCCTGCATGTTCTTGATGTATCTATTAATGGTGAGCAATCCCACTCCACCACCTTTCATTGCTGTTAAAGTGTGATTGTGGTTGAATTGCTTGCTCTGGCATGTAAAGAATCAGCAACACTGAATACGTGTTATTGAGTCACAGCTTATAGCATTCTCAGTGGTATCACCCATATGAGGATTCCTAGTACATATGAACTTAAGATGAGAGTGGCATTTTTCTCCTGAAAAACAAACAAAAAGCAAATATACAAACAAACTTCAAAATCAAAGATAGGCTAGATGTAGCAATTCTTTCCTGGCCTTTTGCTGGTGGTATTGTTTTGTTTTGTTTTGGCTTCATTTGGTTCAGTTTGGGTTTTGTTTATTGTGTTCATTTGTTTGATTGTTTCTGTTTTTTAATATGTCTGTCTATATTTAAAGATAGTGTATGTATGTGGCTTTATATATGCATCCATGTGTGATATCCTTCAGTGTCTTCTGCAATTATTCCACACCGTTACTGACACATGGTTTTTTCACTGAACCTGGAGTTTTCTGATATTCCTGGGCTGGCCAGAAGTCTGTCTTTGCCTCCCTGGCATTGAGATTACAGATTTATATTATCATTCTTAGCTTTTTAAAGTGGATTTTGAAACTCAGTTCCTTGTTTTTTCAAGGCATTGATCATCTGCCCTAAACCAAGTGGTGATAATTTTTACTATAATTTGCAGCCTTTGGTCAAAGAAATTGTGATTTTAGGAGTCGGTCTCACCTGCTTGCTAGACTTAAACATTAGTCTATCTTTATTAACATTGTATATTTTAGTTTTCAGATAAAAGATGGAAATAAATCACTTTTATTTTCTATCTTCATATATTGATTTATTAAGAATTACATAATAATCGAAATGATCTAAATTATCATTATGGTAGTTGATCTACAGCAAAATGGATATATTCTGGGTCTATTTGGGAATTGAAGTCCTAGTAGAAGGTCTTAAATGAAGCATTCTTCCTTCTTGGGGAGTGGGAGAGGGAGAATGGGAGCCAAATTCCTCACCTGAACTTGAAGGTTGTCCAAGTCTAGCAAGCCACAATTCTATTCCCAAGTCTGCAGCAATCCTGAAGCCAAAAAGTTGATAGATATGTTAAGTAGAATAAAAAGAGAGATTGAAATAGATGAGAAAAAAGAAGGGAAAATGCAGCATAAGTTTTCTCGTATTAATATTAAGAAGGAACTTTACTTCTACTGGTTCTACCTCTATCAGCCATCTGTTGGAAGTCCAAAGATGCTTCACTGTTTATTTGCAAGTGGTGTTTCTCAGGAGCCAATGCATTAGGTGTCTTCACCTGAAGCCTTGCACATATTCTCTGACAGATCATGCTGTTGTGTAACAATTTGCTTTTGTTCTATTTCTCTTTTACAGTGATTTTTTTTCTTTTAATCCTTGAGATCTGACAGCAAAGCAGTGTGCTATGCCAGATCCAGATCTCTTTCTATATCTATTCACACCCATATTATATTACATCTATGCTTGTGCAATCCTATTTTTTGGACATAATTGGATTTTACTAAATTAATCTAGAATTTTTTTTTTGCAATGGTAGGAATCACATGTTATCTGAAGTTGATTTGTATTCCAAAGAAATAGTTTAATTTTTCTCTGCCATTGAAAAGGAGATCTTGATTTTTCTAGATGATGTTAGAAACAGCTGCTTCAGATTAAACTTTCACTTGGCTGATGTTTTCTACATAGCAATAGACAAATTATGTATTTCTATTGTTCGTGTGTGTGTGTGTGTGTGTGTGTGTGTGTGTGTGTGTGTACTATATGTATGTGAATCTGGGTATGTGTGTGTCATGGTGTGAATGTGGAGATCAGAGGGCAATTTTAGATGCTGCTATTCGCTGGCCTTTTTTGGGGGGTGGGAAAGTGTTTCTTTGTCATTTTGCTATTGCATATGCACAGCTTTCAGGAACTCCCCTGTTTATGCCTTCTTTCTCACTACAGAATATCTGAGATTACAGATCCTTATGCAACTCCGTCTGACTTTACTTGGGCTGTGAATAGTCAAATTTGGGCTCTCATATTTGTGTGAAAAACTCTTCACTCACTTCACTCCAGTCTTCTTACCATCAAAAGAGCAAAAGATAAAGGGTAATAATATTTTTAAGCATCCTAAATAATACCTTACTATAAAGAAAACATTAAAAATTTTATAGAAAAGGGATAAGCAAATGAGAATTAAGATTTCAACTTTCTACTCCAGTCCTAAAAGTAAAAAAAAAAACTAGGTTCTGATTTTTTTTTC
>CM052711.1:79178708-79183708 GCA_028551405.1 Uromys caudimaculatus | reverse complement strand
TCCAGAGTCTGGAAGAGATCCCAATTCGCAAGGGAACTACACTCTTTGCTGACTAAATTTCACTTAGAAACTGTGGTAAAGTTGAACAATCTTAAGTTGAGCTCATTTTTAGCCAGAACTATCCCTATAGCATAGATTTCTTCATAGCTGTACAAACTGGAGATCACCCAATGTCCTTCAGTAGGTGAATAGACAAGCAAACTGAAGAACCTCTGTCATTCAGAAACAAAAAGGAACAATGACTATTCAGAACAAGTTGGAGGACCCTCAAGGACATTTTCAGTAGCATTATGCGGTATGAATGAAGCCAGTCTCAAAGGTTTTACACTGTGTAATGCCATTCATCAGTCTCAAATACAAATCACAAAAAAGTGGAGCACATTTGTGCTGCCAGTGTTAGGAGTCAAGTTTTGAGACAGGATGTGAATCATTATGGAGGAATAGTTCTTTGTATTCTAGATGTAAGGATGCAAGTCAGATTTACACATTTGTTAAAATGAATAGGACTGCATACCAAAATAACTGACTTTGAAGTTCCTTTAACTTATAAAAACCTGAAATAACTTTTATAAGTTGTATGTGGGTACAAAGCACTAATTGGCCAATATATCGAGAATAAGTAATGGAAGAGCTCAGTACAGGGAATAATGTTCTCCAAGATAAAAAAGGGATATAAGAGCCAGATGAGAAAGTGTGTAGACAAAAGTCTTCTATGGCCACTGTGCTCATGAAGTCATGGCAGCTATGTTTATCTGCTCAAGACCTGCACCAGACTAAGGCATCAACATCTCTTCATGAAGGGAAAAAGGGTTACAGTGTTCCACCCCTCCTCAAAGGAAATTGTAAGCTACATAATTATATGGGTAGCAATGTCATTTTATTCCATCGTGTAAACACCAAAATAGTTCCATGTATTTTCAGGCAAGAAATCCTAATGAAACTGTGTGGGTTACACAAAAAAGAAAGACATAAATATAGAAGACAGACTTGTTGAGAAAAGTTTCAACTAGAGAGGTGGAGAATTGAGAGGCACGAATGATGATCCTGAAGACCACTGACTTATAAATGCTGGACTGTCAAATAATAATACTTTTGTTTGTTTAATTTTATACTAGGATCTGGATTAAAGAATCACTTAAAAACTTTCGGACTTACAATGACATTGTTTCTGTTGGGAGAGATGGTAGAAGAAAAGTGCTAAGAATTGAACATTAAAGATCATATCGAGGTCGATTCAAAAAAAAATAGTTTCCATTCCCATGGTAATCACAAGGAGCATCCATTTCATTCATGCCATAATTGGCTCCAAGCTACCTTTCCATGGACTCTTGCAGGAAAATTTCACCAAAATATTATCATTTGGGTTATCTCAGTAAGCATTTCTTAGGTATTAGAAAGAAGATAAGTGAGAGATGTTTTTATTAATTGATGTAGTTATAGTGTATTAATTAGTTCTACAGATCTGTTTAATAATCAACAAGACTGAGTATATTATTGTAATGTGAAGAGGTGGAACACACATTAAGGTTTGAGTAAAAGAAAACAAACAAAACCCAACATTAATAAAACAAATAAATATTTAATAAATGATGAATATACTGGTTGCTTTGACTGTGGCAATGATTTCATAAATGTATACATATTTTTTATATTTTTCCATGTGTACACATGACTGACATATAGTTTATTGGATATTTGGTATACATATATAATACTATAGTAAAAATAAATTGGCAAAAGCATGCAGTTGCTTGGTATATTACTATTTCCTTAATCCCAACATGGCTTATTTCACATAATTTTTTTGATATGGGCAAATATCATTAATAGTTCAAGTATTAAATCTGGGGAAAGAAAGGGTTGTATTATAAAGTTGTAAAGTATAAACTTTTAGACTAGATCATGGAGGTAAGATACAAGAAAACCCAGTATTGTCTCTTTTAGGGAGCAGAATCATGAGGCAGATTTTTAAAGTGTTTGCAAAGTAATACTTGACAAAGCTGTAAGTTCTCAAAAGTTTAAAAAGAAATCTGTGAATTGTATGACACTCCCTAATGTTCATAGTGGGTGATAATTTTACTCTTCTTTGGGGACAAAGTCCATTATCTGAAAATGTAGAGAGATGTGCCATGGATATTACATGGGTAAAGCCACATTTCCCTCTTTCCTAACTGAGAACCTTCTCCTTTCATGTCAGTATATCCAAGTAGGAGAAGTTATGATGAACTTTATTCATCTTATGACTGGAATGTTTTAGAGTGAACTGTGTTTAATATTGAGTCAAGGTTAAATATATGGTGTCAAGAACATAAAACAAAAACAAGAAAAGGTGATTGAGGTAGTTCATTATAAATATGTTCTTTCGGGGGATGAAGAAGAGATATTGATAATAGAGATAGACAGATTGGGGATTATATCTTTAGAAAATACACTGTACTGAAATTACAGAGATAATTTCCATCCCTACACTAAGGTTAGAATAGTGTCTTAGTGTTTTACTGCTATGAACAGACACCATGACCATGGCAACTCTTATAACAACATTTAATTGTGGCTGGCTTACACATTCAGAGGTTCAGTCAAATATCATCAAGGCAGGAACATGACAGCATCCAGGCAGGGATGATGCAGGAGGAGCTGAGAGTTCTATATCTTCATCTGAAGGCTGCTAGCAGAAGACTGACTTTGAGGCAGCTAGGAAGAGGGTCTTCAAGCCCACAGCCACAATGACACAACAAGGCCACACTTACTCCAACAGGGCCACACTCTCTAATAGTGCTGCTGTCTGGGCTGAGCATATACAAACCATCACAAAGGACAACACCACTTAAAATCAAGTCAATGTGCTCTTATTAGATAGCATTTCTTATGTTCTAATATTTCAAGACATTTGTTATTCCTCAAGGGTATGAGTAAGAAATTTCTAAATGCATCATGAATAAATATTAGTAATTCCCATCATTATTTTATATGTCATTCTCTCCCTGAGTAGTTAACACAATAATTATATATACAATTAATATCAGTCTTAATTTTCTAATCTTAAGAGTTTTATTTACTACAAAATCCCATTTCTCTACAGATGATTATATTTTTTCCTAAACTAGCCTCAAGAATAAGCTGCTACAATTGAAATAAATATGGATAAATTCATGGCTTTTGTTTGTTTCTGGTTTTGCTTGTTTGTTTTGCATTTTGGATGGCATCAATTTACATATGTGTATTTCAAAGTTTCCTAGACTTAGGCAGTAACTAGATTTTAAGTAGTGTATTAAGGTGGGCACTCTTTCTGAGATAATTCCTGCAGTTAATGGGATCTTCAGTATTTCACAGTTTACATCATAACCTGTGCAGAGAGGCCACAAGGAGACTGACCCCTATTCTATGCATATATAATTGGTAGGCATGATTTTGTGTGTGTCTGTGAGTCTGTGTGTGTATATCTGTTTGTGTGAGGCTCTGTGTCTGTCTCTGGGTGTATATAAAATCAATTTGTTAGGATCTCGAATTGACTCTTGTTGATAGGATCTGGCCTCCTAGCATATCTAAAAGTGAATTTATAGACTGGGTTAAGTGAGATGGGAAAACTCATCCTGACTGGGAACGACGTGCCATGTGCTGGGGTCCTGGAATGAAAAAATGATAGTAAACTGAGCACTGGCATTTGTCTCTCTCTGCATCCTAACTTGAGATACAACATGACCAGCTTCTTAGGTGTCTCTCATTGTTCCTTCCCTGCAATGAAGAGCTATATTTTCACAAACAATGAGCCAAAATAAGTTTGTACTTCCTTAAGTTGCCTTTGTCACATATACCAATTATCATAGTGGTTAGAAAAGTAAGGAATACACTCAAATGTGAATCATCCAGGGTTTGTGTGGAGAACAGAAGTCAGAGGACTATAAAGCCAGTGTCTCTTGACACTGAAGTTTCCTTCCTGCCTATAAAGAATCTCTTAGCACAGGAAGTTGCTTTCCTTACTGAGCTGCCAGTGTGTAGAATGTGAAATTTACTGCTCTTGGCACTGTGCAAATAAATATATAAATAAACACACACACACACACACACACACACACACACACACACACGTGGGGCAGTGGTCTGTGGCAGGCAATCTGACACCCGGTTGAGCACAGGCTGAAAATTCTGGGAGACCCAGTGGAATATTCATGAGCAGTGGAATATCCACGAGGGACCGGATTATGTTTTTGGCCAATACTCCCAGAAGACTCCTGTAAAAACAGATACAGCTTTCACAACCCCTATAGACAGAGGGGCCTGGCACATGAGACTTGTCACGTAGAAAGCAACTCTGAGTCCTCCCACAAGCAAATGAGGCACTACAAAGCCCCCAGACCAAACCAATGAGTAGTATTGGTTGCCAAACCACTGACCCTTCCCAAATAGTATATCAGTCCGTCCTGACCTGTGTACTCACTCCCTACCTGCCTGCCCTGCCCGCATCTGTCCGTGTCTGCTTCCTGCCATCCAGAAGGAATAAACTTGTGAAAACTGCTCTGGTGTCTTGAGAGTTTCTGTCCAAAGAGCTATAACACCTTCAGCCCAGGAAGAGATCCGCTCTCCGGGGTGAGCGCTGGGGCATGTGCCGTCAGTCCGTGGCTGTGGGTCTCACGGGAATCACACTGCAGCCATGACCTGGCTTGGAGTGGGAGAGCGACCAAGGTGGGCTCTCACTCCCATCCCCACTCGTGCTCCCTCCCCCTGCTGCAACCCAACACACACACACACACACACAAGCAATACAATGACAGCAATAACCAAAAAAACATATCTCCTCTATAAATAAGGAAATGTGGTTGTGCCACCGAGTAAGTAGAGCTGTGAATGTTGTGTGCTACCTGACTACACAGGCAGCAGATTCCAACCCGTAAGCAAATGTAGCTGTAAAACCACTTCAAACACATGTCTTCCTGAGTTGAAGGACCTAGACAGGTTAGTAGAAGATAGGCTGGGATATGGGTAGGAACAGAAGGTCAGGA